>LFYR01001661.1:535615-587709 GCA_001185155.1 Zostera marina | reverse complement strand
GCAAAGAAGGAAGATCCAAGGCCGACGACCGAGGATCCAAAATATTTAGAATTCGATCCAGCTCCTCAATCTCTCCCTGAATAAAATCAGCAAAGAGACTCACAAGAAGAGCCATGGATGAAGGAAAAGGAGGACCTAGGGGTTCTATTTATAGACCCTAGGACAACACAAAAGGACAAAAAATGGCAAAATCGACTTTTTGGTACAAGGATTCGACTTTTGGACCAGAGCATCAGGAATCGACTTTTTCACAAGGGAAGCGATGCAAAGACCCAGAGAATCGACTTTTTGACAAAAGTCAACAAACACCACTGGGATCGACATTTCGCAAAAGTCGACCAAACTCAACAAGGGATCGACTTTTTCTTCCCACACAGAAGGGGTGCAGAAAAAAGAACCCAGACAAGTTGGAATTGCGGAGGCACACCAAGACAGGAGGGTGTAACACGAAATTCTCCTGAGGAATCGTGGAAGTCCACAACTCGGGCGGCGATACGGCAGCAAAATGAACTGAGCCATATAAAGATATTTGAACTCCTACCATTACTGGACGCAGTAACAAAGTAGGACGCCAAATTAACTCTACCTACGGTAGAACGTGGGCAGAGAAAGTCTTAATGGTAACAGAGTCAGGATGCGTATCTCACCCAAGGAAAAGAGTGAACCTCACCTACGGAAGAACGTTGGTTAGACGAGGGAAGTACTCAAGAGTGAACCTCACCTACGGACACGTAGGTTAGACGGGGGATGTACTCAAAAGTGGACCCTACCTACGGAAGAACGTAGGTTAGACGGGGGACACATCGGCTAAAGAGCGAACCTCACCTACGGAAGAACGTAGGTTAGACGAGGGAAGTACTCAAGAGTGAACTTCACCTACGGAAACGTAGGTTAGACGGGGGATGTACTCAAAAGTGGACCCCACCTACGGAAGAACGTAGGTTAGACGGTGGACACATCGGCTAAAGAGTGAACCTCACCTACGGAAGAACGTAGGTTAGACGAGGGATGTACTCAAGAGTGAACCTGACCTTCGGAAACGTAGGTTAGACGGGGGATGTACTCAAAAGTGAACCCCACCTACGGAAGAACGTAGGTTAGACGGGGGACACATCGGCTAAAGAGTGAACCTCACCTACGGAAGAACGTAGGTTAGACGAGGGACATACTCAAAAGCGAACCCCACCTACGGAAGAACGTAGGTTAGACGGGTGACGCATCGGCTAAACACACACCCCGCTCTACAAAAAAACATCGTAGACAGAGGGGGGCAAGGACTCAAGAGCAAACCTCACTTACGGAAGAACGTAGGTTAGACGAGGGATAAGCTCAAATAATAATCCTCACCTGCGGATGAACGTAGGTAGACGAGGAATCACACTCAGCCTCAGTCGCAGAAAGGCGAGCAAAAGGAGGGGGCAAATATTCAAAAGTGAACCTCACCTACGGATGAACGTAGGTAGACGAGGAATCACACTTAGCCTCAGTCGTGGAAAGGAGAGCAAAAGGAGGGGGCAAGTATTCAAAAAATAACCCTCACCTACAGATGAACGAAGGTAGACGAGGGATCGCACTCAACCCCTATCGCAGAAAGGCGAGCAAAAGAGGGGGTCGGGTACTCCCAAAACCCGCCACAGGGAAGAGAACCCAAACAGTGCTCAAAGATAGCTCAGGCAAGGCGTCAAGGTGGGCAAGCAGGGTTCCGCGGGAAAACCAGGCCAGACAGGTGCGCAAGTAGTATGCTTCGGCTAGGATAAACCGGACAATAGTTGGCAAAAGAGCGTGACAACCTCCGTGGAAGCATAGATACAACCTCGCAGGCGTAGAGAGGAGGGGAATACTGGTGAGAGAGGATCTCGCATCCTGGGACATCACCAAAAATCCGCATCCCAGCACGCAAAGAGGGGGGAATACTGATAGTACAAGGTCCAACACACGGACCACAGTACTGAAAGACGTATCCCAAAGTATCTAATACACAGAGGAGGGGGGAGTTCTGGTGATACAGTATCCCGAACACGGTCACAACCTACCAGCAACTAGAAGTCCGCATAGCCTAAGATGAGTTAAGGTATCTATTCTAGGGTTGGGGAGGTCCCAAGTCGAATCCTAGGAAGATCGACTTTCCTAAGGATCGACTTCCCTGGGATCGACTTCTGAGTAAAGTCGATCACCAGGAAAGTCGACCCCCAGAAAGTCGATCTCTGGAAAGTCGATCCCGGGACCCAATCTGATCAGTTTGGCAGTTAGGCGGTTACTCCCCAAATGACTATATTGCCCCCATAAGAACCCCTATAAATAGAGGGCACCCCCCACTCATTAAAGGCAAGTCATTTGGAGTAGAAGAATTCCTAGCGAAGCAGAGCTCTGCGCACTTGAGTTCCGGTCCGGTTTCCCGCGGAGTTCCCCGCTTGGCGCTTGCTTGCGCGTCTTGGAGTACTGGTCGGGTTTCACCCCCATCACGAGGGATGTACTCAAAAGTGAACCCCACCTACGGAAGAACGTAGGTTAGACGGGGGACATATCGGCTAAACACACACCCCGTTCTACAAAAAACTTAGACAGAGGGGTAAGTGTTCAAGAATGAACCTCACCTACGGAAGAACGTAGGTTAGACGAGGGACGTATTCAAAGAGCAAACCTCACCTACGGAAGAACGTAGGTTAGACGAGGGATGAGCTCAAAAGGTGAACCTCACCTACGGATGAACGTAGGTAGACGAGGGATCACACTCAACCTCAGTCGCAGAAAGGCGAGCAAAGGGAGGGGGCAAGTATTCAAATAATAACCCTCACCTACGGATGAACGTAGGTAGACGAGGGATCAAGCTCAACCTCAATCGCAGAAAGGCGAGCAAAAGGAGGGGGCAAGTATACAAAATATAATCCTCACCTATGGAAGAACATAGGTAGATGAGGAAGCACACTCAACCTCAACCGCAGAAACAGCAGATAGAGGGAGGCAAGAGACCTCAAAAGAGAGAACTTCACTTATAAAAAATAATAAGTAGAAAAGACAACTCTCAAAACCCGCCACAGGGAAGGGGACTCGAACATTGCTCGGAGATAGCTCAAGCAAGGCGTCAAGGTGGGCAAGCAGGGTTCCGCACGGAAATCGGGCTAGGCAGGTGTGCAAGGAGTATGCTTCGGCTAGGACAAACCGGACAATAGTTAGCAAAAGCGCGTGACAACCTCCGTGGAAGCATAGATACAACCTCGCAGGCGTAGAGAGGGGGGAGAACTGGTGAGAGAGGATCTCGCATCCTGGGACATCACCAAAAACCCACATCCTAGCACGCAAAGAGGGGGGAATACTGATAGTACAAGGTCTAACACACCGATCTTAGTACTAAAAGACGTATCCCAAAGTATCTAATACGCAGAGGGGGGGGAGTACTGGTGATACAGTATCCCGAACCTGGTCACAACCTACCAGCAACTAAAAGTCTGGATAGCCTAAGATAAGTTAAGGTACCTATTCTAGGGTTGGGGAGGTCCCAAGTCGAATCCTAGGAAGATCGACTTTCCTGAGGATCGACTTCCCTGTGATCGACTTCTGAATAAAGTCGATCACCAGGA
Source organism: Zostera marina (assembly GCA_001185155.1). Taxonomy (NCBI): domain Eukaryota; kingdom Viridiplantae; phylum Streptophyta; class Magnoliopsida; order Alismatales; family Zosteraceae; genus Zostera; species Zostera marina. The sequence continues at coordinate 584,131 of LFYR01001661.1, read as the reverse complement.
AAGTCGACCCTAGAAAGTCGATCTCTGGAAAGTCGATCTCGGGCCCCAATCTGATCAGTTAGGCAGTTAGGCGGTTACTGCCTAAATGACCAGATTACCCCCACGAGAACCCCTATAAATAGGAGGCATCCCCACTCTTTAAAGGCAAGTCATTTTTGGAGTAGAAGAATTCCTAGCGAAGCAGAACTCTGCACACTTGAGTTCCTGTCTGGTTTCCCGCGGAGTTCCCCGCTTGGCGCTTGCTTGCGCGTCTTGGAGTACTGGTCGGGTTTCACCCCCATCAGTGGGAAAGATCCCCTTAAAAGGTCCTCGCGAAGAGGAGCACTTTTGATCCTTAGGATCTCGTGCGGATTGCCGACAGCTGGGTCGGTGGCCAGTTTCCGACGAAGATCTTCTACAAACCGAGTGGTAAGAGTCCTTTCGGAGCGACTCTTACTGGGTCCCGTTTTAAGACGGGAACTCTGTTTGGTTTTCTCCGCAGATGGAGAGTAGATGGACCCAGATTCATCCGCTTTTTCACGGATGGTGGTGGTCCTTTGACTCCTCGCTTGCTCGAGGTTAGTCATCCTTCTTTTTATGTTGTCCATAAAATTGAACAACCTTTTTTCCAAGGTGGGTGGAGCCTTGGGCACTATGTGTTCCTCGATGTGTGGAGGAACCGAGTTTGTTTCATCAGGTCGAGCATTGCTGGGTCCCTTTGGTCGGGATTGCTCGCCTTGCTCCAGCTCAGTTGCTGGCATTTTACCCTTACTTCTTGTGGCGTAAGGGTGCTTCTGTTTTTCGATGATGGCCATGAAAACAAAAGCGGAGAAGTACCAAAGCGGGGAGGTGACCTGACTGAGCTTGTTCGGAAAAACAAAAAATAAGTCGGTGAGTTAGTGGAAAACAAGGCAACTTTAGATTTCGAGGTGTTTTTCGAACAAAGTCGTGGACAACACTCTAAGCTAGCAGACGATATTCCGGATCGGGCGATTCTCAAGGATAAGTCGGCGATTTAAGGTTAAATCGGACCTGGACCGAGAATCGGCCGATCTAAATCGGCGACTTATTTCACAAACTCGACGAACCCTCTAGGAGAGCTCAAACCGGATTTTGCAAAAAAAATCGCGATTACGACGGGATACCGGTGGTTCGGTAGTCCCACAGACGGCGCTAGCTGATGAAGCACTAAATCTGCTACCAGGGCTCGCGGTGGTGCGAGGTGATGCCGGAGGCTCTGGAGTCCACGACGCGCGCTCTGCGTCAAATACCTGCAAGTAGAAACTAGGCGATTCTAGTGAGACTCGTCGAGTTTCTTAGTGATGCTCTGGTGAGAGTGGAACTTGTGTTGTGCCTTTGAGTGTCCCCTTGGGACCTTTTTTATAGGGTCTCGGAGGGCGCAATCAAAGGCGGACATCGCGCCTATGGTCATATATGGTAACATTTATGACGTTGGCTGGCGGCGAGTAACGGTCGTAAGTCGATGATTCAGGTATGTAAATCGCCTATTTAGGGCTAACTCGCCGAGTTTCCAGGGGCGAGATGTGCAGTCTACCATACTGCCGATCTTGGCCCTAACTCGGTGACTTATCCCTAAAGTCGGCGACATGGTAGTCCAATCGACGACTTACGGGCTAACTCGGCGATTTGGACGATGAACGTGTTCCGCACCGTGGGAGCTCTCCGGGGGTCCGGCCAAAGCGACGGAACCCTAGTCCTTGTTGAAAGGCGTTGCTGGGAGTGACTGCCGTAATCAGGCATGTCTTACCACCTGGGAATCGGCGACCCCGAAGAGGAAATCGTCGACTCACCAAGGATTTCTCCCTGTTCAGCCTCTGGCACGACTTCCGAAACCTTATCCGGAATCGTCGACCCCGCAGAGGGAATCGTCGACCCAACCACAAGCTCTAGCAGCTCGTCACTACAAAAAAATGGACCTTGTATGGCGGATTTCCGCCGTCAATAATTCAGTAGTTTTGATGGCGGATGTCTGCCATCTATTCTTTGAGTCCGTTGAGGAAAGGTTTTGGCTCGACGGCGGTTTGAAATTATTTTCGATGGCGGTGTTTAGATGGTGGAAATCCGCCATCTAAAAACTCCCGCCCAAAATTTTGATTCCCCCCAATTGCCAACCCAATTACCCGATTAAATCGACGACGTCGAAACTTAAGTGTACGTGTCTGTTCTCTCTCGCCGCTGCCCCAAATCGCCGTTGATTTTTTCTCCTCGCCGTTTCTGAAGGTTCCGCATCACCGCCGACGTCACCGCATCCCGCCATATCCTCGCCGGTCATCTTTGAAGGTATGATTTTGTTGATGGTTATAAATGGGTTTTGATTTTTGGGTTTTGTTAATTTTTTCATTTTGGGTTTTGATTTTTGCGTTTGGTATTTTGGTTTGTAGATTTGTAGATTAAGCGTTTATGGTTTGTGGATTTAATCTCTTAATGTATTTGTTTATTGTTTTGTCTATATTTTGTGTTTTGTGTATTGAATGATGATCTCTTAATCTCAATGATGATTTTGGTATCTAATTAGAAAATATTCTCTTAATGTATCTAATCAGAAAATACTATATTTTGTCTATATGCGTTTAAGGTTTGTGTTTATATATTACTGTGGATGATGATTTTGGATTTGTTTTGTCTATATGCATTTTGAATGATGATTTTGTCTATATGCATTTGGTTTGAATTGATCTTTAAGTTTTATCTAAACAGTAAACTCTTTAGAGTTTAGGATTGTTGTAATGAGTTTGATTTGTGTTAATTTGATAACTCTAAATGTTTTGTTTACCTTAAATATTGTTTACTTTGTAAATGGTTAATTTAGCTTATAGTTATTTAGTAAATCTTGATTGTATTATGTTAGTTTTTCCGCCGCCTCCGATAGTCGTGTTCGCCTTGGTTGTTCGTTTTGGTAAGATTTTAGAAATCGTTTATTAATTTTTTTAGAAATTGTATTTTATGAATTATGAATAAATTAATTAAATTTATGTTTAATTTACTGTTTTTATGAATAAATTAAATTAAAATGAAAATGAAAATTACTATTATTATGTTTTTTAATTAAATAAATGTTTATTTAATTAATTAAATAATTTCTGTTTTTATTTAATTAATTAAATAAATTACTGTTTATAATTAATAATGTTTTTAAATAAATAAATAATTTACTGTTTTTAAATAATTTTAAAATTAATGAAATTCTTTATTTTATTTACTGTTTTGAATTAAATAAATAATAATTTTTTTAAATAAATAAATAAATAGTTTACTGTTCTTAAATAATTTTAAAATTAATGAAATTCATTATTTTATTTACTGTTTTTAATTAAATAATTAATAATTTTTTTAAATAAATAAATAATTTATTGTTTTTAAATAATTTAAAAATTAATTATTTTATTTTATACTTGCACGTTGTAGGTTCTGATATTTCGTAAAATTCGGATTTGAAGCCATATTGCGGTAAAAAATTAAATTAAATTATTTAATTAACTAATTTTTAAATTATTAAATTTATTGTAAAATGAAATGATTAAATTATCAATTGAAATAACAATTAGTATATTATTAATTGATTAAAAATTATTAAATAATAATTATTTTGCATGAAATTAATTTGTTAATAATGAAATATTTACATGAAATAATATTTGATCATTTTAATTTGAAATTATTTAATTAATTATAAATTTGTTAAATGATTTGTAATTATTAAATTGAAATAATAATGATTAATTTGTATGAAATTAAAAATGTGTTAATTAATTATTTGTAATTATTTAATTGAAATAATAATGATTAATTTGCATGAAATGAAAAATGTGTTAATTAATTATTTGTAATTATTAAATTCATGATTATTTAATTATTTGTTTAATAATTATTAATTAAATATTTTTTTTTTAGATTTAAAAAAATACCACGTAGAGTGAAGCAATTACCTCGTAAGAGGGCTCTACCACCCAATCCCCAAGATGCTTTCCGGTTTTATCTCCCGGTTCATCCTGCACCAGCACCAGTACGTCTAGCACCGGCAGCTGTTTGTCCAGCACTGGCCCCTCCCGCACCGCCGGCACCTGTTCGTCCAGCACCAGCTCCTCCAGTTCCGCAACCAGCAACTTCGAAGAAAGTCGTTTACGAAACGGATTCGGAATAGTCAATTAGACCTTTAATTAGCTAGATTTACCAAAAAAAATTGAACTTAATATTAATTGAACTATAATTAATATTGTAATAGTCAATTAAATTTTATCTAATTAATTATAATTCGATAAAAATTTAATTTTTTAGAATAATGTCGAACATCATGAAAGTACCCGATAAAGCTTGGATGAGTTTAGATCGATTTTCGAAAGAATACGGTGAAGGGTTAACAGCTTTCACTAATTTCGCCATTTCGAATTCGACTCACCCAGAAGGTTATTTACCTTGTTTCATAAATGAAGTGATTCCTATAAAGGAGATGAGGAAGCATGTTTTCATAAATGGTTGGTTGAAACATTACTTGGGAGGGCTCACGTTATTATGGCACCCTTAATTGGGCAGTGGGCCCCACGCTAATGAATGGGGAAACGTCCCCCAGGACCCTATAAAAGGGGTCCTTGGGGGTCCTCTACTCCCAAGTCATTCCCACTTGACACACACTCAACCAGAGAACTAAGGAGCCCGAGCCGCCGACTCCCACACCTGAGTCGCCAACTCCCCTCCACTTTTGCAGGTATTTGACGTAGAGCGTGCGTCGTGGACTCCAAAGTCTCTGGCCCTCCTCGCGACCCCGCGAGCCTACTGGTAGCATATTTCGTGCTTCATCACATGCCCCAAGGACAGTTACCCGCTCCCATCTATCGATGAACTAGTCGATGGAGCATCGAGTAACGAACTCCTCTCTATGATGGATGCCCACTCAGGATACAACCAAATCCTGATGCATGAGCTTAATGAGGAAAAAACATCCTTCATCACGGACTCAGGGACATTCTGTTATAAAGTGATGCCGTTTGGTTTAAGGAATACTGGTGCTACATTCCAACGCTTAATGGACAAGGTTTTCGCGGATCAGATCAGTTGCAATGTTTCCGCTTACGTTGATGATATCCTAGTCAAATCGTCAAGCGTGGAAAAGCACCCTGAGGATCTGAGAGAAACCCTAGGTACATTGAAGCAATACGGAATGAAGCTCAACCCAGCCAAATGTTCCTTCGGAATCAAGGAAGGCAAGTTCCTTGGTTTCTTCATGGGTCAGCACGGAATTAAACCAAATCCTGACAAAATTCAAGCAATCCTTGATATGGAAGCCCCTCGCATAATCAGAGATGTACAAAGGTTGAACGGTCGAATTAATGCTCTCAGTCATTTCATATCGTAAACGGCTGACAAGTGTAAACCATTCTTTCAACTACTAAAAACTGCGGCTAAGGATAGTATCACTTGGACACCGGAATGCGAGGAGGCATTTACTAAGCTAAAAACACATATGTCCTCGCTTCCAATGCTGACATCACCCAAGGATGGGGAAGACCTGCACTTATAAATAGCGTCTTCAGAGAAAGCCGTAAATGCAGTCCTCATCGTGTAAAGGGACAAAAATCAAGTCCTTATCTATTACTACTCGAGGCGACAGCAAGGCGCGGAAATACGGTACTCACCAATTGAGAAAAACGTATATGCCGTGATCCACGCTTGCCGTCATTTTTGAGCCTATTTCTTAACGCGCATGATTGTAGTACTTACATCGTGTCCCCTACGTCGTCTGCTTCACAAACCATATATCCCGGGAAGGTTAACCAAATGGGCAATTGAGCTCAGTGAGTACGAATTGGATTTCCGACCAGCCACTGGCATCAAAGGGCAAGCTGTAGCGGACTTCATCGTCAAGCTCACACCATGAAACCTGACCCAACCCTGGATTGTGGAAGTAAACGGTTCGAGTTGCAGCATAGGCTCAGGTATCGGAGTGAAAATCCATAGTCCAGATGAAAAAAACTACGAACACTCGGTACGGCTTCACTTACCGTCATCTAACAATGTCGCGGAATACGAAGCAGCTATACACGGCCTAAAGCTGTTAAGAACTCTCGGCGCTGAAAATGTCACGCTTCGCACTGACTCCCAGCTCGTACCTCGACAAACCACTGGTGAATTTACCTGCAAAGAACCACAAATCACTGGGTATGTGGAAGCAATGGTGGCACTCACCAAACAATTCACTGAGTTCAAAATCGAGAAGACCCTCGTACCCAAAACACACCCGCCGATGCTCTCGTACGCCTCGCATCGGCTTGGGAGGGAGATCAACGCGAAATCCTGGTGGACTCTATACTCCAGCCCACATGCCAGATATTGAGTGTCACGTCCGATCCCCAAGAGGATTAGAGACAACCAATATTAGCATTCATTCATAATGGAGTACTTCCTGACAATAAAGGGAAGGCCAAAAAATTAAAACACAAGGCAGCCAAATATTGCAACGTCGGAGGGGTACTTTACAAAAAGTCCATCGACAGCCCGCTGCTGCGCTGTTTAGCCAAACCAGACACGGATAAGGTGATCCAAGAATTACACGAAGGCTCGTGCGGGCTCCATGAGGGAAGAAGAGCACTTGCCTTCAAAATCATACGGCTGGGGTACTATTGGGCCACCCTAAGGTTGGAAGCTCGCACTTACGTCTGCAAGTGCCGAGCATGTCAGTTACACAGTCCAATGCAACAGAAACAATTCGCGGATATGACTCCGATTCTGAGCTCGATCCCGTTCGCAAGGTGGGGACTGGACATCGTAGGACCATTCCCACCCTCAACATCCCAGGCTCGATTCATCTTTGTAGCGGTAGATTACTTTACAAAGTGGGTCGAGGCTCAGGCTGTAGCAAAGATCACTCAGGATGCGATAGTCAAGTTCGTTTACCGCTCCATAGTCTGTCGATTCGGAGTTTCCCAACACATTGTCACAGACAATGGTACCCAATTCACAGGGGGGAATTTTCAAAAATGTGCGAGGACCTAAACATAAAATTCCACTTTGCCTCCGTTTACCGACCTCAGGCAAATAGACAAGTGGAGTTAACCAACAAGGCCATCGTACAAGGATTGAAAGAGAAAGTCGAATCAGCCAAAGGGGCTTGAGCAGACAAATTCTGCGAAATCCTATGGGCATATCGCACAACAAGTAAAAACCCCACGGGAAACACCCCTTTCGCTATGACCTATGGAGTGGAAGCAGTCGTACCGATCGAGAAGAGTATACCAACATATCGGGTCTCAAAGTACGACGAACAAACAAATGACCAAAACCTAGCTACAGAGCTAGAGTTGTGGGATGAAACCCGTGACGAGGCGGACCTGCGGAACGAATCATACAAGGCAAGCGTATCAAGGTACCACAATCGCCAAGTACGCAAAAAAGTTTTTCTGCCAGGAACTCTCGTCACGTGGAAGGCTAGCATAACCGAGTGGAACAGACCAAGGAATAAGTTGTCATCCAACTTAGAAGGTCCCTACATCGTCGAAGAGGAGATAAGGCCAGGAACTTATCGCCTACGGCGGCAGGATGGAACAATGGTTCCAAACACCTGTCACGCGGACAACATGCAGCAATACTATGCTTAGTATTCAACATCTTAGGTTCCTCTTAATGTGTATGCTAGTATAGATTACAAAATAGAATAGTTAGATTTTATTTTTGTAATCCTAATTTCTAAAATAGTCAATAAAGTTGACACTTTTTCCAAATCACCTACCTACGACTCTAACTAGTATCATATCTTAGAAATCTATTTTGTCGTTATGGTCTTAATAGATTAAAAAATCGTTTTGACGCTATGGCCTTAACGATCCAACCCCATCTTGTCGCTACGGCCTCGATGAGGGTCAAAAGTTACTCTATCGCTACGGCCAGAGTTCAACTACACATTAGGGTATAAGCTTAGAGTCTTAGGTAGCTGATGAGTACATATGAACCCAACCTAAAAGGTTCTAAGTATCTAGAACATTTATAGAAATCTATTCTGTCGCTGTGGCCTTAATAGATTAAAAATCGTTTTGTTGCTGTGGCCTTAACGATCCAACCCCATCTTGTCGCTATGGCCTTGATGGGGGTGAAAAGTTACCCTGTCTCTTCGGCCAGTGTTATACTACACATTAGGGTATAAAATCTAGAGTCTTAGGGTCTAAAAAAGTTCTAAGTGCTTATGTCACTTGTTCTAAAAAATTCTAAGTCCTAGCTAAATTCCCGATATTTTTGTATTTCCAAATTATTACGTCAGTTAGCTTTGCGAGTCTTGATTAGTTGGGAAATTTAATTTATTCGCGAGTTTAGCCATAGGCTGAGCTATGATTTGTACGACCAAGTTTACGCCCAGAGCGGCTAAGATAGGGTTAGCAACGTCTAATTTACGTCTAGAGCGGCTAAATTACCACTTGTGTATCTAGTTTCGAGCCTTAGTTACAATTCAAAAGTAAATTAAAAAACAATTAATTAGGAAAGCAAAATAACTGATTAAATTAAGTTCCAAAAAATTATCAAAAAATTACAAGCTAAAAAAAAATCTAATCCTCTTCAGCATCGTTCTTTAGCTTGTCCAGAGCATCTTTGTTTTTCTCTTTCTCTTCGGAATGCTCTTCTACCCATGTCATTATCTCAGAAATAAAGTCTTCGGGTAGCGTAGGAAACACGGAAGTACCAAAGAAACTATGTTCTTGGAGTTGATCAGATTGATACTTTTTATCCAACTGCAAGTCCTTAGCCTTTTCAAGAAGTGCGGAGTTCTCCTTCGACAACACGGAGTTCTCCTTCTTCAAAGTTTCCAACTCCTCCTTAGAATAAGAGAGTTGGTCATTCAGCTCAGCACACTTCTTCTCTAGCTCAGAATTAGTGTTCCTCAAGTTAGAATTTGCGGCCTCAGATATAACCACATTTCCAATTTCAGCTTCTAGCTGAATCCGCATGTCTTCGATCTACTTACTCGAAGCGGTAGAAGCGTCTTTCAGTTCTTTGCGGAATCCCATAATCTTCGCAACATATTCCTCAATTTCTTTCTTTTGGGACTCTATAGTCTTCTCCTTCTTCGGCACGACATTGTCTCAATAGTTATCGAGCTTCCTCTTGACATGTGTCAGCTTTGCGAACTGCTTCTCACTGAACTTGAACTTAGTGTCAAGCTCATTTTAATTGTGCTGCAATTGCTCGACATCGTTGATAGAATCCATGCTAAAGCACACATGGGCCATGTAGCAAGCCTACCTACAAAACAAACAAATTAGTAAACGAAAAATAAATAAATAAATAAGTTCTTTTCGAAATTGGAAGCACTTACAACATTCAAGGCTGTCATGAGCTCTGTCCGAACCCATCTTCCAGGCTTCGCAGCTAGAATAGACATGGCATCCGCTCTGACTTGTGGATCAGTCATGAAATCAGGAAGCTTCACACCTCTGTTGTAGGGATCGAAACCAGTTGTCTCGGGTACAGCACGAGAACTCGAACCCTTCTCGAAGGTACTCTTGGGCTCAGAAGCTTTCGCCTTCTCCAGCCTAGTAAGCTTTGCTCTTCGGTACCTTTCAGCCATATGTGGAGTGGCAGCATCAAAGTATAGAAGTGTACGCTTCTTCCCGCTCGCAATCTCTTTCTTAGTAGGAGGTTTCCGAGCTTCCTCCACGTCATCAAATGTAAAATCCTCTCGCTGACAGAGGACAAAAGGCACACCACGAGGCAAGTTATTATTCTTCAAAGCCTCGGTAATCTTGGTGGAAGCAATCACATCATCAGCCAACATGCCCAAAGTTGCGCTCAGATGCACACGGTTAGGATCAGTCCAATCTTCCCGACACAAGGGAAGAAATTCAGAACTCACAAATACAAACTCCTTCTTCCACACCCCGTGGTTAGAAGGCAGATCATCGAGCAAGTTGCGATCGAAGTTTCGTCGAATCACTCCAAGACGACCCGATCCAACTTTCCCATCCTTGCACAGCTTGTAGTAGTTCAGATACAAGCGCGCAGTAGGAGTAATGTTTAGACTCCAACAGATATTAGAGAATCCTCTCAAAGTAACAATGATGAAGCACAAAATCTGCTACCATTAGGCTCGCGGGGTCGCGAGGAGGGCCGGAGGCTTTGGAGTCCACGACGCGCGCTCTACGTCAAATACCTGCAGAAGTGGAGGGGAGTCGGCGACTCAGGTGTGGGAGTCGGCGACTCGGGCTCCTTAGTTGCTCTGATTGGAGTGTGTCAAGTGTGTTGTGTGGGGAATACTTGATGAATGAGAAGACCCCCAAGGACCTCTTTTATAGGGTCTTTTGGGACGTTTCTCATTCATTACCTGTGGGGCCCACGCTATTATGGTGCCCCATTAAGGGTGCCATAATAGCGTGGGCCAAGTCAAGTAACGACTGGGAGTCGGCGACTCAGGTATGGGAATCGGCGACTCAGGGTGAAGCCATCGATTCCCCATGAGCCAGGTTGGCAGTCTACCAGAACTGACCAACGAGGCCTAGAATCGGCGGCTCACCTCTGGAGTCGACGACTTGGTAGTCCCAGTCGCCGATTCCCAGTGTTGACTTGAGTACTTGACGTAGGCACTTGCCCACAACCGTGGAGCTCTCCGGGGGTCCGGCATAAAGCGACGGAACCCTAGTCCTTGTTGAAGGACGTTGCTGGGAATGACTAATGTAATCAGGCATGTCTCACCAGTACTCCCCCTTGAAGAGAGCACAAAAAACATGCGTGTACCGCCAGTATCCCCCCCCAAGAAAGGTGATCCGCACCAAGGCCAAAGCGACAAGATGGGATCGAGTCAATGCGCTCACAGCGACACAATGACTCCGCGTGGTCCATGCACTATCAGATGGACTGATTCACTATCAGAATCTAGTTCCAGGCTAATGGAACTACGTGTTTATAGTCCTACTCTGATCAGGAGCGACTTTTGTTGTGGATTCTGGCCGAAGCGACAGAATGCTTGGATTCACTATCAGAATCGGGTTCTGGCCGAAGCGATAGAATGCGGATTCTGGCCGAAGTGACAAAATGCGTGGATTCACTACTAGAATCTAGTTCACTATCAGAACTGATATTTATAGTCCACCCTGATCAAGAGCGACTTTACGTCCGCAACGACGTTACCCCATAGGCCGAAGCGCAAGATGGGTCGAGATCATTACGGCCAAAGCGACAAAGTGATCTCCAAAAGTATCAAGGCCGAAGCAACAAGATAGAAGAATTATTGAAGCCAAAACGACAACATAATTCTTGGTCCATTAAGGCCAAAGCGACAAAATGGACCTGGATCTATTAAGGCCAAAGCGACAAAATAGATTAACTCACTATCAGAGTCTGGTTCACTATTAGAACCTTTTCCTGCAAAACAGAAAACAACCATATCAGTCTAAAGGATATACTTATTGATTTACTGACCTTACCGTGTGAAGCTTCCTTTTATGCTGCTCCTCCTTATGCTCAATAAGTCCTTGATTGATCTGGCCGAAGCGACAGATCTATCATGCTCATAATGTGACAGCTTCTGGCCGAAGCGACAAAAGTGTTGGGAGAACTTGTGATGCTCCCCTTGGGTTTCGACGACTTCTGGCCGAAGCGACAGAAGTGTCGGGAAGAGCTTGTGATACTCCCCCGAAGTTTGACGACTTCTGGCCGAAGCGACAGAAGTGTCAGGAAGAGCTTGTGATACTCCCCCCTTGAGGTCATTAAGGCTGAAGCGTCAAAATGACCTTTGGTCTATCAAGGCCAAAGCGACGAGATAGACCGACTCACTATTAGAGTCTGACTCACTATCAGAGTCTGGTTCACTATTAGAACCTGGTTCACTATTAGAACCTTTCCTGCAAAAAAGAAAACATCCTGCAAAACAACTATATCAGTCCAAAACGCATATTTAACTTATTGAACTTACCGTGCGATTTTACCTTCCTTGATGCCTCTCCTTTGCTCAAATTGATCCTTGGTAAATCTGGCCGAAGTGACAGATCTTACCGTGCTCAAATTTTGACGACTTCTGGCTGGAGCGACAGAAGTGTCGGGAGAGTTTATGATACTCACCCCGAAATTTGACGACTTCTGGCCGAAACGACAGAAGTGTCGGGAGAGCTTGTGATACTCTCCCTCGAAATGTAACGACTTCTGACCGAAGCGACAGAAGCGTCAGGAGTACTTATGATACTCTTTATTGAAAATGTGACGACTTCTGGCCGAAGCGGCAGAAGCGTCGGGAGTGTGTGTGATATTCTCCCTTGAGGTGTGATGACTTCTGTCTGAAGTGACAGAAGTATCGGGGAAGTTTGTGATATTCTCCCTTGATATGTGATGACTTCTGGCCGAAGCGACAGAAGTGTCGGGGGAGTTTGTGGTATTCTCCTTCGATATGTGATGACTTCTGGCCGAAGCGACAGAAGTGTCGGGAGAGTTTGTGATACTCCCCCTCGAAAATCGTGCCTTTTGAGACACATAACCCTTTGAATGAGTGGGTTTTATTTTTTGAAGTATTGGAGTATTCGAAACTGATAAATATTCGAAACTCGAGGGTTACCTTTGCAACCTTGAACCTTGATGCTGGAGAGAGTCTGTGATGTTCTCTCCTGAGATGCGACGACTTCTGGTCGAAGCGGCAGAAGTGTTAGAGAGGGCTTGTGATACTCTCTCCTGAAAGTGTCATGCTGTTTACCCTGAGTCGGCGACTGGGTGCCCCAATCATCGACTCCTATGCTTTGGGTAACTGTGAGGGTTGTTTTGAAATTTTCCCCCTTGAGTCGGCGATTCCTTATGGGAATCGTCGACTCCTACTGTGAAACGTCGAATCTTTCTGGAGATCCTTAGAGATATTTGGAGGATATATGCAAATTTCCAACTAAGGAAATATATCTCTCAAATTTTGAAAAATAGTGGCCGGAATCGACGATTCAGCTTGGGAATCTTCGACTCAGGCGTGATTTCAGGGATTTTGGAGATCGATTTCCGATCCCTTCCCTTGCAATTTTCCCAGGGGTTATAAATAGTGGTGAGCGCCTCACACTTCTCACTTCACTTTTCCCCAATTCTGAATCGCCTGCCAAACCCTAGATCCTTCTGTCGCCGATTCCCCAGTTCAATTCTACTTGAATCGACGACTCCGAGATGGCAAGAACTACTCCTCACCTTACTGATGCCGACGCCGCCGCTATGATTGCGGAGATGGCCGGAGAAGAAACACTTGTCGGGGTGCTGAACGCCGTCGAGTCGCCGATTCCGTCTCCTCCGAGAGACGTTGAATCGTCAACTCCGGTTGTTCCACCTTCTGACCATTTGAGTGCTTTTGTGCACGAATTGTTAGAGCCTCTAGCTGGGTCGTCGATTCCCTCTGTGGAGTCGATGATTCCGAAAAAGGTTTCAGAAGTCATGCCAGAAACTGAACAGGGAGAAATCCTTGGTGAGTCGACGATTCCCACTTCAGAGTCGCCGATTCCCAGGGTTTAAAAGAAGAAGACCTCCTTCAAGAGGAGGTAAAAGTTGGCCACCGACTCCGAGGCCTTAAATATCCGATATGAGTTGACGACTGGGCCAGTGGAATCGACGACTTTGGTAGTTGAGTCGGCGATTCCCATCATGACAGTGGTGATTCAACTATAAATTCCGAGCCACTTGTTGTGAGTTCTGAGGGTGTCATCGTGTCTGGGATGAACCCTAACAAGCGATGGTTCGAAAAAGAAAAAGAGACGACGGGGCCATGACAAAGGCAAAATCTATGTGCCTGGCCAGGAGGAGACCGAGAATCCTCAAAATATAAATTTTGACGAGGAACTCGTGATTGATCGCGGAGTTCCCGTCCCTGATCCAGATGCGGGACGTCGTGAACGAGAAAGAACTCCTCCATCTCCAATCGAGATGGATTTAGGTCGAGATCCCGATGTCGATCCCTCAAACTATATTGGGGTCGTGAATCCGACCGGATACGCGCATTGCAAAACGTATGTCAATGGCACGACGCAATTGCTCCCTGTCGACCGCTCGGCCGAGGGTCGATTTGAAGAGGTTATGACTGTAGCGACGCATGCGCGTCAATCTGAAGTGCATCCCCCCTCAATCATCAACGCGAAAGAGACCCGAAATCTGTTGAGGGCGATGAAGATTTCCGGACATCTCCGCTTCTGGGTGTCGCGATTCCAGCCTACGAACCTTCCACCACCGGGGTTCCAGACTCTACCTAAGATGTACTTTAAGCATTTCCCTGAGCTGCCCATTCCGGAGCTCATGAGTCAATTGATTCTTGCTTTTGAAGTCTCATTTTCACAGCTACCAGCGGGATTCTTCGTGACGTTGAAAGGGTTCCTCAACATTTGCTGGAGTTTAGGTGTTACTCCCACCCCATACCTCTTCCTCAACTATTACAAGCTAAGGATGGGAAGGTTGGATCGTGTCGTCTCGGGTTGGTGCGACGAAACCTTGATCGCAACTTAGTAGACGTTCTTCCAACTAACCATGGAGTGTGGAAGAAAGAATTTGTGTTTGTCAATTCTGAGTTTCTTCCCGGGAGTCGGGAAGTTTGGGATGACCCGAATTGCACGAAGCTAAGCGTGAATCTGGACTTGATAGCGGAGGATGTGATTGCTGTCACCAAGATCACCCAGGCCCTGAAAGCTCACCACCAGCCCCGCGGTGTGCCATTTGTCCTCTGCCAGCGTGAGGACTTCACTTTTGAGGATGTTGTGGAGGTTCATAAACCTCCTAAGGATGAAGAGGCAGCGAGCGCAAAGAAGCGAACGCTTCTGTATTTTGATGCAGCCGCTCCGCACATGGCCGAGAGATATCGATGTGCGAAGCTGATTAGAGTGGAGAAGAAAGCCAAGGCTCCCAAGGCCCCAAGTACGTTTGAGAGGGGCTCAAGCTCTCAAGCCGCACCTGAGCAGGCTGGTTTCGCACCTTATACGAGTGGCATGCCCCTTCCTGACTTTATGGCTGATCCACAAGTCAGGTCGGATGCCATGCCCATCTTGATGGTGAAATCCGGGAGATGGGTTCGGAGTGAGCTCATGACAGCTCTGAACGCTGTAAGTGCTTCTACTTCCTGAAAACATTTTCTACTTATTGTTTATGTTTGCTAACTTGTTTTTTCTTTTATGTAGGCTTGCTACATGGCCCATGCTTGTTTTCGCATGGATTCGATAAATGACGTCCAGAAAATTCAGGATCAATATAATGAACTGGACGCCAAGTAGAAGACTAGCGAGAAGCAACTGGGCAAGCTGGCTCATGCTCAAAGAAAATTTGAGAACCTTAGAGACAACGTCATCCCGAAGAAGGAGAAGACGATTGAGTCCCAAAAGAAGAAAATCGACGATTATGTTTCGCAGATTTTGGGACTCCGTAAAGAACAAAAGAGTGCCTCTAAGGAGATGCAGAGCATGCGGGCCCAGCTGGATATGGAGATTGGAAATGTGGTTTCATCTGAAGCCACAAATGTGAATCTGAGGAGCACTAACTCTGAGTTGGAGAGGAAATGCGATGAGCTGAATGACCAACTTACTCGCTCTAAGGAGGAGTTGGAAGGTGTGAAAAAGGAAAACTCCGTGTTGAAGAAGGAGAACTCCGTACTTCTGGAGAAGGCTAAGGACTTGGAGTTGGATAAGAAGTACCAATCCGATCAACTTCAAGAACTTAGCTTCTTTGGTACCTCAGTGTTCCCATCACTACCCGAAGACTTTATCTCGGATATCATGGCATGGGTAGACGAGCATCCCGAAGAGAAAGAGAAAAACAAGGATGCTCTCGACAAGCTAAAGAACGACGAAAATGAATAGATTTTTTATTTCTTCTTAGCTTGTAACTTTTCATGTTTTTAGAATATTTTGTAATCTTTTGGACTTTATTAATGAATCGCTTTGCTTTCTTTCAATTAATTGTTTATTTACTTTATTTCTTTGAATTGTAACTAAGACCCGAAACTAGATTCGCGAGTCGTAATTTAGCCACTCTGGACGTAAATTAGACTAACTCTATCGCTAGCCACTCTGGGCGTAGATTTGGCCGTGCGAATCGTAGCTCAGTCTATAGTTAAATTCGCGAAATGAATTAAACTTCACAATTAACAAAAACTCGCAATGTCGATCAAAATAATAAGTGGAAAACAAAATATCGAAAAGAATCGGAAGATAGAAAATGTCGAAATTAAGATACGATTTTTTCTAGACCTTAAGACTCTAGAATTGTACTCTAGATTACTTACTATGTAGTTCAACTCCGGAGCAACTATTGACCCACATCAAGGTCGTAACGATGAGATGGGGTTGAATCGTTAAGGCTATAGCGACAAAACGATTACTAATCCATTAAGGCCATAGCGACATAATAGATTCTGGTAAGTGTGGTGGGTACTTAGAACCTCTTGTGGTTGGGTTCACTTATACCTATCAACTACCTAGGACTCTACTTCTAGACCCTAATGCGTGGTTGAACTCTGGCCATAGCGACAGAGTAACTTTTTAGACCCACATCTAGGCTGAAGCAACAAGATTGGGTTGAATCGTAATGTGTCAAAACGATTTTAATCTATTAAGGCAATAGCGACAAAATAGATTTATAATGTGGGGTGCTAGTTAGAGTCGTAGGTAGATGATAAATATAAATTTTATAGTTGAAATGTAAATTACAAAAGTAAAATCTGATTTTTCTACTTTGCAATTTAAACTAATATATAGACTAAGAGGCTCTATGGAATAACGTGTTCAATACTAAGTGTAGTATTGTTGTATGTTGTCCGTGTGCCAGATGCAGGGACCTTTGGGTTACAGTTTATTCCTATTCCTCTCAGCTATGCTAGCCTTCCTGTGGGTCTACCACCAAATAGCATATGGATAGTTTTCCGTGGGTGGTCCTCGCTATTGTCGCTGTCTGGCAAGGAGAGCATGGACCTCAGGATCCTCTGACAAAGTTATCAAGTTCACCATTCGAGATCAATTGCTCGACATAAAGCGAGAAATCCCTGCAATAGTCCGTCAGATGGCCGTGGTCCTTGTGGAATTTACAGAATCTTCCACCTTTTTGACGGCTATCCTTAGTTGTAGGGTTCATAGAGCGAGGAGCGGGCATATCCGCTCTGTTCTTCAGTTTCTCAAACAGGTCGCCTTTGCTGATTGTTAGCGGGGTCCGATCCTTCTATGGTTGAGGTGGAACCCTTGGAGACTGTTTGGTGGATGTTTGATACACCGTGTTATCGTGTTTGGGCTTTCATTCCTTTCTGAAGGAATCAGCCGCATTGTCAGTGTATCTATTTGAGGAGTCATTGTAGCTCTTCTTCTCGAACTTTTGTTTCTTGAAGCTAGTGTTCTCAAGTTCCACTAGCTTGTTTTCATTCTGCTCTTCCACGTCAATAAATGATTGAGCTCATTGGAAGACGTCGGGTAAGGTCTCCACTTTATGGAGCGTAAGATTTAGGGACAAAGGGGAGTAGGGTACTAGCCCATTCGTGTATCCCGCTATGGCCAGACTCGGGATTAAGTCGCTCACTTCTGTCATCATCGAAGTGAACTTAATCGTGTAATCCCTCAGAGACAGTTTGTTCTGTCGCAGTGCCTGTAGTGCATTGGCACTGTGTTTGATCCTAATCATCCCCACATGTTGGGTGATGAATTTGACCGAGAGGTCCGCGAAACTGGAAATTGATCCAGCTGGCAGACTGAAAAACCACCGATAGGCATTGCCCTTGAGAGTGCCGGGGAATGCTCGACACAGCAGTGCGTTGTCAGTGGTTTACGTTTCTAGAACATTGATGTAGAGGTTGACGTGATCTTTTGGATCACCCAAACCATCGTACGACTCTATTCTGGGTACCCTCCAGGTTGGTGGAAAGGCCACCTTCAAAAGGTCCTCTTGGAAAGGAGCGCTTTTGACTCTTAGGAATTCGATCGGACCGTTGGCGACTGGATTGTCAGCCAGCTTCCGACAGAGGTCCTCCATGAACCGTATTGTAAGAGTCCTTTCAGTGCGACTCTTACTTTGTCCAGCTCTTGATTTTTCTGGTTCTGGACCTTTCTTTTTCTCCGCAGTCGGAGAATTGTGAGAGGCCGATTCACCCGCACTTTCGCGGGCTATGGTCCTCTGACTCCTCGCTTTCTCGAGGTTGTTAACTCTTCGCTCCATGAAGTTAATCAACCTCGCTTCTAGAGCAGGAGAGATGGATGTCCGAGGGGGCAAATCTGTTTGAACATCCTCAAACCTCTCAATTTGTATGTTTTGTTGAGGATGCTCAGTTTGTGCCCAATCAGGTGCGACTGAGGATTTGCCTTTGTTCCTCAAATGGTAATCGTGCTTTTGTCTTTCAGAAGCCATAGAAGACAAAAGCGAATTCCAACCGAAGCGTAGGTATTGACTGAACTAACTCGAAAGAAACCAAGTGGAATCGGCGACTCAGCAGGTGGAGTCGGCGACTGGCCTTAGGTTTTTGACTTTCGAGCTGAGTTGAAGACAACACTCTTAGCTAGCAGAAAAACCCGCAATCGGCGACTCAGTAGGTGGAGTCGGCGATTGCCTGTGTGAATCGGAGATTCCTTGACACAAAGTCAGCGATTCACCCTAAGGGAATCGAGCCGAACTTTGTGAAGAAAAATTCGCGATTACGACGGGATATCGTAGTTCGATAGTCCCACAGACGGAACCAGCTGATGAAGCACGAAATCTACTACCATTAGGCTCGCGGGGTCGCGAGGAGGGCCGGAGGCTTTGGAGTCCACGACGCGCGCTCTACGTCAAATACCTGCAGAAGTGGAGGGGAGTCGGCGACTCAGGTGTGGGAGTCGGCGACTCGGGCTCCTTAGTTTCTCTGGTTGAAGTGTGTAAAGTGTGTTGTGTAGGAAATACTTGATAAATGAGAAGACCCCCCAAGGACCCCTTTTATAGGGTCATTTGGGACGTTTCTCATTCATTACCCGTGGGGCCCATGCCCCATTAAGGGTACCATAATAGCATGGGCCAAGTCAAGTAACGGTTGGGAGTCGGAGACTCAGGTATGGAAGTCGGCGACTCAGGGTGAAGCCATCGATTCCCCATGAGCCAGGTTGGCAGTCTACCAGAACTGACCAACGAGGCCTAGAATCGACGGCTCGCCTCTGGAGTCGGCGACTTGGTAGTCCCAGTCGCCGATTCCCAGTGTTGACTTGAGTACTTGACGTAGATACTTGCCCGTATCCGTGGATCTCTTCGGGGGTCCGGTATAAAGCGACGGAACCCTAGTCCTTGTTGAAGGGCGTTGCTGGGAGTGACTGACGTAATCAGGCATGTCTCACCAAACAAAAAATCCCGCTGGTAGTTGTGAGAGCGAGACCTCAAAAGAAAGCAAGACTTCACTCATAAGTTCAGGAATGTGTAGCTCCGTGAAGTGCTTGAAATACATCTTTGGGAAAGCATGGAATCCCAGTGGTGGAAGATTCGCAGGCTGATACTGTGACACCCGCAGGTGCCCCGAAATCCTCATCCCCCTCAATAGATCACTAGCCTCGCTCGCATTGATGATAGAGGGAGGATGTATCGCTCCATGACGCATAAGCGTCGCGACAGTCATCACTTGCTCAAACCTTCCCTCACCCGAGCGGTTGACGGGGAGCAAGATTGTTGCACCATTCACAAAAGTTTCGCAGTGCGCAAACCCGGTCGGATTTATAGTTCCAATGTAGCTCGGGAAATCGGCATAGAGGTCGCGATTTCTATCAAGTTCGACCGGAGATGGAGGAGTCCTCTCCCTAGAGCAACAACCCGCATTAGGAGCAGGGCCGGGAATTCCACGATCGACGACCAACTCCTCGTCGAAGTTCAGATTGTGAGGGTTCTCGGCCCCCTCCTCTTGGCCAGGTACATGGATTTTGCCTTTACCATGCCTTAGTCGTCTCTTCCTTTTCTTAGAACCATCATCCTCAGATGGTCGCTTATTAGGGTTCATCCCAGACACGATGAGACCCTCGGAATTCACCACAAGTGGCTCAGGATTCACATTCGAATTATCCACTGTCATAATAGGAATCGCCGACTCAACTACCGAATTCGTCGATTCAACATGGGCAGTCGCCGACTCATAACGTATGTTAGATGCCTCGGAGTCGGCTGCCAATTTTTCCCTTCTTTTAAAGAAGGCTTTCTTTTTAAATCCCTTTGGAATCGACGACTCCGCAGAAGGAATCGTCGATCCAGCGGGAAGAGAAGAAAGAATCTCTCCCTGTTCGACCTCGGGCACGACGTCCATAACCTTGTCTGGAATCGTCGACTCCGTAGAGGGAATCGACGACCCAGCCAGAGGCTCGAGCAATTCGTGTGCAGAGGCACTCAGGTTATCATCGGTAGATGGAACCACCGGAATCGTCGATTCAATGTCTCTGGGAGGAGACGAAATTGGCGACTCGACGGTGTTCAACACCTCGACGAGCGTCTCATCAGCCATCTTCGCGATCATGGAGGCAGCATCGGCCTCTGAAAGATGGGGACTTGTTCTTGCCATTTAACGGAATCGTCGATTCACAGAAAATTGAACTGGGGAATCGGCGACAGAAGGACCTAGGGTTTTAGGCGATTCAGAAATTGGGGAAAGTGAAGTGAGAAGTGTGAAGCACTCACCACTATTTATAGCCCATGGGAGAATTGTAAAAATCCCCTAGAGAATCCGAAAATTGTAAGGGAAGGAATCGGAAATCGATCTCCAAATCCCTGAAATCACGCCGGAGTCGACGATTCCCAAACTGAATCGTCGATTCCGGTCACTATTTCGCAAAAATTTGAGAGATATATTTCCTTATTTGGGAAATTGCAAAAATTCTCCGAATATCTCGAGGATCTTCTAAGAGATCCGATAGTTCACAACAGGAGTCGTCGATTCCCAAAGGGAGTCGCCAACTCAAGGGGGAAAATTTCAAAACAGCCCTCATAGTTACCCAAAACTCAGGAGTCGACGATTGGGGCACCCAGTTGCCGACTCAGGGTAAACAACAACAAAACTGCCTCACGAACATGTTTTCAAGAGGGAGTATCACAAACTCTCTCTGGCACTTTTGTCGCTTCGGCCATAAGTCGTAATATTTCAGGAGGGAGTATCAAAAACTCTCTCCGGCATCAGGGGTCAAATCTAGGTTGTAATCGGAAATTACAAATCTAACCCTCGAATTCCAAATATTTACATCTTATTTTTTGGATTTATTATTCGCATTATTTTTTACAACTCTGCGTTAATCTGGAGGTCTAAATTATCCGCAAATTTAACCGTAAGCTGAGCTACGATTCGTACGACCAAGCTTACGCCCAGAGTGGCTAAGATAGGGTTAGCAGAGTCTAATTTATGTCCAGAGTGGCTAAATTACGACATGTGAATCTAGTTTCGGTCCTTAGTTACAATTTAAAGGATGATTTATATGAAAGATTAACAAAGAAAAAACAAAAGATAGCCCATTGACAATCCAAATAAAAAGATTACAGAATTTTTCGGAAAGTTAATAATTCCAAGAATATGTGTCCAAACGACATGTATTTCGGGGGGGAGTATCACAATTTCTCCCGACACTTCTGTCGCTTCGGCCAAAAGTCGTCACAACTCAAAGGGGTGAGTATCACAAGCTCTCCCGACACTTCTATCGCTTCGGCCAGAAGTCGTCACATTTCAGGGGGAGTATCACAAGCTCTCCCGACACTTCTGTCGCTTCGGCCAGAAGTCATCACATTTCGGGGGGAGTATCACAAACTCTCCCGACACTTCTGTCGCTTTGGCCGGAAGTTGTCAAAAAATTGAGCATGGTAAATCTGTCGCTTCGGCCAGATTTACCAAGGATTAATTTGAGCAAAGGAAGGACATTACGGAAGGTAAAATCGCACGGTAAGTTCAATAAGTCAATAATAATATGCGTTTTGGACTGATCTAATTGTTTTGCAGGATGTTTTCTTTTTTACAGGTAAGATTCTAATAGTGAATCACCAAGGTAGTTTGAAAATTCACGAAGGTAGGGGGTGTAGAAAAAATACCCCTGAAATTTTGAAAATTCACCAAGGCAGGGGGTGTAGGAAAAATACCCCTGAAATTTTGAAAATTTACCAAGGCAGAGGGTGTAGGAAGAATATCCCTGAAATCTCGAAAATTCGCCAAGGCAGGGGAGGGGGGTGTAGGAAAAATAACCCTAAAAATTTGAAAAATACACTGGAAATCCACAAATCCTTTCAATCTTCGGAAACGATAGCAGAAGGGGATTTGAAGGTGCAGGGGCCTTTATGGTCACACCACCAAGGAAAAATAACACCAATGATGGTACGAGGACAGAATGAATTCTATCACTCTAAGATATTTGAACTCCTATAATTGCTGGACGCAGTAATAAAGTAGAACGCCAAATTAACTTCACCTACGAAGGCAGTAGGCAGAGGTGGTCTTAGTGATAGCAGAGTCAGGAAGCGTACCATATTCAAAAATACGTGTCCCACCTACGGAAGCAGTAGGCAGAGGGGTAAGTGTTCAAAAGTGAAATCCACTTACAAAAGAAGTAAGCAGAGGAGGACATAACAGCAAAGCATGCACCCCACCTACGGAAGCAGTAGGCAGAGGGGTCAGTGTTCAAAAATGAACTTCACCTACGAAAACAATAGGTAGAAGGTCAACACTCAACTCCATCTACAGAGAAGGGGAGAAATACTCAAACATTGCTCGGTGACAGCTCAACAAGGCATCCAGGTGGGCAAGTAGGGTTCCGTTGGGAAATCAGGCTAGACAGGCTGCGTGGGGAGCGCTTCAGCTGCGACGTGCTGGACAATAGTTGCCAAAGGTACGTGACAACCTCGAGTGAAGTATAGATATAACTTTGCGGTCGAAAAGGGGGGAAGAACTGGTGTGATAGGATTGCACATCCCTGGACATCACCAGCAATTCACACCCCAGCAAGCAGAGAGGGGGGAATACTGATAATACGAGGTCCGACACACAGACCACGATACTAAAAGATGTACCCCAAGATATCTAATACGCAGAGGAGGGGGAGTACTGGTGATACAGTATCCCGAACTCGGTCACAATACACCAACAACTAGAAGTTCAGATAGCCCGAGATGAGCTGAGATACCTATTCTAGGTTTGGGGAGGTCCCAAGTCAACTCCTGGGAAGATCGACTTTCCCAGAGGTCGACTTTCCTAGAACTCGACTTCTGAATAAAGTCGAGTCCTAGAAAAGTCGGACCCCAAGGAAGTCCATCCCAGAAATGTCGACCTGGGACCATATCTGATCAGTTAGGCGGTTACTGCCCAAATGATCAGATTACCCTCATAAAAAGTCCTATAAATAGGAGGCATCTCTCACTCATTAAGGCAGGTCATTTGGAGTGGAGAAGTGCCAGCGAAGTAGTGCTCTGAGCACTTCAGTTCCGGCCTGATTTCCCCGCGGAGTTCCCCTCCTGGCGCTTGTTGGAAGCGTCTTGGAGTACTAGTCAGGTTCCACCCTCATCAGATGTCTATTTTAAAATAAAATAAATGATAGAAATATTATATGAATGGTGTCTTGCCTCCTACCTACGTCTTTAACTTGAACATTAATGTTTCTCTTTAAGATTCGGATATCCGGAAAATCCCTCGATAAAATCCGAATTCGTTTAAGAATTCCAGATATGCGGATATCCGAATAAATATATAATAAATTAATATTATTATATTACTATATTATATATTTATATTATAAATCATTAAACACTTAAAGTCTTAAACCTAATATTACCTAAGTTATAATTATAAATCTTTATAACTTATTAACTTATAATTATTAAATCCTAACCCTAATCCCAACCCTAACTCTAAAGTTATCCGGATTCGGATTATCCGAAAATCCGGATAATTTATTGGGATTATTCAGATTTTTTCAAATCCGGATTTTATTCGTTCGATTTCGGATATCTGAATAATTATTCGGATCCGGATACCTGCATATCCGATCCGAATCCAACCCATATACAGGCTTAGTACTTGATAATAACTTGTTGTGGTATGCTTGTTCCTAACTAAATATTTACGTGAAGGGAAGGGGAGCAATTCTTGAGGCAATTTATTTGGAATTGTACGGCTTGGGCGAATGGAGAGAGAAGATTAAAGATTTTTCAAATTTTCTCAAATTTTCAGTTTTTTATTATTAAATCCTAACATCTTCCTACTGTTTCACCTTCTCCATGAAGAACAACTCCATGGAGGTAGATGGATGAGGGAAATGAGTGGAACTCAATCGCAAGAAGGAAAGAAGGTCGGAAGAACTTTTTAATGTTGTCGTGGGCTCGCCGGTGAGGGGGCAGACTGGAGGCAGAGGACGTGGGGAAGGATGCGGTGGAGGTACTAATTTTGCTACAAGTGGACGAGGTGGGAACCCATCACGTAACTCAACTGTTGGTACCACGAACCGCCTCAACGGTCCATGGACCGAACGAGTAATAGCCTTCTAGGCCCAGGCGCACGAATGGGCCCGAAAGGGCAAGTGGGCCGGCGAGCCCACAAGGCCCAGGAGCAGGCAAGAAATACTATAAATACCTCCCCTAGTCCATTAGGGGAGGAGGTTGACAATTCGGAGGAACACTGGTACTAGGTTACGGTTGTGAGCTTACTCCGGCGAGCCCACACACCAACATCAACTGTGAATCGAACTAGGGAGCAGCAAAAGGCTATGGCGAGGAGATATCAGTTGGCTAAGCTTACGGGGGATGGCTACCTACCAGCTACGAAAAATGCAAAGGAATTGGAGGAGAGAGAACGTGTCAAAGACTGAAAAGGCTCGTCGGAGGATCTAGCGTCTTTGAAATTACAATGGGAGGAACATACGAAGAGGAGGAGGAATGCCATACTTGCTAGAGATGACTTACTGGCACTGGCGGATAACCCACTGAAGATTGCGAGGAGGGACATAATCAGGAGGTTGGCCAACAATAAACGTACCCAAAACAATACAAAAGCAAAAGTGGGAATAAATCAAATAAAAACTCCAAATTGCATGCAAAATCGCATGCAAGGTGGTTGGCCAAACCACATAGAATGTACAAGTACCAAGAATGTGAATTGGTCAAATCAACTCACAACCAAAATTCATGGAAATTAGGAGTGGGTGCACTCATCATACCTATAACCAACCCAAGCCACCAAGTAGGCCAACAATTAACCAAATCAATTACACCCACCTCGGGCTCGACCCCAAAGACCAAGGGTGGCATTGGTCAAACCAATCTGAATATAACCAAGACCTACATATCCAAATGTGGAAATGGTAAGATTGGTGAAACTTTGACCAAGAGTCAAAACTCCGCAAATTGGACAAAGAATGAAAGTGGTCAAAACCCGATTTTGACCAAATGGGGTCCTAGTAAAATCACATCTATTTTGACAAAGGTTGAATTCGATCAAAACTCCCCAATTCTGACCAATGTTGAAGTTGGTCAAAACGGCCAAGCCTTGACCAAGGATGGTCAGTTTGGTGCAATTTTGACCAAGATAGGCACCCCAGAATATGAAATCGGTCAAAGCGCCCCAAGCTTGACCAAGATCGGTCAAATCACCCCAATTTCGACCAAGGGTAAATTTGGTGAAACCGCCCCAATATCGACCAAGATCTGTACCCCACAATGCCAAATTGATCAAATCGCCCCAAATTTGACCAAGACCAGTCAAAATGACCCAATTTTGACCAAGATCTGTGAAATTGATCAAACCGCTCCAATTCTGACCAGGACTGGTCAACAGTCCCAATTTTGACTAAGATCTGTGAAATTGGTCAAACCGTCCAAACTTTGAAATTGGTAAAATAACCCCAATCTTAACCAAGATCTCATTACAAGTATAAACCAAACAAAAAATGTCGTTTGGGAGTTAGAACGTATATAGACTAAACAAGGATATGAGAAAGAATGAGGTTAAAAGGTTTGTCAAGAAATTCAAATTGGATCTATTTGGCCTATATGAGACCAAAATTAAAAAGGTCAACTTTGCACATTAAAGTAAGATTTTTAGGCAAAATTTCTCGGTGATATCGAACAGGGTCAATGAAACAGGCCTAACACCGGACTCTATCTGATTGGTATGGGATATGAATATCTGAGAGATTGAGAGCACCATCTTGGACAATCGTTTCATACACTACATTGCCAAAAACAAAGGGGGGTTAACCTTACATGCTACGTTAGTCTATGCCTCAATCGATTACAAAAAGAGGGATAAACTGTGGGACGAGTTGATAAAACTAAGTAGAACGATTACGGGACCATGGATCCTACTGGGCGACTTCAATGAGGTCAGAAGTAGGGAAGCTAGATAGGATAGGAGAACATGCCAGAGTCTCTATGCCAAACATAAGGAGATTCAACCAAGCAATAGACAATGCATGTCTGCAATAGATCTCCATTTTAGGACACCCAATAACATGGACAAATAAATGGATAGGAGAGCATAGGATCAACAGTAGGATCGATAAGGGGTTTGGGAATGTTGAATTCTTTAATCTATGCCCGATATGAGGTCGGGCAGCCACCCCGGGGGCACATCCGACCACCGTAGTTTGACAATCGATCTTAGGACCGTTCAAGAGAAGAAAAAGCCTTTCAGATTCACCAACTCATGGCTTAGAAAAGAAGAATGACAAGGGATAGTCAGGAATGCTTGGCAGATATAGGTATGGAGGACTCTGATGTATATATTCACCAAGAAACTAAACAATGTGAAGAGGGTGCTTAAGAGAAGGAAGACATCGGAGGACCAAGCAAGGAGGATGATCGCCCAGGCTAAGGAGGACATTCAAAATAATGTGAGCTTGTTGGAGGTAAGCATGTTTGATGTAACAATACAAGAGAGTCTACAAGGGTGTGTCAAGAACTTATAAGCCTTAATACAGGTTCAAGAGGAGGGTACAAGACAAAGGAGTAAAGCGTATTGGCTCCAACTCGGGGACAAGAACACCAAATTCTTCGCAGTCATGACAAAATAGAGAAAAACCCTTAACTCCCTATATAGGATGTTAGGGCCCAATGGGAAGGTGATGGTCTCGAGGAGCGAGATGGAAGAGAAGACACTAGAGCACTTCCAAACCTTATATGTTGAGGGTAGGGAGAGTTTGAGTAGCACCACTAGGAATTTCATAAACACAGTCACAGACTAGCAAAACTCAAACCTAGAGGAATTACCTACATACGAAGAAGTTAAGAAGATAGTTATGGACTTGAACCCAGACAAAAGCCCTGGTCCAGATGGCTTCAACAGAGCTTTTTTTAGAGCTTTCTGAAGTATCATGGACAAGGATCTTGTAAAGGTCATACAATCTATTTTCATAGGAGATCCCCTCCTCCTAAGACAAGTTAACGCGACCTTCGTGACCCTAATCCCAAAGATAAAGAATCCAACGAGGATGGACCAATTCAGGCCCATATCCTGTATCAATACCACATATAAAATAATGTCTAAGGTCATACCAAATAGATTCGTCCGAGTAGTAGTTACCCTGGTTGACAATAATCAAACTGCCTTCCTCCCAGGAAGATTGATAGGTGACAACTACCTCTTAGAAACCGAGATGATAAAAGGGTTTGGGAGGGAAAATGGAGGGGCAAATGCAGTTATAAAGGTCGACCTTGCAAAAGCCTTTGATACTTGTAGTTGGAAAGCGATAGAGGGTACCCTACTAGAACTAGGATTCAGCCAAAAGATCATCAGGATCATAATGATGTGTATAACCACATCATCCCTATCCTTTTTGGTAAATGGATCGCCAACCTCACAAATCTTACCAAAAAGAGGGATAAGGCAAGGGGATTCCCTCTCCACCTACATCCTCACATTGCTAATGCAGAATTTGACAATTTTCATCAATGAGTCAGTGGGGAGGAAACAAAAAAGCACCTTTAAGAAACACAACGCTATGGGGATCTCCTACTTGGTCTATGTAAATGACCTCCTAATCTTCTGCAAAGCCAAGAAGGAATCCTTCAAATCCATAAACAAGGTGTTTAGGATATTTGAATCAAAGACAGGACTAAGGGTAAGCCAGGCAAAGAGTGAGATCTTTTTCTCAAAATCAACCAAGGGCAAAAAAGAACTGTTGACCCATCTAAAGTTCAGTGAGGGGACCTTTCCAACCAAATACCTAAGTTTACCTCTCTCACCCATGATTCTATATCAGAAGGATTACACTCCTTTGATAGATCGGGTTAATGGGATGGTAGAAGGGTGGAAGACAAGACTGTTGTCTCATGCGGAGAGGGTGTAACTATTCCACTAAAGAATAATAGGCATATTCAACTACTGAACTATGTCCAATAGACTACCAGAAGAAACACTTAAGGACCTGCAATCCATTTCATATAGGTACATATGGAATGGAAAGCAAGACTTTACTTCGGTTCAAATGACACTGCCCAAGAAGGAGGGGGTCCTAGGGATAAGATGCTTATTAAAATCAGCAGAGGCAGTTAGGATAACCAGGTTGGGTAGGATTTGGTCGGCTCAGGACTCTATTTGGGCCTCATGGATGAGAGAGAGGTATGTGAGGGGAAGGGGCCTTAGAGATATAGATAAGCATCTAAGATTAGATTCTGTCCTATGGGCTGGAATAATAGATAACAAATACAAGATAGATAAAGTCCTAAAATATGGACCCAACTACAACTGTACTTGGGTCGGGAGTGGCACCTCACCAACATACAAAAAAATATGAGAATTCATAAGGAATAGGAAAGAGATCGACTACCTTTGGGAGGAGGGTGGACCACCAGCATTAGGAAATTTAGTATAACCTTATGGAGGGCTAGATGAGTTAAGATATCCATGAAGGCTGATTGGGTTGGGAGAACAAGAGTGGAAAATACCGATTGCATCTTATGTGGAGGACCATAGAAATCGCAAGATCATGTGTTCTTCAGATGCAAAATTTCCATGGATTAATGGTCCTATATATTAAATACAAAACCAGGTTTGATTACATGCGCAAGACTCTCTTTAGAACAGGTAATGGAAGAGGCTCATGGCAGAATAAAGAACATGTCATGTTGGGGTCTAACATGGGCATACACGGCAGGGGAAGTCTGAGAGATCTTGACCGAAAGAAACAAGAGAGTGCATGAAAACAAGCACACGTGGCCGCAAGAGATAGGAAGAAGGATAATACAAGATATATCAAAGACATTCATGCTAAACAGGTACAAGGCCAGAGGGACAAGCCCAGAGCAACAAATAACGGAAGTATGGGCTATAGGCGCCCAACCGACACTAAGCTAATTTTAATTTTTACTATTAGTACGATTGTATTGTAATTTATATTCGGTAAGAACTTGTATTAAATAACTGTAATATCTAGGCTAATGGTGGGTTGGAATTCAACTAAAACTAGAATTCAGACTCACTAAAAAGTAAAGAAGGTAAAAGTGGGAAAATGAAAAGTAAGCCTGTATATCGGTCGGATTCGGATCGGATATACAGGTATCCGAATCCGAATAATTATCCGGATATCTGAATCCGACCGAATAAAATCCGGATTTGAAAATCCGAATAAATTATCCGGATTTTCGGATAATCCGAATCCGAATAATCCGAATCCGGATAACTTTAGGATTAGTGTTAGGGTTAGGGTTAGGATTTAATAATTATAATTTAATAAGTTATAAAGATTTATAATTATAAAGGTAATTAGGTTTAAGATTTAATGATTTATAATATAAATATATAATATAATAATATTAATTTATTATATATTTATCCAGATCCGAATCCGAAAATTTTAAACGAATTCGGATTTTATCGGCGGATTTTCCGGATATCTGAATCCGACCGAATAAAATCCGAATTTCAATTCAGGTATCTGAATCCGAAAACGGAAAATCCGAATCCGGATAGTCATATTCGAATTCGAATGCGGATTCGAATACGGATTTCGGTATACCTTTTACAGGCTTAATGAAAAGAATTAGAAAGTCATATTCATAGGAGGATCTATCTTTTTGAAGATGTACTTCCTTTGAAAGTAGAAACGATATGAGTAATCACTTGCATGTAATGGACCGAAAGGTGATGGCAGGATTTTCCCTAGGAAAAGGAAAAGATGCCAGGAGCACACTTGGGTTTTTTCACCCCCATTGTCCAAGGCCCACAACGCAAGAATGATGAGCCATAGTTCGTCCTAGGAAACATCGAGTCAGTCTCCAAAGGTTGTTGAAGGCCTAAACGATCGTAAGATCATTTGGCTTGATCCAGGCGGAAGGTGTGGAGTGGATCGCATGTGATCAAACCTCTCTTTTTTATTTGAAATATATATTACTAAATAGTTTTTACTCAAAAAAATATTGTTCCTAACTAAATATAAATAATAACTGGTCAGTAGAACATAGTAGCATGTTATATATGTTATCTATTTTCTAACTAAGTACATATAATAGTATGTAAGTATTGAATAGTAGCATGTTCAAATATATTATTTTTCCCTAAGTGTATACTGAAAATACACATGTATGAATCATTTTAAATAATTCCAGTGTACTAAATTTAATTTTGTTCGATATTCACCCATGGTATCAGAGTGTCCTCTTGTACTGGCATTATTGATTCTGCGTAAAATAATAGAATAAATATGAATGGTTACCTCCAACTTCTTTTAACCTCAATTATTAAATGATGATAGTGGATCCCCTTGAAGTAGACCTCTCTCCGCTCCAAATACCCGGGTTGGACACCCTTCCACCAGTGCTGAAAATGATGTGTTACGCACACACACTTCAAAATTAATGCAATTACACCATCATCAAACCCAAAGTCTACTAACGTTCCCTCCAATCCATCATATTCGACTGAATCGTAAGCCTTTGCAATATCCACCTTAATGCATGCCCGTGGTACTCAACCTGCCCGTTCAAACCCTGCAACCATTTCAGTAGCTAATGAAAAATTATCACCAATATACCGGTCATTGACGAAAGCCGTTTGATTAGGAGTCACCACCGCTTCACATATCTTCACAACTTTTAGAGCCAATATTTTTGCAATAATCTTGTATGTTGTGTTAACACATGCAATTGGACGAAAATTCCTTAGTCGGATAGAACTACTCTTTTTAGGAATCAAGGTCACGAATATATCGTTTGTGCTCCTCAATATCCGTTTTTTCAAAAATACCAATTGCACCGCCCTCACCACATCTTGCCCGATAATGTTCCAATACGTTTAGTAGAAAAATGCATTATATCCATTAGGCCTTCGACTCTTATCAGGATTCAACATGAACACAACCTTGCGTACATCCTCGTATGTAGGCACCGCACGGAACTTTGTATTCATCTCCTCCGGCACTTGTCTAGAAAACTTCTTGTGTGGACGAGCCCCACCTCTCTTGGACTTAAACAATTCTGAAAAATGTGCAACACACCACTCCTCCATTTCCTTGCAAGATATTTTAGCATTTCCTTCCATATCCAACATTTTAAATATGGAATTTCGTGCCTTCCGCTCCCTTGTTTACGAAGCAAAGAATTTCGTATTCTTGTCCCCCAAATATAACCATGTTTCCCTACTCCTTTGTTGGTAATCCTCCTCCTCAATCAACCATTTCTTGTGCAACTCTGTTCTATACTTGCAAACACTTTCTTGAGCATAAACACTTCCTGGCATGAGTCAACAATGGCCTCCGCCTCCCTTAAATCCTTTTTAGCCTTCCCCAAGAATCTGCGAAACCTTTCTCTCTAACTAAGTACACATAATAGTATGTTAGTATTGAATAGTAGCATGTTCGGATATACTATTTCTTCCCTAAGTGTATACTGAAAATACAGATTTTGAATAGAGAAACAATAAAAACATTAATAAATAATAAAAAATACTGATATTGATTTTGAAATTAAAAATTACTGATTTTTATTTGGAAAGTTACTAATGAAATTGGATAATTATTATTATTAATAAAATCAAAGTATAACTAACCAAATTTTAGAATGTTCTAAGGATAGTTAGTGTATAAGAGGTAGTTACGTTTATATGTATAAATACTATCACATGTACGAATCATTTTAAATAATTCCAGCGTACTAAATTTAATTTTGTTCGATCTTCTCCTATGGTATCAGAGCATCCTCTTCTATTGTAATTATTGATTCTTCGTAAAATAATAGGATAAATATGAATGGTTCCTTCCAACTTCTTTTAACCTCCATTATTAAATGATGATATATAGTGGATTCCCTTGACGTAGTCTCTCCGCTCCAAATACCGGGGTTGGACACTCTTTCATCAGTGCTGAAAATGATGTGCACCGCACACACATTTCATAATCTATGCAATTACACCATCATCAAACCCAAAGTCTACCAACGTTCTCTTCAATGCATCCCATTCGACGAATATATGGTTTGTACTACTCAATATCCGTTTTTTTTAAAATACCGATTGCACCGCCCTCACCAAATCTTACCCGATAATGTTCCAATATGTTTGGTATAAAAATACATTATATCCATTTAGCCCTGGGCTCTTATCAGGATTCAACATGAGCACAACCTTGCATACATCCTCATATGTAGGCACCTCACGGAACTTTGTATTCATCTCCTACATTACTTGTCTAGAAAACTTCTTGTTTGGACGAACCCCACCTCTCTTGGACTTAAGCAATTCTGAAAAATGTGCAACACACCTCTCCTCCATACCTTGCAAGATATTAGAGCATTTCCCTCCCTATCCAACATTATAAATACAGAATTTCGTGCCTTCCTCTCCCTTGTTTTCGAAGCAAAGAATTTCGTATTCTTGTCCCCCAACTTTAACCATGTTGCCCTACTACTTTGTCGCCAATCCTCCTCCTCAATCAACCATTTCTTGTGCAACTCTGTTCTACACTTGCAAATACTTTCTTGAACATCAACACTTCCTTGGAATGAGTCAAGAATGGTCACCGCCTCACTCAAATCCTTTTTAGCTTTCCCCAAGAATGCGCCAAACCTTTCTCTCTAATTAAGTACATATAATAGTATGTCAGTATTGAATAATAGCATATTCAGATATACTATTTCTTCCCTAAGTGTATACTGAAAATACAGATTTTGATTTGAGAAACAAAAAACATTAATAAAAAAAAATACTGATACTGATATTGATATTGATTTTGAAATTAAAAATTATTGATTTTTATTTGGAAAGTTACTAATGAAATTTGATAATTATTATGATTAATAAAATCAAAGTATAACTAACCTAATTTTAGAATGTTCTAAGGATAGTTAGTGTATAAGAGGTAGTTACGTTTATATGTATAAATACTATCACATGTACGAACCATTTTAAATAATTCAAGTGTACTAAATTTAATTTTGTTCGATCTTCTCCTATGGTATCAGAGCGTCCTCTTCTATTGCCATTATTGATTCTTCGTAAAATAATAGAATAAATATGAATGGTTCCCTCCTACTTCTTTTTACCTCTATTAGTAAATGATGATATATAGCGGATCGCCTTGACGTAGACCTCTCTCCGTTCCAAATATACGGGTTGGACACCCTTTCAGTAGTGCTGAAAATGTTGTGATCCACACACATACTTCATAATTTATGCAATTACACCATCATCAAACCCAAAGTCTACCAAAGTTCCCTTCAATGCATCCCATTCGATAGAATCGTAAGCCTTTGCAACATTTACATTAATGCATGCCCGTGGTACATAACCTGCCCGTTTGAACACTGCAACCATTTCAGCAGCTAATGAAAAATTACACCAATACACCTGACTTTCATGAAAGCCATTTGATTTGGAGACACCAGCACCTTACATATCTTCACAGCTTTATGAGCCAATATTTTGGCAATAATCTTGTATGTTGTGTTAACACATGCAATTGGACGAAAATTTCTTAATGGGGTAGAACTACTCTTCTTTGGTATCAAGGTCATGAATATATGGTTTGTACTCCTCAATATCCATTTTTTTTTAAATACCGAATACACCGCCCTCACCAAATCTTGCCCGATAATGTTCCAATATGTTTGGTAGAAAAATACATTATATCCATCTGGCCCTGGGCTCTTATCAGGATTCAACATGAACACAAACTTGCGTACATCCTCATATGTAGGCACCTCACGGAACTTTGTATTCATCTCCTCCGTCACTTGTCTAGAAAACTTCTTGTGTGGACGAACCCCACCTCTCTTGGACTTAAACAATTCTAAAAAATGTGCAACACACCTCTCCTCCATACCTTTCAAGATATTAGAGCATTTCCCTCCCTATCCAACATTTTAAATACAGAATTTCGTGCCTTCCTCTCCCTTGTTTTCGAAGCAAAGAATTTCGTATTCTTGTCCCCCAACTTTAACCATGTTGCCCTACTACTTTGTCGCCAATCCTCCTCCTCAATCATCCATTTCTTGTGCAACTCTGTTCTACACTTGCAAATACTTTCTTGAGCATCAACACTTCTTTGGCATGAGTCAAGAATGGCCTCCGCCTCTCTCAAATCCTTTTTAGCCTTCCCCAAGAATCTGCGAAACCTTTCTCTCTAACAAAGTACACATAATAGTATGTCAGTATTGAATAGTAGCATGTTCGGATATACTATTTCTTCCCTAAGTGTATACTGAAAATACAAATTTTGATTTGAGAAACAAAAAAGACATTAATAAATAAATAAATACTGATATTGATTTCGAAATTAAAAATTACTGATTTTTATTTGGAAAGTTACTAATGAAATTGGATAATTATTATTATTAATAAAATCAAAGTATAACTAACCAAATTTTAGAATGTTCTAAGGATAATTAGTGTATAAGAGGTAGTTACGTTTATATGTATAAATATTATCACATGTACGAATCATTTTAAATAATTCCAGTGTACTAAATTTAATTTTGTTCGATCTTCTCCTATGGTATCAGAGCGTCCTCTTCTATTGCCATTATTGATTTTTCGTAAAATAATAGGATAAATATGAATGGTTCCTGTCAACTTCTTTTTACCTCTATTAGTAAATGATGATATATAGCGGATCCCCTTGACGTAGACCTCTCTCCGTTCCAAATATACGGGTTGGACACCCTTTCACCAGTGCTGAAAATGATGTGCTCCGCACACATACTTTATAATCTATGCATTACACCATCATCAAACTCAAAATCTACCAACGTTCCCTTCAATGCATCTCATTCGATAGAATCGTAAGCCTTTGTAATATCTACATTAATGCATGCCCGTGGTACACAACCTGCTCGTTCGAACACTGCAACCATTTCAGCAGCTAATGAAAAATTATCACCAATATACCTGACTTTGATGAAAGTCGTATGATTTGGAGACACCAGCGCCTTACATATCTTCACAACTTTTGGAGACAATATTTTGGCAATAATTTTGTATGTTATGTTAACACATGTAATTGGACGAAAATCCCTTAGTGGGGTGGAACTACTTTTCTTTGGAATCAAGTTCAGAAATATATGGTTTGTGCTCCTCAATATCCGTTTTTTTTAAATACCGATTGTACCACCCTCATCACATCTTGCCCGATAATGTCCCAATACATTTAGTAGAAAAATGCATTACATCCATTAGGCCTTCGACTCTTATCAGGATTCAACATGAACGCAACCTTGTGTACATCCTCATATGTAGGCACGTCACGGAACTTTGTATTCATCTCCTCCGTTACTTGTCTAGAAAACATCTTGTTTGGACGAACCCCACCTCTCCTGAACTTAAACAATTCTGAAAAATGTGCAACACACCTCTCCTCCATATCCTTACAAGATATTAGATCATTTCCTTGCCTATCCAACATTTTAAATACGAAATTTCGTGCTTCGGCTCCCTTGTTTTCGAAGCAAAGAATTTCGTATTCTTGTCCCCTAACTTTAACCATGTTGCCCTACTCCTTTGTAGCCAATCCTCCTTCTGAATCAACCATTTCTTTTGCAACTCTGTTCTACACTTGCAAACACTTTCTTGAGCATCAACACTTAATTGACATGAGTTAAATTGGCCTCCGCCTCCTTTAAATCCTTTTTAGCTTTCCCTAAGGATCCGCCAAACCTTTCTCTCTAACTAAGGTCACATAATAGTATGTCAGTTTTGAATAGTAGCATGTTCGGATATACTATTTCTTCCCTAAGTGTATACTGAAAATACAGATTTTGATTTGAGAAACAAAAAAAAGTGTTAATAAAAAAAATATATTGATATTGATTTTGAAATTAAAAATTACTTGTTTTTATTTGGAAAGTTACTAATGAAATTTGATAATTATTATTATTAATAAAATCAAAGTATAACTAACCTAATTTTAGAATGTTCTGAGGATAGTTAGTGTATAAGAGGTAGTTACGTTTATATGTATAAATACTAATAAATGTACGAATCATTTTAAATAATTCAAGTGTACTAAATTTAATTTTGTTCGATCTTCTCCCATGATATCAGAGCGACCTCTTCTACTGCCGTTATTGATTCTTCGTAAAATAATAGAATAAATATGAATGGTTCCCCCCAACTTCTTTTAACCTCTATTTTTAAATGATGATATATAGTGGATCCCCTTGACGTAGACCTCACACCGTTCCAAATACTCGAGTTGGACACCCTTCCACCAGTGTTGAAAATGATGTGCTCCGCACACACACTTCATAATCAATACAATTACACCATCGTCAAACCCAAAGTCTACCAACGTTCCCTTCAATGCATCCCATTCGACAGAATCGTAAGCCTTTGCAATGTCTACATTAATGCATGCCCGTGGTGAAAAACCTCCGTTCGAACACTGCAACCATTTCAGTAGCTAATGAAAACTTATCACCAATATACCTGGCTTTGATGAAAGCCGTTTGATTTGGAGACACCACCGCCTCACATATCTTCACAACTTTTAGAGCCAATATTTTTGCAATAATCTTGTAAGTTGTGTTAACACATGGAATTGGACGAAAATCCCTTAGTGGGGTAGAACTACTCTTCTTTGGAATCAAGGTCAGAAATATATGGTTTGTGCTCCTCAATATCCGTTTTTTCGAAAATACCGATAGCACCATCCTCACCACATCTTGTCCGATAATGTTCCAATACATTTGGTAGAAAAATGCATTATATCTATCTAGCCCCGGACTCTTATTAGGATTCAACATGAACACAACCTTGCGTACATCCTTATATGTAGGCACCTCACGGAACTTTGTATGCATCTCCTCCTATACTTGTCTAGAAAACTTCTTGTGTGGACGAGCCCCACCTCTCTCGGACCTAAACAATTCTGAAAAATGTACAACACATGACTCCTCTATATCCTTGCAAGATATTTGTGCT
Source organism: Zostera marina (assembly GCA_001185155.1). Lineage (NCBI taxonomy): Eukaryota > Viridiplantae > Streptophyta > Magnoliopsida > Alismatales > Zosteraceae > Zostera > Zostera marina. Next base: position 546,879 of record LFYR01001661.1, on the reverse strand, counting down.
TTTCCTTCCCTATCGAACATTTTAAATACGGAATTTCGTACCTTCGGCTCCCTTGTTTTCGAAGCAATGAATTTCAAATTCTTGTCCCCCAAGTTTAACCATGTTGCCCTACTCCTTTGTCACCAATTCTCCTCAATCAATCATTTCTTGTGAAACTCTGTTCTACACTTGCAAACACTTTCTTGAGCATCAACACTTCATTGGCATGTGTCAAGAATGGCCTCCGCCTCCTTCAAATCTGTTTTAGCTTTCCCCAAGGATCCGCCAAACCTTTCTCTCTAAGTACACATAATTATATGTCAGTATTGAATAGTAGCATGTTCGGATATACTATTTCTTCCCTAAGTGTATACTGAAAATACAGATTTTGATTTGAGAAACAAAAAAGACATTAATAAATAAAAAAATACTGATATTGATTTTGAAATTAAAAATTACTGATTTTTATTTGGAAAGTTACTAATAAAATTTGATAATTATTATGATTAATAAAATCAAAGTATAACTACCCTAATTTTAGAATGTTCTAAGGATAGTTATGGTATAAGAGGTAGTTACATTTAGATGTATAAATACTAACATATGTACGAATCATTTTAAATAATTTCAGTGTACTAAATTTAAATTTGTTCGATCTTCTCCCATGGTATCAGAGTGTTCTCTTCTACTGCTGTTAATGATTCTTCGTAAAATAATAGAATAAATATTAATGGTTTCCCCCCAACTTCTTTTAACCTATATTAATATATGATGATATTGGATCCCCTTGACGTAGACCTCTCTCCGCTCCAAATACTCGAATTGGACACACTTCCAACAGTGCTAAAAATGATGTGCTACACACACACTTCATAATCAATGCAATTACACTATCATCAAACCCAATGTCTACCAACATTCCCTCCAATCCATCATATTCGACTTAATCGTAAGCCTTTGTAATATCCAGCTTAATGCATGCCCGTGGTACACAACCTGCCCGTTCGAACCCTACAACCATTTCATTAGCTAATGAAAAATTATCACCAATATACCTTCCTTTGATGAAAGCCGTTTGATTTGGAGACACCATCGTCTCACATATCTTCACAACTTTTATTGCTAATATTTTTGCAATAATCTTGTATGTTGTGTTAACACATACAATTCGACAAAAATCCCTTAGTGGGGTAGAACTACTCTTCTTTGGAATCAAGGTCATAGATATATGGTTTAGCTCCTCAATATCCGTTTTTTCAAAAATACCTATTTCACCGTCCTCACCACATCTTACCCGATAATGTTCCAATACGTTTGGTAGAAAAATGCATTATATCTATCTGGCCCGGACTCTTATCAGGATTCAACATGAACTAAACCTTGCGTACATCCTCATATGTAGGCACCTCACGAAACTTTGTATTTATCTCCTCCAGCACTTGTCTAGAAAACTTCTTTATGTGGACGAGCCCTACCTCTCTTGAACTTAAACAATTCTGAAAAATCTGCAACACACCACTCCTCCATATCCTTGCAAGATATTTGAGCATTTCCTTCTCTATCCAACATTTTAAATACGGAATTTCGTGCCTTCCTCTCCCTTGTTTTCGATGCAAAGAATTTCATATTCTTGTCCCCCAACTTTAACCATATTGCCCTACTCCTTTGTTGCCAATCCTCCTCCTCAATCAACCATTTCTTGTGCAACTCTGTTCTACACTTGCAAACACTTTTTTGAGCATCAACACTTCCTTTGCATGAGTCAAGAATGGCCTCCGTCTCCTTCAAATCCTTTTTAGCTTTCCCCAAGGATCCGCCAAACCTTTCTCTCTAACTAAGTACACATAAGGGTTGCTGGAAAGTGAAGATCATGTGGAATTGATCCCTGGGTTGCCGGAAGATTTGGCAATAGAGTGTTTGAAAAAAGTTCCCTACATATACCGGTCAAAGCTCAGATCTGTTTGCAAGAAGTGGCGATCTGTTGTCTCCTCCTCTAATTATATCTCTAAAGCATCAGAGTCTTTGATCTTTCTCCATTCTTACAACCCAAATAAATGGGATCGTATTCTTTGTATATCCGATCCAACACTGACGTACGGTGCGATACTCTACAACCATAACACCAATATCTTTCATGCACATAAATCATTATCCATAGCATATGGAGCTCGATGCATTGCAATTGGCGGCAAGCTCGTCTTTCTCGGTGGATTTCAGCGAAGTTGGTAGATATCCCATGATTAGACGTCCAAATCGTTGATATAGTCACTGGTCAATGCAGGAGAGGAAATCCCATGCCGGTATCTAGAACGTTCTTTGCATGTGCTATTGTAGGATCATTTATCTACGTTTCAGGTGGTCACGACAAAATAGCAAAATAAATGAAGAGCGGAGGAATCTATGATACGACCGAAGACAAGTATGTAAAGAGTATCAATACTAAAGACCTACTTATAAATATATCAATAATAGTAGTTATGTAATTATTAATTATGTTTAATATATAAGTAGGGTTAGGGTTAGTATATTCGATTGTTGTTCTCCCCTTTAGGTCTAACAACTTCTTCTTCATTTGATCGTAACTGAAGATTGTGGCCGTTATCGTCTCTTTTTCTTCAATCTTATGCTCTTAGATCTTCTATATAAATATAAGATAACTCTCTACCTTCTATTCTTTAATTACAAGGTGGAGGTCTTCGCCGGATATGTTTGAGTGGCGAAATGAATGCGTAGGAGCCAACGTGAAGGGTAAGTTTTTGGTGTTAGGTGGATATACCAGCAACAACCAAGGCTTAGTCATCGCAATCCGTGGTGGTGAATCCTATAACCCACAAACTGAAAGATGGGAGAAAGAAGACGACGATTTGTGGGGTGATTTTTCATTGTCGACTTCCATTATGCCATCAAAATCTACTGTCTCTACGATCTTCACTGTGCCAACTCCGGTGGGTGAGAAGTTGTGGCACCTACATTGTTGTTTGGAAGGGAATAAGTTCATCAAGGAGTACAACTGGATTGCAAAGGATTGGAAATTCGTCGCCAACGTACCTGAGGGGGTTGATGTAGATACTTCCATCACTGTTGTAAGAGGAAATGCGTTGTTTCTTGTAGGGAGCAAGTATAAGAGAGACTGCATGATTACGGCGAGTAAATCTCGGATCATGCGAGATTTCAGAATAAAAAAGGATTGGGAGGAGCTAATTATTCAATTTGGAACACTCAAGACTTGGTTATTTTCTCCCGTTGGTATTCAATTTTAACGGTCAACTGATCATTATCATTTATTTTTGTCTGTTTTATGTCTGCTATTTTATTTTTATTGTTTTTTATTTTTCTTTTTACAATGAATTTTGGAGATAATTTGTAAAATCGAAAAATGAAATTTACTAAACTAATACTTTAATTAAAATGAAATTTATTAAATTTCGCTTTAAAAAAATGTACTAAATTTCTCAAATAAAATATATTAGATATTTCAGCTTAAAATGTACCCAATGGATACCGAGAAAAAATCGGACAACCATTGAATGTCCTATAAATAGTAGATTATCAATTTTCACAAAATATCTCATTTTAAAATTATCACGAAGGTTTTTTTTTAAGTAATTATCACAATTTGAGTAATATAATATAATATAATATATTTTATTTTATTTTATTTTTATAATATAATATAATATAATAATATTAAATATTAAATATTTTTAAAATATTATTAAATATTTTGTTTATAATCATTATTCTCTCTGACAAATCAATATTGTGTTGATTGCTTCTTTTGATGCAGCTACGTAAACATATAAATCCTCTCCTACCTGAGGGGAGGCTAAATGTGGTAGCGATATCAGGTGTTTCTTTAATTATTGGAATGCTTGTTCGCATTACAGAATCCACGTTACCGCTCCCTTTTGACTTGTTTTTAGCAGTTGGAAGAAGGGTTTACACTTGTCTGCTACTTTGGATATAAATCTGCTCATGGCGTTGATCTTCCCATTGAGTTTTTGTACTCTCTTGATAGTTCGCGGTGGCTTCGTCTCCAAAATCGCAGTCATTTTTTTTGGGTTGGGCTTTATTCCTTTTTAGCCCATGTAGAATCCTAAGAATTTTTCTTTCTGAATCCCAAAGCTGCATTTGGACGGATTAAGCGTCATTCCGTACACCTTTAGGTTTTCCAATATCTCTCGTAGATCTTCTGTGTGATCCTTTGCGTACCTTGATTTTACCAAGATATCGTCTACATATGCCAAGACGTTTCTTCCTTTCTGCTCTTTGAATACCTTGTCCATGAGCCTTTGAAAGGTTGTGCATGTATTTCGTAGCCCGAATGGCATAACCCTATAGCAGAAAGTCCCCCATTCCATAATAAATGGTGTGGCCTCCTCATCTTCCTCTTTCATGAGTATTTGGTTATAACCTGAGTGAGCATCTATCATTGATAGTAGTTCATTTCCTAAAGCTTCATCTACCAATCTGTCAATTGAGGGGAACAGCTAACTGTCTCTCGGGCATACCTTATTAAGGTCAGTGAAGTCTACATACATTCGCCACTTCTCGTTGATTTCTTCACCATTACTAGGTTGGCTAACCACTGTGGGTATTTGACTTCGCGTATGTACGACCCTGCGCTGACTAGCTTTTTTATCTCTACTCACGCTGCCTCCTTTCTTTCAGCTGTGAGTATCCTTCGCTTTTGCCGAACTGGAGTAAAGTCGGGATTGATGTTTAACTCATGTCACGCTATTACCCATTGTACCTATAAGAGTGCCTCTCCCTCCCATACAAACGAGGCCTCATGAGTATTTAATAACTTTATTAGGGAGTCTTTAAATTCTGAGGTAATAGACGTACCTATTACAATTTTTCCTCATTTTGCTAATGCAACTTCCTCGATCTGGCCCATTGGTGCCATCTCCTTCTTGTCTTCCCTTTTCGGATGAACAGAGTTGTAGGATTGGTCATTTTTGTTGCTTTCCTATAGGAATATCTTGAGTCCCTTTGTGCACCTTTTACAGTTGCCATTTTTCCATGCATCTTTCCCCAAATACCTGAAGGTCTGATGATATATAGGATGAAAGCACTGCTTTGAAGCCGTGTATCTTAGGTCTTCCTAGGATTCTGTTGATTGGAGAGATGATATCTGTCATAATAAAATGAGTTGTTCGAGAAACTCTTCCTCTTCTCTCGCCTAAAGATATCTCTAAGTCAATTGTTCCCACTACTAGGGCCTTAGTGTTTGTGAAGCCATATATTGCTTCTTTAGCTGGTGTCAACTGTTCGTTTTTTAACCCCATTTTTTCAAAGGCTGATAGATATAGGATGTCCACTGAGCTTTCATTGTCTACCAATACCGTGGTTAGACTTAAATCTATCCCTATGTTCTGAATTACTAGTGGGTCCTCGTGAGGGTTTGCTATATCATCCAGATCCTCTTCTGAAAAGCTAACATCCTCCTGTGGGTATGCTCTTTTCTTTCAATTTTTCTCTTGTTGTATAGTGGTATGTAGGAATTTTCTTGTGTAACTTTTCCTTTGTCCTACTGATCCTCCTCCGAAGATTACATTGATGACCCTCCTTTTTTAGTTATCATTGGAGTTGTCATCTGGGCTCCTTGAGCGTTCTCACTTTCCTTTGCTCCTTGGAGGTTTGCAACCCTGCTTGGTTTTCTCGTGGATTTCTGCCACGTATCCCTTTAACCTTCCGGCTTTTGCTTGAGCTTTTAGGAAAGTACCTAATTCTCTACAGTTATTGGTTACGTGTCTGTAATCCCTGTAGAACTCACAGTACTTCTGGTCTTTCGTACGAACCTCTTTAATGGTGGGGTCTAAGGGGATGGGTTCTGGGAACTTCATCTTTCCTTTTTCCCTACCATATATTTCTTGCCGGGAGGTGTTAAAAGGATCACTAAATTTTTGGAACCTTGATCTTCTAGGTTCCTCTTATGTTTGATAGACTCTTCTATCGTGCCTTGGTTTCCATGATGGTTATCTCTTTTCAAACTTTTTGAATTTTTCTTTTTGTGGTCGATATACTTTTGCGGCGAGTATTTTTTCATTCTCCTTTTCCTCAGAGTCATGTATTTTTGAGCCTTGACTAATAAGTTCTCTATACAATTTACGGTATTTATATTTAACTCAATTACTAGAGGGTTATTCATGTCTAAGCTTCTTGAGTATGCATAAATTGCGATAGTTGTGTTGAGATTGGAAACTCTTTGCATTGCTTTAGTGAAGCTGTTTGTATAATTTCTGAGGGTGTCATTATTCTGTTTTACCAAGAACAATGAGTCTGTTCCCTTTTTAACTCTTATGTTACCACAATGTTGAGCCAAAAATTTCTTTTTTAAGTCAGAGAAATTTATAATGCTTCTGGCTAGTAGATCTACAAACCATCTGTATGTAGATCCTCCCTCAAGGTTCCTGAAAATGCCCTGCACAGTATATCATCCCTATCTGTCACCCATTGCATTATCCCCCTGAACATGTTAACGTGATCCATAGGGTCTAACTTCCCATCATAATCAGGCAGATTTTGTAGTCTAAATCCTGGCGGCATAGGTTTTACCATCAATGAGTTGTCCAAGGATTCTATGTCTTCGAATAAGGCTGGGTACCTTCGTATCGCATCTTCCGAATCCCCAGGCCCTCTGTTATGGGTCTGTGTGGGATATGAGACTTAATATGGATTTTGATTTCTTTCCCTTGACTGGGAGGGATTTTTGGTGGGAGGGATTTTGACTGTGCAGTGTGACAGCTTGTCTTTTGTTTTTCCTCTTGTTTTTCTGAAACTTGTCTAGAAGGCTTTGCTGAAGTCTAGGCTCTCGAATGTTGTATTGTGCGATTTATGTGCGTGTTTTCGACTGCTTTTAGTCTTTCTGCCATTCGAGCTATGGTTTCTTTCATGCTTACCAATTCCTCTAACGAAATTTGCACCATGGAATGATGACTGTCAGCAGTGTTAGCAAAAGGTGGGTCTGTCTCTAATGTTTTGGACCCATTGGGGAATTTGTTCGGGAACTTGTTGTTGATGTTCCTACTGCTGCTGACTCATTGCCTGGGCAATGGCCTAGGCTACTATCTGTAATGGATTCTGACTTTCTACAGTAGCAGCTATCTGTGGTATTTGTTCCTAATTTGTTCCTTGATCTTTGGCTGGCCTAGTGTTTTTCTTTGACTTGGCGAAAATATTTTTAGCCCCAGAGTTCTTATCAGGTTGATCGTTGGACTGATCCTGGTGAACATCTCCTTGCACGTGAGTTGTTTCTCGTAGTGACCATTTTCACCAAGGCAGGGGGTGTAGGAAAAATACCTCTGAGATTTTGAAAATCCTCTCATTCTCCAGAAACGGCAGCAGAAGAGGCCTTGAAGGTGCAGGTGCCTTTTCAGTCACACCGTTAAGGTAAAATGAATCCTCTGAAAATTGAGGAAATTCACCAAGGTAGGGGGTGTAGGAAAAATACCTCTGATATTTGAAAAATCCTCTCAGTCTCCGGAAACGGCAGCAGGAGAGGCCTTGAAGGTGTAGGGGCATTTTCGGTCACACCGTTAAGGTAAAATGAATCTTCTGAAAAATGAGGAAATTCACCAAGGTAGGGGGTCTAGGAAAAATACCCCTGACATTTCATAACCCTCTCAGTCTCTAGGATTGGCAGCAGAAGAGGTCTTGAGGGTGCAGGGGCCTTTCGGCCACATCGCCAAGATGAAATAATCCTCTAAAAAGTAAGGAAATTCACCAGGGTAGGGGGTGTAGGAAAAATACCCCTGAAATTATAAAAATCCTTTGAAATCTCCGGAAATGGCAGACAAAGAGACCTTGAAAGTACAGGGACCTATCGGTCCCATCGCCAAAGGTAAATCATATCCTCTGAAAGAGGAAACCCTAATGATAGTACGAGAACAAAATGAGCTGAATTACTAAGAGATATTTGAATTCTTACAGTTACTGGATGCAGTAACAAAGTGGGATGCCAAACTAACTCCACCTACGAAAGCAGCAAACAGAGGAGGTCTTAGTGATAACAGGGTCAGGAAGCGTATCATATTCAAGTCAGCTCCATCTACGAAAGTAGTAGGCAGAGGAGAGCACAATGGCAAAACCGGTGCAAATCACACCTCGTCACAAAACACACACCCACCTACGGAAGCAGTAGGTAGAGGGGTCAATGTTCAATATATTAACTCCTCCTACGGAAGTAGTAGGCAAAGGAGGTCTCAATGATACAATAAGATCACGAAGAGAACACATACTAACTCTTCCTATGGAAATAGTAGGCAGAGGAGGTCTCAGTGACAATAACATCACGAAGAGAACACATACTAACTCCTTATACATAAGCAGTAGGAAGAGATCTCAGTGACACAAAAAGATCACGAAGAGAACACATACTAACTCCATCTACCAAAGCAGTAGGCAGAGGAGGTCTCAGTGATAAAATAAGATCACAAAGAGAGGACATGCTAACTCCACCTACGACAGTAGTAGGCAGAGGAGATCATAGCAATAATACAAGGTCAAGTAGCACCTCAAGGAAAGAAAAGCAAATAAAATTTCCACTACGGAAGCAGTAGCAGAGAAGGTCGAAACAACTCCATCTATGGAAGTAGTAGAAGAGGAGACAAAAGAGTACAAAAAACTTCTTGCGAAAAAATAGGCAGACAGTTGTACTCAAATATTTCTCAGTAATGCTTCGACAAAGCATTCAGGGGGCAAACAGGGTTTCACCGGGAAATCATTCTGAACAGGTTGCTCAAAAGAGACACTTCGGCTGGGAGGCACCGGACAATTGTTATTAGGAGTACGTGAAAACCTCTGATGAAGTGTAGGTAAACCTTTGATACTAGGGAAGGGGGTGAAGCCCTGGTGATATAAGATCACACATTCGAGGACATCATCAACAACTCCCACCTCAGCATACAAAGAGGGGGAATACTAATAGTACGAGGTCCAGCACACAGACCACGATACTAAAAGGCATTCCTCAAAAAATCTGGCACGTAGAGGAGGGGGGAGTACTGGTGATAGAGTATCCCGAACTCGGTCACAACACACCAACAACTAGAAGTTCGGGTAGCCCAAGATGAGCTGAGACACCTATTTCAGGTTCGGGGAGGTCCCAAGTCCACTCTTGGGAATCGACTTTCCCAGAGATCGACTTTTCCAGAAGTCGAGCTCTGGAAAAGTGACCTCTGGGAAAGTCGACCTGGGACCAGATCCGGTCAATTAGACAATTAGGCGGTTACATCCCAAATGACCAGATTACCCCCATAAAAGTCCTATAAATAAGGAACACATCTCACTCATTTGGGAAGGTCATTCGGAGTGGAGAAGTCCTAGCGAAGTAGAGCTCTAAGCAACGAATTCTCGGTCTGATTTCCTCACGGAGTTCCCCGCCTGACGCTTGTTCGAAGCATCGTCGAGTACTGGTCAGGTTCCACCCTCATCAAAATGTATTGTAAATTTGAATGAATTGTGAATGATCGATAATTGAATATTTTGAATGAATTTCTATTTTTCTTTATATTGAATGTATTATAAATTGAATGTTTGTGAATGAATGTCTATTTTCAGGTAAAAGAATGGATGTGTAAGGCTCCTAGAGAGCACCCATTAGTTTTGGCAAAAAAAATTTGTCGACCTCATTAATTAGTGACGACCTAGAAACATTGAGGCCCAGTCCAAGGGGACAACTGAGTTCCTATTATTACAACCTATCTCAATGGAAGAGACAGTTTACCCTACCAATTGAACTTAGACTACATAGTGAGAGAAAGAGAAGAAGAAATCCTAATCCAATCGTATAGGCCTATTTTCCGGCCATACGTCATCAGTTAAATTTTTTTGACACGAAAATAGTCATGGACTTTCCTATTCCCTGACAAAATATGAGTGAAAAAATGGAGGGAAATTTTCCTGTGAAATTTAGCCACCGATCTAGCCACAGTTTTAGCCAAGAATAAAATATCCATTGCAATTATTGAACAATTAGTCACTACAGTATTGATAATCCGTGGCTAAGCCCATGGGCGAAGACCTATTTTTTGTAGGACCGTTATTGTTACAAAGAAAAGACCATTTCACCTTCCAAAAAAACTATAAATAAGGATGACCGATTTGACATAGCTAGAGTACCTAACGACCGATTACTTTTTATCTGAGCAAAGGAATAGAGCGTGTGATTGAAGTCCAGAGTTTTTTGTCTATCGACTCATATAGGCTCCTACAATTATAAGTTGATCAAGTGACTAGTGAAGAAATTTCGTCCTAACAAGTCTGTTTTTTTGTAGTGAAACTACCCTAAACAACATTATCTTAACCGTTGATTCTCTTAAAAGATCCAATTTTTTAATATTATTTTCGATCTAAAATAAAATTCTTATGTGAAGGGTGCTATATATTTTCTTAATTAATGTTTGATGATAATGAGATTCCTTTTTTGGTCATATAGTAATTTTATTCATAACTTTAATATTAAAAGCATTAATCGAAGTTAAATGTGTATATAATTACGATCTTGATGCTATCGCGATGAAGAATATCGCTGAAACTAAACACGATCTGGCAATTTAGAGGAGATCGAGAGGGCACATTTTTTTTTTTTAAGGCGATTTTGATTAAGCAGAAAATTAAAAGATTACAAGCCAATTAACTAAACAACTAAAAGTAGATAAGATATATGGAATAGATGTGGCGTGCTAATCCTCGGCTTGAAGGTCAAAAACCAATAGCGAGGTTTCCTCCTATCTTCTGGTAGTTGTATCTGTCGCTCGTCGGATGTGGAAAACTGTTGCTCGCGAAATGATCTCATTCGCGGTCACTGGAAGGCGTGGAGCCGAGGTCTCACTCGAGGTCCTTCGATCAAGTTAAAAAGAGGTTAGGGAGTAGATTTGAACTGGAAGCTAGGCGTGGAGTGCTGCTGATCTGAGGTGACCTCGCTCGCTCCCCATTTCTCGCTCTCGCATGCTCGCTCTCTTCCAATCCCTCTTTCTCGGTCGATCGCCGCCCTATCGCCGCCAGGGCTCGCTCGCGGTTAGTGGCCGGATTTCAACTCGCGCGTTGGCATGGCTCGCTCACTCGCTGGCACTGGACTTCTTTTCGGTCGAATCGCCGACCGGGCTCGCTCGCGCTTGCTGACATGCCTTCGCTCGCGGTCAGGCAGCTTTCCCTTCGACTTGCGATCAGACGGATGCTTCTACTTCGCGCGATTCACTCGCTGATTGCGTTAGCTCGCTCGTTCGCTGGAGGGCGAACGAGCGACCTTCTCTTCGCTAGGGATTTGCCTGCAAGGGGGG
>LFYR01001661.1:502943-513321 GCA_001185155.1 Zostera marina | reverse complement strand
GCGATGGAATCTCGTCGGCTTGGCCGCCAGGAACCATTATACCGGCGGCCTGGCCGCCGAAATTTGCCGCCAGAACTGCGCTGGTTTTTTGTAGTGTCCTAGCAAAGCAGAGCTCTACACACTTGAGTTCCGGTCCGGTTTCCCGCGGAGTTCCCCGCTTGGCGCTTGCTTGCGCGTCTTGGAGTACTGGTCGGGTTTCACCCCCATCAGTTGGCGCCGTCAGTGACACAAAGATACTCACGACAAAAGCTCCTCGACTTTTTCGAAAAAAGTGATCGACTTTTTTCCAAGTCGCCAGCTAGGGAGTCTTGCGAGGAAATCAGCCAGCAAGGGATCGACATTTCAGGAGATCGACTTTTTCTTCCAAGGAAAAGTCGACCCCTCAAGGAGCTAGGCTTTCAGACATAGGCTTCCAAGGAATCCTCCAAGTGCACTAGGGATCGACTTTTTGAAGATCGACTTTTCTCTCCAAGCAAAAGTCGAACACTCCTTCTAAGAAAAGTCGAACACTCCAGGATGGTGGTAACTCGAAGCACTTCCCAAGGAGGAGGAGCAAATTCGCAGGAGGCGCCAGAGCAACAACCTGGCAATTCAAAAACTAAAAGGCCAGTGGGTCGACCACCCAATGCCAATAAAAACAAGAGGACTCCCACGGGACCTGAGGCTGACCCCGAATGTGAACCCGAGCAAACCCCCCAAGCTTCAGCAGGAGGGGAAAACCTGAACATCACAGTTCAGGCGATAGCAGAGGCCATCCGACTCCTTGCTGAAAAGGAGAAACCTTCGGAAGAACAACCTCAGAAGGGGGGACCCACAAGCAGCAAGGGACCAAGGGTTGCTGCATCAGAATCCACTCATGGGTTCATAAAAGTGCCCATAGAAGAGCTGGAGAAAATGAAGGATACCATAGCAAAAATGAGCGAGAAGATAAAGGATATTGAAAAATCTAAGGCATCAATATACCAGTCAAAAGCTCAAACCTCAAAGCAGGCCAAGGCGCAGCAGGAGGTGTCAAGTCATAGAGCAGCACACTCCAGCGCACCACTACCTCGAAAACCAGAGGAGCAACCCAAACCTCTTTTCAGAAAACCCGTATAGGAAGAAAGCACGGGAGACACAGAAGAAGGGGGTGAGGTTCCAAATTGGCTGGTAGGCATGGATGCCCTGCACAAATCGCTGATGATAAAACCAGCACCTCTGAAATTCAGGCTACCCAGGCTGCAGATTTATGATGGGAAGATGGACCCAGCAGACCACATAAATATGTTTGTGGGGGCAATGCAATGGGCCACATCAAGGGATGACATCCTATGTAGAGCATTCCCAGGAACACTGAAAGGGCCTACATACAGGTGGTTCGTTGAACTACAGCCAGGGAGCATAACAAGTTTCGAGGACTTGAAAAAGAAATTCGTCGCCCAACACTGTGGAAACACAAGGGTCAGAAAGGGCATGGAATCACTATTTGCAATTAAACAAAATGGAGATACGCTTCGGAATTATACAACTAAATTCACGGAAGCCATGCAGAAAATCTCCAATCTGAACACAACAATCGCAATATGCGCATACTCAAAAGTGCTAGACATGAACACGCCATTGGCAATAAAGCTAAACGTTAGTAATGTAAAATGCATGGAAGACCTGCTAACAAAGGCCCAAAAATATATAAATTCTGAAGAGTATGAGAAAGAAAAAGAAAAAGAGAGAGGTGCCATAAGCAATAAAAAAGCATATGAAGCACCAAAGAGAAAATTTCAGAAAGGAGAATCTTCCTGGAGGCCAAAGCACGACGGAAAGGTCTACCAGACATCTGAAGAGTTTGGAAAATCAAGGTATCCAAAGTACAAAGACTTAGGATTTACGGTTTTCACTACTCCAAAAGAGGAAATCTACAGCAAAGAAAAAGGAAGAATAAGGTTTCCTCAACCAGAAGAATTAAACCCTGCAACAAAAGAGGCCCGAACAAGGGGGAACAGATACTGTAAGTTCCACAAGGACTACGGGCACAACACAGAAAATTGCAGGGAGCTAAGCACTTTCCTAGACATACAGGCAATAGAAGGAAAGCTTAAGCAATACGTAAACAAAATAGAAAGGGAGCGACAAGGTCGCAAGGACCCAAATAATAAGGGTAAGCGACAGCGCTCAAAAAATCCCGACTCAGGTACTGACCACAAGAGGAGGGTAATAGATTAAATCCTCGGCGGGGAATCAATAGGAGAAAGCAGAAAATACTCGCAAAAATTAATGTACGAGCAAGGAAAGGAATAAGCTTCTCTGAGGAAGATCCAGCCCACACAAGGATACACCATTCATAAGTCTAAATAAAATAGACAATAGCATACGACTAATAGGGGTAGTAATCCCCATCCCCTTCGCAATGTGGGGGTTAAACATTGTCATAACGTACTATAACGTGCCATGAGCTCAACATAGACAGTAGCTTTACTCCTATACGGCAGAAGCGAAGAATACTCGCAGCTGAAAGAAAGGAGGCAGCACAGGCTGAAATTGAAAAATTAATCAAAGCTGGGCACATCCGGGAAGTCAAATATCCAAAATGGTTAGCAAACCCAGTCATGGTTCAAAAATCTAGTGGGAAGTGGAGGATGTGTGTAGACTTCACAGATCTCAACAAAGCATGTCCAAAAGACAGCTACCCACTCCCATCCATCGACAGATTAGTAGATGCAGCATCAGGAAATGAGTTGTTATCTATGATGGATGCACATTCAGGGTACAACCAGATCTTAATGAAAGAGGATGATGAAGAGGCCACATCATTCATCACAGAATGGGGGACATATTGCTACAAAGTCATGCCTTTCGGCCTACGAAATACAGGAGCAACCTTCCAAAGGCTGATGGACAAGGTTTTCAAAAAGCAGGAAGGAAGAAATGTCCTGGCATATGTAGATGACATTCTGGTGAAATCCAAAAAAGCAGATGAACACCCAAATGATCTGAAAGAAACCCTGGAAACTCTGCAGAATTACGGGATAAGGTTAAACCCTGCCAAATGCAGTTTTGGAGTACAAGAAGGAAAATTTCTTGGATTCTATGTAGGGCAGAAAGGGATAAAACCAAATCCAGATAAAATAGCAGCGATACTAGAAACAACGTCACCTCGAACAATAAAGGAGGTACAGAAGCTGAACGGAAAAATCAATGTCTTAAGTCGGTTCATTTCCAAAACAGCAGACAAATGCAAACCCTTTTTCCAACTGTTAAAAACTAGTCAAAAAGGGGCAATAACATGGACTACAGAGTGTGATGAGGCATTTCAACAACTCAAAACACATCTGGCTTCTCTACCACACCTAACTTCGCCAAAGATAGGGGAGGAATTGTACGTCTACGTAGCAGCTTCAGAAGAGGCTATCAGTGCAGTTCTAATATGTCAAAGGGACAATGAACAGATCCCGATATATTATCACTCAAAAAAGCTACAAGGGGCAGAAACAAGATATCCTTCAGTGGAAAAAATAGTCCTGGCAGTAGTACATGCAGCACGCAGATTCAGAGCATACTTTCTGGCTCATACAATTAAAGTCCTAACAGAACATCCACTCCGCAGAATCCTCCACAGGCCAGATACTTCCGGAAGATTAACGAAGTGGGCACTGGAGTTAAGCGAGTTCGATGTAGATTTTGTTCCTGCCACAGCCATTAAGGGGCAAGCAGTTGCAGACTTTATTGTAGACATGACCCATGCAGGAAAGCAAAGAAAAACCTTGGATAGTAGAGGTTGATGGCTCAAGCTGCAGTACAGGTGCAGGAGTGGGAATAAAGATAATCACTCCAGACCAAAGAATATATGAACATTCTATCAGATTACAGTTCTCAGCTATGAATAATATAGCAGAATACGAAGCTGTAATCCAAGGAATGAAAATTCTCAGAAGGTTGAGGACCTGTTCAGTAATCATAAGAACAAATTCTCAACTAGTGGCTCGGCAGTTCACAGGAGAGTTCACTGTTAAAGAACCTCTAATCGTACAGTACGCAACCATCCTGGAAAAAATCAAAAAATAATTCACCAAGGTTGAAGTAGAGCAGATTCCAAGGAGTCAAAATAACTCAGCTGATGCCCTGGCAAAGCTAGCTTCTGCTTTCGAGGGGGGGCAGAGAGAGATACTAGTTGACTCAGCATCTACACCTTCATGTAACTTAGTCACGATCCAGGCAGAAGACTGGAGGAAACCCTTGATAGAATACTTCGAGGGACAGAAACTTCCTGAAAACAAGAATGAAAGACGCAAGTTGCAAACACGCGTTTCAAGATTCTGCCTGATCGGTGACATTCTGTATAAGAAATCCTACGATGGACCTCTAATGAAATGTGTCTCAACAGAAGAAGGACAATTCATTGTAGAGGAGATTCATCAAGGAGTATGCGGAATACACCAAGGGGGAAGATCTCTGGCCCAAAGAATAATAAGGCAGGGATACTTCTGGCACACACTGAAAAAAGATGCAGTCCTATTTTCAAGAAAATGCAAGGCCTGTCAAATACACAAAAACATACAGAGAAATCCCGCAACTCAGCTAACAGGGGTAGAAAGCCCCATCCCCTTTGCAATGTGGGGATTAGATATTGTGGGACCATTTCCAGTATCGACAGGTCAGGCTAAATTTATATTTGTGGCTGTCGACTACTTTACACTAGCATATGGAATGGAAGCACTAATCCCGACAGAGCTAAGCATTCCAACGGTCAGAGTATTATCCTATGACATGGAAGAAAACATGAGATCATGTGCGATAACTCTGGACTTAGTGGATGAGCTTAGGGATAATGCACAGGCAAAGAATGCAGCTTACAAACAAAGCATCGCTAGATATCACGACAAGAATGTCAAGGGTAAAGCGATAAGAAAAGGAAGCCTAGTATGGAGAAGAGCGAGTGTCGGCAGAAAAGACTGCTCTAAAGGCAAACTAGGCGCAAATTGGGAAAGACCATATGTGGTGGAGGAAGAACTCCGACCAGGCACGTACAAGTTAAAGCGGGAAGATGGAACGGGCATTCCCAATACTTGGCACACAGATAACCTACAGTTGTACTTTTAAACGATCAAGTAGGATTATACTACTCTTGTAATAGTTTGAACTACGTAACCAATATGTTTAGTTAACTATTATTAGTAATCAGAACACTCAGAAAACATTCCATATATTGATTGAACATGAATTACAAAGGAATGTAAATTACAAGGATAAGATAGAGGATTAATCTATTTAGGAGGGGGGGTGAATCTTTAGAACCCTCTGCACCGTTGTTGTCTTGATCTTCTACAGAGAAATCAGTATCAACGGTAGCAGTCGTGTTATTCCCCGAAGTCTCCTCTTCTTCATTTTCTTCATCCTCTTCTTCCGCAAGCACCCGATTTCGAACTTCAGTAGCTTCTTTGGGGTTCTTGCGGGCCCAGTCGTGGACATCCTCAGCTTCAAAACCAGGACAGACATGAGGACCCAGATCTACCAGATCGTTGTAATCCCGCACGTTGGCGAGAAAATCAACTTTTAGCTTCTCCAGATGGTCAATCATGCGCTGAAGCTCCTCAGTCATATGTTGGGCTTCCTCAGTCTTTTCCCGGTCTGCTTCTTCCAGTCGCGTTATCAAGTTCTTACAATCATCCAGCGACTGGGAAAGCTTCTTATTTTCCTCATCTCCTTCGTTCAACCGTCGGGTAAATATGTCATTCTGTACCCGACAAGAACGAAGGTTCGCCTCAGTATTCTCGTGCTGGCGGGTGATGTCGACAATCATCGACTCTTTAATGGAGACCCTGGCACGTTGAGCTGCTAGTTCCATCTCTGCAGCCCCCAACTCCCCATTGACTTTGGAGAGTTCCTGCTCCTTATCTCTCAAGAGATTCTTTTGAGCAGCCCAGTCCTCAGCCAACTTCTTGTTGGTAGCAGACAGAGTGGAGGCGTCTGAAGCTTTTTGCATGACCTCGCTTTCCAGGTCTTTACATCGGCGCTTCACCTTCTTCAGCTCATCTTCCATAGACTGGTAGTCACGGAGACGAGACAAAGAAGAGAGGCGGCCTTGAAACAAATAGGCGAGCTGCAAAAAGAAAGAATGAGTAAGAACATACTCATGAAAATATTAAAACAAAAGTACTTACGTTACTCAGATTCTGTCCGATTTCTTCGACAGTCCGGTCCATCGGATACCCAGATATAGTCCGCAGTGTGGTTCGGGCGGCATCCGTGTCAGCGACCAGAGGGAACTTGGTCCCGTAATTTCGGGGGTGCGAACCTTGGTAACCCGGCAGCTGTGTCTCCCGGGTGGAAGCGTAATTGTATCGGCCCCGGGAGGACTCCCCAGTATAAAATCTCCGGCGCGGAGAAGCTCGGGGGAGTGTCTCCTTGATTTCCTTGGAGGAGAGGAGTCGGTCCTAGGGGGTGGAGTTCGTTTCTTGCTTCTTCTCCCCTCAGACCTCTCAAGCTGGGTCTCCTTCCCAGCAGTCCTCTCTCGTTCCTCTTCTGGAGTGCGGAAGAAGGAAGAGAGCCTGGCAGCAGCAGGAGACTGCACAGGAGTAGTTTCCACAGGTACCTCCGCAGGTACCTCCCCTTCCTCAGTTCGTTGGACTTCTTCAGGAGGAGTAGGGGAATGCGCCATCGTATAGGCGTTCTCAAGAGCACGTTGCCTCAGATGTTTGGCATTAGAAGGTTTAGAGGCAGGTGCGTAAACCTTCGTGCCAGTTTCATTCTGCCCAACGCGTTCAGGGACACCTCCAGGATTATGCATATAAAAATGTGCAAAAAATATAAACAGAGTTAGAAAAATGCATACACATAGAAAGCGAAAAGAAAAAAACAGGCAAAGGAAGACCTTGTCGGTTAAAAGTATCGTCAATCGCGTGACCGACAGGCACAGCGATAGAGTGTAAAAAGGCCAGCCTTTGCACAGAAGCTCCCTCATCCTCAGTCAGAACAGGACGGGGAGTAGGCCTACGACCAATAGTGGATGCAGGAAGAAGTCTGCTACCAGGGCATAGCCTGCAATCCACAAAAATAAACTCACTCTTGTTCCGCCTGGTCGGAGGATCTTTCAAGAGGGCAGAGTGAGTGACAGAAGTAGCACGGCTGGCACATGCAATAAAAGGGCTGCCCTTCTTCGGATTTTGAAAAGTGAAGAAGTGGAAGAACAGCCGAGCAGTTGGGGCTATGCCAGCATCCCTGAGAACATTAATAAAGCCCCTAACATAAAAGAAAAAGGCGGCACCCATCTGGGAGATACACAATCCAGAATATAAAAGGATTTCACTAACTAGGGAAGGGATCGGAAGGATCGGAAAGTTAGTAAAATAGATCCGATGGAGTGCCAACATGAAATAGGGGGCACGTCGCCAGTGTTCTCAGAAGGGTACGCCCAGTACACTCTCTCTCTAAGCTCTAACCCCCTCAAAATTCTTTGGGCGGCATCCAGGGAAAGGGTGTTAGAGCATCTACCCGCATTAGAGGAAAGGGGGAAGCCCGGAATATCAGTCAGAGAGACTGCACAGAAAGAACCATACCCAGTCCCGTACTCGCCCCGGTCGAGAATAGGGACAACGTGGAAACCGTTGCGAATGAGAACGGACCACTGGAGCCAAGAACCATCCATCTCCCGATAGAAGGATGGGGCGCTCTTCTCCTCAAGAGGAGAAGGAAAGGGGTACTTCTTCTCCGTCTCAGGAGGGTAACCCAAAGGAGAGTCCTCTAATAGGTGAACGTTCTGACTACAGACTTCGGGAGGAAGTTGAGCAGAACCGTCTGTAGTCGCAGATGGATCCTCCGTAGTAGGAACCTCCTCAGGAATGGTAGACAAAATAATGGTAGGAGAAGGAGTCCTAACGACGGAGGGAGGGGTTCCTCCAATTTCTACATCCCGCTCTGAAGAAGAGGAGCTGTAGTAGGAAGAACCCGAGCTTCCCGAGCTAGATGTAGAAGACCCCGAACTGGAACGTGCGGGGGAAGAATGGGGAGCACCTACTACAAAAAGAAACAAACAAAGGGTAAGTTACGAAATAAAAAATAATAGTAACTTACTAGGTACGGGCTTGCGCGTA
Organism: Zostera marina; assembly: GCA_001185155.1. Classification (NCBI taxonomy): domain Eukaryota; kingdom Viridiplantae; phylum Streptophyta; class Magnoliopsida; order Alismatales; family Zosteraceae; genus Zostera; species Zostera marina. The sequence goes on along the minus strand of LFYR01001661.1, from coordinate 505,258 downwards.
CGACGAGAAAGAGCTTTTCGCTTACTTCCAACAAGTAAGGAGGAAGGCGAATCAACTCTAGACTCGACCACGGCAGGAGGAGTCTGAACCACGACAGGAGTAGAATCGACTGAGGCAGAAGTAGTCAGAACCTCGGTGGGAACAGACTCCGATTCAGCAGAAGCAACCTGAACCTCGGTGGGAACAGACTCTGTTGCGGCAGGAGCAGTCTGAGGAGCCTGAGGGCTGATAACAACAGCTCGCTCCTCATTAAGAGGAAGATCTCGCTGCGAATCCTTGTCAGAAGAATTTATGAACCTACACGAAGAACATAGTAGTCAGCCCAAGTTATGGCAAAAGTCGATCGCAAGAAAAGTCGATCCGGACTTCAGGGAATCAAACTAGCAGTATAAGGGAAGTCGACCTCAGAAGTCGATCCCAGGGAAATCGACCTCAGAAGTCGATCCCAGGAAAGTCGACCCCAGTAAACTCGGACCAAGGGAAGCACTTCGGGAGCGCAAAGGCTATACCCATGGAAGTCGATCCCAGTAAAAATGGATCCAACTTTGAAAAGTCGATGACAAGGCGTCAAACCTCACAAAGTCGGACCACAGTCCAAAGGGGAACAACTTCGAAAAGGACCGACTTTCAGAAAAGTCGGACCCCAAGGAAGTCGAACCCGGTGCAACCTCAGAAGAGCCCGACAACGAAAGTCGGACCCTAGAAAGCTGCACCTCCAAGGCTCAAGTCGAAGCCTTACGCGCGCTGGAAGTCGAAGCGGAGAAGCGGGATGTCGAAGCGAGATGTCGAAGAGGAGAAGCCTGAAAGTCGATGCGAGAAAGTCGATCGGTCGGAGCGAAGAAAACGAGTGAGAAACAAATGAACTTCCTCCGCTATTTATAGGGGAAAGTCGAAGACGAACCGTCGCGGACACTGTTCATCCGGGTCGACCCGTTGGGCTGGAAAGCCCACGGGCCCGGCAGGCCCACGACGGCCCAGTCCAAGAAAACCCCCAAAATCCGACTAGATAGCATCGACATTTCAGGAAAGAGCATCGGCATTTCAGGAAAGAGCATCGACATTTCAGGAAAAGGCATCGACATTTACCAAGGAATTCGAAACCTTCAAAAGAGAAGGTCAGGATCGACATTCCGCAGAAAATTGAGTTCGACATTCTCAGAAGAGGGATAGACGTCGACATTTGTCAAGGAATTCGAAACCTTCAAAAGAGAAGGTCAGGATCAACATTCCGCAGAAAATTGAGTTCGACATTCCCAGAAAAGGGGGATAGACGTCGACATTTACCAAGGAATTCGAAACCTTCAAAAGAGAAGGTCAAGATCGACATTCCACACTACTCTGATCGACATCCTCAGGAAAAGATGAGATCGACTTTTTTGAGCAACATCGACATTTCCAGGGAGAAATGAGATCGACTCGTTGTCAAAAATCCGACATCTTCAGAAAAGGATAGGCAGTCACACATCGACATCCTCAGAAAAAGATGAGATCGACTTTTTGAGCAACATCGACATTTCCAGGGAGAAATGAGATCGACTCGTTGTCAAAGATCCGACATCTTCAGAAAAGGACAGGAGAATATGAAATTGACCAAAAGAAAGCATCGGTTACACTAACGTACTTCAGAGTAAAGGTGTAAGTCGAATAAAGGAAAAGGTAAAAAGTATATTTATTCAGAATTACAAAAAATGATGAATAAAAAATATTACAGGTTCCTAATTAAAATTGATACGACGACGCAAGCGGCGAGGGACCTGATCCAGCGGGGAAGCACCGCGGCGGGGTCGCCTCCGACGTCGGCCACGAGGAGGGACAACAGAAGAAGAGGCGGGCGGAAGATCGCCGCCAGACCATTCTTCAAAAATGGATTCCCTAGCTGCAACAACAACACTCTGCCGCTCAACAATGAGCTGGCGCAGAGAAAGAAGATCCAAGGTTGACGACCGAGGATCCAAAATATTCAAAATTCGATCCAGCTCCTCAATCTCTCCCTGAATAAAATCAGCGAAGAGACTCACAAGAAGAGCCATGGATGAAGGAAAAGGAGGACCTAGGGGTCCTATTTATAGACCCTAGGACAGCACAAAAGGACAAAAAATGGCAAACTCGACTTTTTGACACAAGGAATCGACTTTCGGACCAAGAGCATCAGGAATCGACTTTTTGACAAAAGTCGACCAAACTTAAAAGGGATCGACATTTCACAAAAGTCGACCAAAATCAAAAGGGATCGACATTTCGCAAAAAGTCGAGCAAAACTCCACAAGAGATCGACATTTACCAAAAGTCGAGCAAAACAAACAAGGGATCGACTT
>LFYR01001661.1:386440-502843 GCA_001185155.1 Zostera marina | reverse complement strand
GAGGAATCGTGGAAGTCCACAACTCAGACGGTGATACGGCAGCAAAATGAGCTGAGCCATACAAAGATATTTGAACTCCTACTATTACTGGACGCAGTAACAAAGTAGGACACCAAATTAACTTTACCTACGGAAGAACGTGGGCAGAGAAAGTCTTAATGGTAACAGAGTCAGAATGCGTATCCTATCCAAAGAAAAGGGAGAACCTCACCTACGGAAACGTAGCGTTAGACGAGGGATGTACTCAAAAGTGAACCCCACCTACGGAAGAGCGTAGGTTAGACGGGGAACACATCGGATAAAGGGAGAACCTCACCTACGGAAACGTAGTGTTAGACGAGGGATGTACTCAAAAAGTGAACCCCACCTACGGAAGAACGTAGGCTAGACGGGGAACACATCGGCTAAAGGGAGAACCTCACCTACGGAAACGTAGTATTAGACGAGGAATGTACTCAAAAAGTGAACCCCACCTATGGAAGAACGTAGGTTAGACGGGGAACACATCGGCTAAAGGGTGAACCCACCTACGGAAGAACGCAGGTTAGACAGGGGACACATCGGCCAAACACACACCCCGTTCTACAAAAAACGTAGACAGAGGGGTAAGTGTTCAAGAGTGAACCTCACCCACGGAAGAACGTAGGTTAGACGAGGGACGTACTCAGGAGCAAACCTCAGCTACGGAAGAACGTAGGTTAGACGAGGGATAAGCTCAAACAACAATCCTCACCTACGGATGAACGTAGGTAGACGAGGAATGACACTTAGCTTCAGTCGCAAAAGGCGAGCAAAAGGAGGGGGCAAGTATGCAATGAACAATCCTCACCTACGGATGAACGTAGGTAGACGAGGAATGACACTTAGCCTCAGTCGCAAAAGGCAAGCAAAAGGAGGGGGCAAGTATGCAAACAACAATCCTCACCTACGGATGAGCATAGGCAGAGGAGGAATCACACTTAGCCTCAGTCGCAAAAAGGCGAGCAAAAGGAGGGGGCAAGTATTCAAACAACAATCCTCACCTACGGATGAACGTAGGTAGACGAGGAATGACACTTAGCCTCAGTCGCAAAAAGGCGAGCAAAAGGAGGGGGCAAGTATTCAAACAATAATCCTCACCCACGGATGAACGTAGGTAGACGAGGAAGCACACTCAACCCCTATCGCAGAAAGGCGGACAAAAGGAGGGGGTCGGGTAATCTCAAAACCCACCACAGGGAAGAGAACCCAAACAGTGCTCAAAGATAGCTCAGGCAAGGCGTCAAGGTGGGAAAGCAGGGTTCCGCATGGAAATCGGGCTAGGCAGGTGCGCAAGGAGTATGCTTCGGTTAGGACAAACCGGACAATAGTTGGCAAAAGCGCGTGACAACCTCCGTGGAAGCATAGATACATCCTCGCAGGCGTAGAGAGGGGGGGAATACTGGTGAGAGAGGATCTTACATCCTAGGACATCACCAAAAACCCACATCCCAGGACGCAAAGAGGGGGGGAATACTGATAGTGCAAGGTCCAACACACATACCATAGTACTAAAAGACGTATCCCAAAGTATCTAATACGCAGAGGAGGGGGGAGTACTGGTGATACAGTATCCCGAACACGGTCACAACCTACCAGCAACTAGAAGTCCGGATAGCCTAAGATGAGTTAAGGTATCTATTCTAGGGTTGGGGAGGTCCCAGGTCGAATCCTAGGAAGATCGACTTTCCTGAGGATCGACTTCCCTGGGATCGACTTTTGATCACCAGGAAAGTCGACCCCCAGAAAGTCGATCTCGTGAAAGTCGATCCTGGGACCCAATTTGATCAGTTGAGCAGTTAGGCGGTTACTGCCCAAATGACCATATTGCCCCCATAAGAACCCCTATAAATAGAGGGCACCCCCCACTCATTAAAGGCAAGTCATTTGGAGAAGAAGGATTCCTAGCGAAGCAGAGCTCTGCACACTTGAGTTCCGGTCCGGTTTCCCGCGGAGTTCCCCGCTTGGCGCTTGCTTGCGCGTCTTGGAGTACTGGTCGGGTTTCACCCCCATCACAACCCAAGAGGGGAATCAGACAAGGGGATCCCCTCTCCCTTTACATATTTTCTCTAATAATGCAGAACTTAACTATTCTAATCAATGAGCGGGTAGGTAAGAAGCAAATTTTAGTACCTTTAAGAAGCATAATGTGATGGGTATATTATATCTCATATATACAGATGATCTCCTAATCTTCTGCAAAGCTAAGGAGGAATCCTTCCAATCTGTGAATGAGGTCTTCAAAATATTTGAGGAAAGGACAGGTCTTAAGGTGAGTGAACCAAAAAGCAAAATTTTCTTCTCTAACTCCACCAAAGAGAAGGAAGAATTATTAACTCACCTAAAATTTAAAGAGGGGGAATTCCCCACAACATATTTAGGACTACCTCTATCACCTAAAATATTATACCAAAAGGATTGCGCACCCCTAATAGAATGGGTGAATGAAATGGTAGAGGGATGGAAAACGAGACTATTATCCCATGCTGGTAGAGTCCAACTATACCATTGGGAGATAATGAGAATATTTAACTTTTGGAACATGTCTAGTCGGCTCCCAGTGAAAACACTTAAAGAGTTACAATCCATAACATATAGATACATATGGAATAGAAAGCAAGATTTGGCTTGGGTTCAAATGGTATTACCTAAGAAGGAGGGAGGGCTAGGTCTAAGGAGCTACCATGAGTCGGAAGATGCGGCTAGACTAACAAGGTTAGGGAGAATTTGGTCTGCCCAAGACTCCATATGGGCCACATGGATGAGGGATAGATATGTAGAGGAGAGGGGACTCCTAAGCATTAACAAGCATCCTAGTTTAGTTGTAATTGATTACAATCATGAAATAGTAAAAATCCTAAAATGCGACCCCAACTACAGCTGTACCTGGGCAGGGAAGGGGACATCACTAACTTATAAAAATGCTTGGGAGTCTATTTGGGAAAGAAAGCACATATATAAATATTAGGAGGGAATATGGATAACTAGCATTAGAAAATTCTGCATGACACTTTGGAGAGCTAGATGGTCAAAAATTTCTATGAGAGCAGATTGGGCGGGTAGGATGAGAGGGGAAGCCACGTATTGCATTTTGTGTGGAAGACCATGGGAATCACAAGACCATATGTTCTTCAAATGCAAATTCACTAAGGACTTGTGGTCATATTTATTATCTGCAAAACTTAGTTTAATTACATGTAAAGGAATTTCTCTAAAACAAGCTATGGATGAAGAACATGCGAGAACAAAGAATTCAATATATTGGGGATTGACTTGGGCATACATTGCAGCATCTGTGTGGGGGATTTGGACAGAAAGGAACAGAAGAGTGCACGAGGATAGGTCCACTAGACCCCAAGAGATTGGAAGACGAATTGTGGAGGACATCAACTCAACTTTCATGCCAAGTAGGTACAAAGCTAAAGGAACCAACCAGGAACAAAGGCTGACCGAATGGTGAACTACAAGAGTGGAAACAACATCAATTTAATTTCTTTATTATTTAAAAAAATATATTGTTGTACTCTAAATTCGGTAGGAACACACTTTAAGAAATGTAACATGTAGGCTAGGGTAGGGTTGGGATTAAACTAAAAATAGAATCCTAACCTACCAATAGCACAACTCAAGTAAGTATTGTTAAATGGAATGACCTAATAAGTCTTGTCCATAGGAACCCCTATCCCACTAGGGATAGGATTTTTTAAGAGTTAGTAGACACGATATGTGGAATCACTTACGAGTAGTGGACCGAAAAGTGATGACAGAGTTTTCCCTTGGAAAAGGAAAAGAGGTCATGGAGCACACCAGGTTTTTACACTCCCCATTGTCCAAGGCCCATGTAAAAACGATGAGGCATAGATCATTTTAGGAATCATTGAGTCAGTCTCCAAAGGTCTTTGAGGGTTATGCGATCGTAAGATCAAGTAACCGGATAGACGTGGAGGGTGTGAGGTAGATCGCTTGATCACATTTTATTTTTTTTTATTTTTTTTTTTTTATTTTTTTTTTTTTTTTTTGTTAAAATCTATATGTATATTACCAGTGATTTTTTTGTTAAGATCAAGTTGGCTGTCACAATTCACAAGCCCATAATCAATTTTTCCACCCATGTGAGAGTGAGAGGAGTCGATTTTCTAACATTGCTGTTTTGCAGGTGTAGGGTGTACGGACACACAGAGGGAGAGAGAAAATTTCAAAAAAAATCAAAATACATGCTTATTTTAATAATAAATCGCTATTGTTTCAAAGTATTTTCGATTAAATCTCACTGTTCATTGTACTTTTATTCTGCAGTTTCATCGTACTTCACCTCTTCATGGAGGTTGATGATGGTGGGTTGACGAGGCACAATAGGAACTGCCCATTGGGACAGGTGGAAATGACTTGAATGGCGTGGTGGGGCAGACCAATGAAGGAAAGACAACGCATGCATACGTGGGCGATGGGATATCTATACAGCAATTCCAGAAAAAGATGATCGAGGATTTTGTTGGACCCGGGCTAATAAAACCGACAAGAAAGGAGGACCTGGATAGCCCGAGTCCAAGCCAACAACTCATTAATTTATTTGGACTCGGGTCGGGCGGGTCGTGTGGAAGCCCCGACTTTCAGAAAGCGGAACAGAGGAAATGAGAAGCAGAGTATTTCTAAACCAGGAAGAAGGTGGGGAGGGAAACAGTACGGCTGAGAAAACGAAGAGGAAGAAGACCAAGGTTATAAAGCTCAACAGCCCCAACGGGAAAATAACCCAGAACACGCTGCAGAGATTCGATTCTTCGGAGAGTACGGCTCTGCACGCGATGGGTGCAGACAGCCTGTCAAAGATCTCGGAGATGCACTGGGAAGACGGGAAGGTGTACGGAGTTGGAGAAATTAATTCAACGATCCAGACAGACTTAGCGGAAGTGATTGCCCACGGTACGGAGCTCGCCTGGAGAAACTTGCAAAGGTACGACGGCGAGCTGGAGAAGAACGGAGATAGCAGGCTGGGGAAGACGATGGCAAATTGCAACATTGACCCAAATCAAATCAAATCAATGGTCAACTATTAGGCTAGAAGTAAATAAAAACTAAAGTAGAATGGGGATAGAATGGGGGTCTTCAGTTTAAGTGGAAGTTAGGGATCCGCGATGGGATCTAAATCTGGAAAAAGGTCATGGTAAAAAACTAAATGAACCCTATAGTATAGGCTATAACTATAAGGATTGAAATATAAAAAAAAACAAGGTAAAAATATAAAATTTTCATTTCATTTAAAATAAATAAATAAATAAATAAAAAGATTTACTGATTTAATGGCTGACGTCTGACTTATTCATTTCATTTACAACAATAAATAAATAAATTAATTAATAAATTAATAAGTCAACTATTAGGCTAGAAATAAATAAAAACTAAAGTAGAATGGGGATAGAATGCATGTGGGGGTCTCAAAGTAAATTGCATAAGGGGGAAAATTATATCTGGGGGGGTTTAAATAAAATGCATAAGGATATTTATGGAATAAAAATGAAGATAAGGGATAGGATTTGGAAATGGTGCATGGACCGTTGAGCTGGACCTGGACCCGTGAACTTGGCCCGGGTCCAGTATTAAATTGTCTGGGTCGGGTTCGGATTTTTTTTGGGTCTGAGCCGGGTCCGGATCCAAAATAAATAAATTTTTTTAATATAAAAAACAATAGATAATTAAGAATATAAAAATAGTTAATAAATTTTAGTAAAATAAATAAACAAATATTGGTGTATTTATATTAAATCTTTAAGTTACTAATATATTATACAATATATATTAAAATATTTATATTTAAACCTCCTAACTTATTAAAATATTAATATATATATTTTTATAGGGTTTAAAATAGCCGGATCTGACTAATCTGGACCCGGACCACTAACTGACCGGGAGTGTACTCGGAATTCCTATTAGGGTTGATGCACACACCTTCAAGGCTCCTAATGAGGATGGGGCGAGAATGTTGGTGAAAATTGAGGCATCGGGGGACTTTCCTTGTGAAGTTCCAATCTTTGTTCAGGAGGAGGATGGACTTCTTCTTGAAGAGGTTGTTCATGTTCACTACATTCGCCCTCCACCAAAGAGCATCTGGTGCAAAAAATTTGGGCATTGGACAAGCCAATGGCCCTTCAAAGACTCAACGGAGATGTAAACCCATCCTCCAAACTCGAGCTGGAGAAGAAGGATGAACAGGAGGATAAGATGTCATATCCATCTGCCCACCATAAAAAAGAAAACAAGAAAAAATACCCAAACAAGGAAAAATTGGGTATGAATAGTAGAAAGGATGGGCAAAACAAGGAAAATAAGGGTGTGAATAGTGTAGGACATGGGGAGGTGGGAAAGGATAAGCCTAATGACCTATCTGAGCTAGGCTTTGTAGGGGAGAGCTTGGATATGAAATGGTTAGTGGATAACTTAAAGGGGAAGGAAACCTCAAATGAGAATGTGGGCGGACCAAAAGATAAGGTTGGCCTTACTAACCTCACTAACCCTAGGGTAACCAAAGGGAATGGGTTACTAAGGTTGGCCATACCTCCCATATGGATATTGATGAATCCAATTCAATCAATTTGGGGGACCCGGATAGCACTCAATCTAACAATTTGGGAAGGTCCGATAAGGATCCGATTAATAATTTGGGCGGATCCGGGAAAAACTTAGTCGGATCCAGTAGAAATGTAATCAGATCTGAAGTGGAAAAATCCAGATCTGTAATCGGATCCAAAAAATCCGATTAAAGATCCATCTAAGGATCCGAGTGGTGAAAGGGGCGGATCTAAGGCAAAGAAAGTGGGATCCTCCAAGATAGTGGGTGAGTTGTACAAAGGACAAGGTGACGTGTCCTCAGTTCTTGAAGATCAGTCCAAGAACCAGGGAGAGGTGGCCGAGGTTCTTGGAGAGCGGCCCAAGGTTCTTGGAGAACCATCCAGGGATAAGGCTAGAGCTACCGGGAGTGGTGAGAACCAAATGGGGGAAAGTGAAGAGCTACATGAGGGTCAAGGTGAATCACCAAGACCCAATGTAGAGTCACCAACTAACCCTCAGGGATCAATGAAAAACCAAGGTGAGCTATCGGGGGGTCACAAAGAGCTAGGGGGGCTAGTGAGAATATCCCGAGAGCTCACCCCAAGAACCCCGAGGAACATATTAGAACCTTCAAAAGGAGCTCCCAAAGGACCATAAGGAGCTTGGGGGTTAATTCGGGAGATCAGAGTGGTTAGCCCCAGGACAGCCCTGGGAGGCATGATGAGCCCCCGGGAGCTCCCGGAGAGCTACAAAAGAACTACAATGAGAGTGTTGGGGCTAAGCATGGGAACCTAGGAAATGAAGTTGAAAAGGATGGGGACCACCATGGGGGATCTCTGAGTCCCCAAAAAAAGCTCAAGGTTCAGCTCTGAAGAGCTCGGGAACTAGCCCCAGGACTAGCTCGCGAGCTAGTTTTGGCTCGGGGTCCATTGGGGGAACTAATCCTGGCTCTGATTCCGACTCGGGGACTACTTATGACTCGGGGACTAGCTCACGAGCTAGTTCTGGCCCCGAGAGCTTAAGTTACCCTCGGGAGAGCCCCAAGGGCAACAAGGTAGTCCCTGGGACTACACTAGAGAGCCCTAAAGAGCCACATGAGCCACAACACATGGTCCTGGACTCAAACCCGAACGACCCAAAGACTTAGAACACAACTCGGGATTCCAACCCGGTTAAATCCAGAATATGTGAGAACCCGATTAGCGACCCGATTGGAAACCCGATAGGGTACTCGATAGGTAACCAAGAAGAGGATCCAAGTAGGTACACAGCGGAGGAGGGTAAGGAGGAATGGAGGCAAATTTGGGACCAAACTGAGGACTCTCTGGTTAGTGACAGGGAATTCAGTGTAGATCTATCTAGCCAAGAAGTCTTTATGCATGCCTCTATTAGGGAATGGCCAGATAGATGGGAGGGATGTAGGAAGGACCTGGTAACTGGTAAGGTCCTCAAAACGGAAACCCCTGACTCAGGGGATGTGATGACCGATGACAGTAGTGTTCCCACCAGCCAATTAATAAGAACCCCCTGGGATGATACTTCTACAAATTCCATTAGGGAGGTTAAGGCTGAGGATAGAACTGAGCGCACTTATGAGGAATTTGCAAAGGACCTCCAAAGGAAGGCAAAGAATAGGGAAAAGAACAAGGGTGAGGAGAAGGGGGTGAAATATAAAGGAGCCCCCAAGGAAGAAAATGAGAAATATCCTACCAACTCATCCAAATATATTGAGGGCTCCAAACCTAAGAGGACCCCAGACAATCAAGCTAGAGGGAAGGTGAAAAGAAGAAAGGAGGTGGCAGCCTTAGTAACAGAGGCTTTAGAAGCTCTAGAGCGCTCTGATGACATGACCTACTGAGGATTATTAATACTACTCGTAGTAGTATTAATAATAATAGGTAGGGTAATTAAATATTTATTATGTCTATAGCTGCTTGGAATATAAGAGGCCTTAATGGGAGGGTAACGGAGCTCAAGAAGTTCATCAAAAAACATAAATTGGATCTATTTGGATTAATAGAAACCAATGTCAGATGGCTTGACCTAAATAATAAGAGTGGGATTTTTGGCAATAGTATAAGAGTCATTTCTAATAACCATGAAACCACAAAGTATACAGTAGACACAATATGGTTGTGCTACGACACAAAATTGTAGGAAGCCTCAGAGGTTATTAAAAATAAACAATTCGTCCATGCTAGAATGGCCAATAAGGGTAGTCTAACTTTAAATGTTACCATGGTGTACGGTAACAAGGACTACAGGTTGAGAGAGGAGCTCTGGAAAGAATTGATTTCACTAAGTAGCCATATTAATGGACCATGGCTATTAATAGGTGACTTCAATGCTATTCGGAGCACGAGCGAAAGAGTGGGTGCCCATGCCTCGCATAGGCAAAATACAATCGATCTCTTTAACAATTGCCTAACTGCGATTGGAGTCAAAGAGATTGATAACAGAGGGGGTAGCACCACTTGGTGTAATAGTAGACTAGGAGAACACATGATTGATAGCAAACTAGACCATGGATTTTCACAATCTATGGCCAGAAGTTAAGTTAGATTACTACACTAGTGGTACATCTGATCACTTTGGCCTTAGATTGAAACTCATGGTGTTGCAAGCGAGAAAAACACCCTTCAGATTCACAAACTCCTGGCTAAGGAGAGATGGGATCAAGGAGGTAGTGGTAAAATCCTGGAATATACAGGTTCATGGAAATTCAATGTATAAATTTACAAAAAAGCTATCAAATACAAAGAGGATGTTGAAGCTGTGGGTGAAATCCTAGGTTAGAAATGATATTGAGATGAAACTTCAAGAGGGGGAATTGGTGAAATTGAATAATGATATTCAATTGGACAAAAACAACACCAATTTCAGAAAGACATTGCTTTCTGCAAAACTAGGATTGAGAACCTCCTAAAGATTGAGGAGGAATATGTAAGGTAGAGAAGTAGAGCATATTGGCTAACCCTAGGGGATAAGAATACTAAGTTCTTCTCTGCCATGACCAAAGACAGGCAATCCCTAAACTCTGTATACAAGCTTATTGATGGGGGAGGTAGTGCGTTAGTTTCTAGAACGGATATGGAGAAGAAATGCACAGAGCATTTCCAAAATCTGTTCAGAGAGGTACCTATATATAGACTCCGAGGTTAGAACTACTTTCAGTAGGACAATCACTGCTGAACAAAACAGTGAGCTTATGAGAGTACCTTCATATGATGAGGTCAGGAGTGTAGTGTCACACCTGAACCCAGATAAGAGCCCTGGGCCTGATGGTTTCAATGGAGCTTTTTTCAAAGCTTTCTGGGACATAATAGGTATGGATCTGGTTAGGGCAATTCAGTCTATATTCCTAGGTAATAATCTGCTAAGACAGGTCAATGACACCTTTGTGACTTTAGTGCCAAAGGTCAAAAATGCATCTAGCCTAGACCAGTTTAGACCAATCTCATGTATCAACACTATCTACAAGATCTTATCAAAAATAATAACTAACAGACTTGTAGAAGCCATAAAGGAAGTAATATTAGTCAAAATCAAACAGCCTACATTCCTGGAAGATTAATAGGGGATAATTTCCTTTTGGCTACTGAAATGGTGATTGACTTTGGCAAGAAATCTGGTGGGGCTAACGCAGCCATCAAGATAGACTTGGCCAAAGTTTTGGCACATGTAATTGGTCGGTCCTAGAAATTACACTGGTGGAACTGGGGTTTAGTGATGAATGGATCAAAATGATAATGATGCTGGTGAGTACCACATCATTAGCATTTTTGGTCAATGGGAGGCCAACTAAACAAGTTTGGCCAAAGAGGGGTTTGAGCCAGGGTGATCCATTATCACCATACTTGTTCACCTTGATCATGCAAAACTTCTCTAACCTGATGGATAAAAGGGTAGAAGGGGGTGAGATTAGTGTATTTAAAAAGAATGGTGCCCAAGGAGTTTCACACTTAGCTTATGCGGATGATCTGGTAATTTTCTGTAAGGCCAAGAAGAGATCATTCGAGGAGGTGGGAAAACTACTAGGAAACTTCAAGAACTCTTTTGGACTGGAAGTCAGCGAAAAGAAGAGTGAAATCTTCTTCTCTGGCGCAACAAAGAACAAGCAAGAGTTATTAGATACACTACGTTTTTCACAAGGTGAATTCCTGGTAAAATACCTAGGGTTGCCACTATCTCCAAGGATGTTGTACAAGAAGGACTGTGTAGGGTTAGTTAAGTTTGTGGAGGGGATGATAGCTGGATGGAAGTGTAAGCTTCTATCATACGCAGGGAGAGTCCAGTTATACCACTGGGGTTATGGGAATTTTCAATTTCTGGAATTTCTCAGTTAGGTTACCAATGGACACCCTGGAGGATCTGAGAAAGCTGTTATACAAATTTTGGCATGACCTATTTATATAATTGATTATAAAAATCTATAAAAAATCAATACATTCATTCCATAATTAATATTCAATACATTAATTAATATTCAAATTAAAAATAAATACATTCATTTAATTAACAATAAAAATTTCAAATATATTTTACATTACTTCAATTTCCTACGACGATAACACATATCATTAAATATTTTTAAAATAATTTCGTTGTCTATAGTTTTAAAAATATCTTTCTCGATATATGTTACTAAACAATCATTCATCAAACTATCACCAAGGCAATTTCTGAGACGAGTTTTAACGATATGCATTGCTGAAAAACTACGTTCAACTGATGCAGTTGCAACTGGCAATATCCACGTTAATTTGATCAGTAAATAAACCAAAAAATAAACAATATCCATCTTACACTCTACCAATTTCTGTGCTAGACAACCAATACCCAAGACAAAATCTTCATTAGACTGAACATCATGAATGTAATTCTGTAATTGGTTTTTGAACATCATAAGATGTAATGGTGAAAAATCAGCAGGATAGAAAGAAGCAAAACGAAGCAACTTCTGTATATCGAAGTCTCAAAAGAAAACGAATGACATCTAATGAGGCTGTCAATCGCATACGATAATTGATATCTTCTGATATTGTCTGTTTCTCTAAAATAGGTTTTAACTTTTAACTGATGTTTTGCTTACATCATATTCTTATACTTTTCCAGCAGATATCTCATAAATCCATAGTTTTAAAAGCGGCGCTTAAAGCGCCGCTTTAAGCGATTAAAGCTGAAAAGCGCTTATTCATGAGCGCTTTTCAAATCGCGTTTTCTAGTATAATATAAAGCGGTAGTAAATAAGTATAAGCGGTAGTAAATAAGTATAAGCAGTAGTGTCATAAAAAGTATAGTGGATGGATTAAATATTAAAAACCAAGACACGTAAAATATTAAGAAAATGTGACACGTAAATAAGTATAGTGGATAAGGATAAGCTATAGAGTTCTATTCTATCCTATAGAGATCTATTCTATAGAGTTCTGTCATAAGGATAAGCATATGACACGTAAATAAGGCCTGTCACATAATATTTCCAAGCTTATGACACTACCGCTTAATATTTAATATTTAAATATTGGTTTTTAATATTTAATATTAAAAATAATTACGAAATTGACTACCGCTTTAATCGCTCTAAAGCGCACTAAAGCGTTCAGAGCGGAAAAAGCGCTTCCTGGAAAAAGGAAGCGCTTTCCGCTTTTTAAATCTATGCATAAATCTACACCATGTGTTGGCCATGGTTTGGCAGATAAGGTCCAACAACAACACAGGTTTTGTGCGGTGTGAGGCCATGTCATGGGGAATATAAAACAAAGTGAATGTATGATGACCATCACCATCAGACCCAAATAATATGTAGAACAGTAGAAACAACAAACAAGATCAACAATTCAACAAATAAATACCAGAGAATCCAACAATTAGCAACGGAGGGAGAAGTGGAGAAGAGATTCCCGGAGTCCGGAGGAGGCCGGAGAAGATGGATTTGGGGGAGAAGGGGGTTTGAAGATTAATATATTGTGAAATTTATATATTAACCCTTAAAAAATATTAATATATTGTGAAAATTATACTTAACCCGTTATAATTTTTTTTATTACATATAGGTCCTCGATTTTTTTCCAACTTTTAGGGGGGGCAATTGCCCTCCCTTGCCCCTCTGGATACGCCACTGGTTGCAAGTGACTATTCCAGGTAAACGGTGTTCACACAGGACGGTATCAGGGCAAGGGTAGCACAATGGAGTGGCAGTCCAAGATACTGGATTTGTGGTGCAAAGCATGGAGAACTAAAGAAGGGCACATGGTCATGGATGAGCAGGACCAGAGTAGGCTGGATTTTTCAAGAGTTGCTGAGGAGCTACTCTGAGCCCCTAGGATTATCTCGGGAGCTATATTGGTTCTCAAGGTTTTTTGGGGGGAAGTAGGTAGAATAGTGTAAAGGTTAGTTGTATATATTCAATAAATTGTGTTGGTTAGGCTCTAGAGTTGTTGTATGCTTGCAACATCAAGGTCTAGAGACTTGAAGACGGGTAGCTTGTCACCTGGACCTCTTTTTTGGTTAAAATCAATATATTCCCAAGTATGGTTTTACTCAAAAAAAAAAAGTAAGAAAATCTAAATGCATGTACGTGGGTGTGGGGTTACACCAAGATAGTGGGTTTCGGCCAAATCTTCCCTATGGAATGGACCAACCCTAAAGGTAAACAAATACTTAAACTTTTTGCTTGTGTAAACCATTTGATTGTTTATTTTCTTTTTTAATGAAGCGCTCCCACAACCATGGAAAGACATTCAAGTGAAAATCTAACGAATGTCGCAGCTCAGAATAATCCTTCTATGCACAATCATTCCAAAACCAATGTTAGCAATAACCAATCTCGATCGAATATTCAGGTTTCATCATTTGAACATTATATAAAATCTTGTCAAACTGAATGCAGGGATTATATTCAAATGGAAAAAGGTGAAGTCACCAAGCAATTGGCTTAGTGGTGAAGGATTATACTACACCGTACCAGAATTTTCCATGGGTTCTTTTTTGTACATAGCGTGAACTTCTTCACTAAACTGTGCTTAAAGAGTGAAGATGCATCTGCAAAATAAATAAACAACAGTTGAAGATGTTTAATATACTGCTGATGGTTTACAAAGGGTTCAGAAACCTTATCCAAAGAGGGTTTAGAACTAAAATCACACCTGATGTAGTGATGCTTCTTATAAAAGACCAAAACCATTCACATTTTCCAGAGCTTGTTACATAATTCCACAGGTGATATTGATGGTTCGAGATCAAACCTCTCACATTTACTCTTACTCCCATTAAGGATATCTGTAGATCTAGAGTTAAATGATTAAAACAAAAGAACAAATGAAGTAAGAAATTACGAAACAAACTTGTAATAAAATGAACGGATACAGCCAGAAATTCTTGATTTATCATCAAAATCTGGAATGATATTTGTAACTGAGGCACACATAGAGAGAAGATCTCTGCATCATCACCAAATAAAAATACATTTTATGAGTGCGTAATATTGCTTAACAAGACACTGTATAATGGCAATATCATTCACACTGTATTTTTGTTCAAAGTTCAAACAGAAAGAAGTAGCAGGCACTGAATCAAATGATTATTGAGGCTTTAGCTTAAACCTCTTTAACACAGTTGTAGATTTATATATATATATATATATAAACATGGTATTTCTCATTAGTTTGAAAAGGAATTACTTACGAAGATCGCAATGCATCCTTCTGTTTCCTTTGCAAATCTGTGTTGTGTTTATCTACGGAAGCCGCAAGCTCTTTCGAAGAGGCGTGCTTATCTTCTATCTCTGTGCTTATACACAAATCCAAATCATAAAACATCAATACAACTTAAAAATTCGTCTCCCAGAAGATACTAAAATTTGGAGTTCACATAGTTGGCAAGAAACCCAGAAGATACTTATCTGAGCTCCTGCTGAAGTGATCTCTCGACCTGAAGCTGCTCCGCCAACTCCCTTCCATCATCATCGGAAACGGACTCTTGTTCGACTTCTCTTATCATCTTCTTGACGGCTTCAATTTTCTTCTCGTACACTGTTGGAAGAAAAAGAAAGTGACTTTGTATTGGAAGAACCCGACAACCTACACCTTCTACACCACCTACCTTCTAATTCGTGACGAGTCAGGAGACACTCGGCCTCGCAGTGAGAGAGTAAAGATTGGGAAGATTCGATGGCGATGGAGACATCGTCTATGTCCTTTCCGTTCTTGAGCACATGAAGGATATCATGCGATAAGCTCTTCTCCACATCCATCCGTTTCAAATCTTCCATCAGATGCAAAATTCAAAACCCTAGTTAAAGCAAGGGTTATTTTTAACAACAATGTCAGGTATTTCGTGGGAAAAGAAAAGAATGAGATCGATGGAGAAAATCTACGTATGAATAATAAGGGAAACTGAAGACGACGAGACGAGATTCCAGTCGTCGATGATAGAGCTTCAGTTTAAGTGGAAGTTAGGGATCCGCGATGGGATCTAAATCTGGAAAAAGGTCATGGTAAAAAACTAAATGAACCCTATAGTATAGGCTATAACTATAAGGATTGAAATATAAAAAAAAACAAGGTAAAAATATAAAATTTTCATTTCATTTAAAATAAATAAATAAATAAATAAAAAGATTTACTGATTTAATGGCTGACGTCTGACTTATTCATTTCATTTACAACAATAAATAAATTAATTAATTAATAAATTAATAAGTCAACTATTAGGCTAGAAATAAATAAAAACTAAAGTAGAATGGGGATAGAATGCATGTGGGGGTCTCAAAGTAAATTGCATTAAGGGGGAAAATTATATCTGGGGGGTTTAAATAAAATGCATTAGGGTATTTATGAAATAAAAATAAAGATAAGGGATAGGATTTGAAAATGGTGCATGTGGGTAAGGGAATTTCTTAAAAAACCGTTGGAAGAAGGGGAAACATTAATAGTACCAAAAAATATAATAATAAAAATAAAAATAGAAGATCAATAGTGAGAATATGTCAAATCAAAATCAAAAAATACAAAAAGTCGGTATACACATGGGTTGGATATTTAAGATAGTGGGTTTGGGCCAAGTCTTCCCTATGGAATGGACCAACCCTAAAGCCCACACAAGATGCATGAATTTGGGCTATACGTACCCAAGGACAATACCAATTGCACCAACATAATAAATACCTTGGAAAACTTAGGATAAAAAATATGCCCGGGGGATTTGGTATACGCAATTGGTCATATGCATTTGGCCAAAACCAAATCCCACACGGAATTGGGTTTGGCCCAAGAAACCAAGCACCAACCTCCCCCAATCCCTTTGAAATTAAACAAAATGACAAAATTAGTCAATCTGGTCAAACGGGTCAAATTGACCAATTGAGTCATTTTGGTCAATTAGGTCAAATTGCTCCCTCAAATTTGATCAAATTTCAAAGCGATCAAGGAATCCCAATTGCCATCAAGATAGGTGAAATATACCCGGCTTGACCAAAATGGAATCTGGTCAAACCCCAATTTTGACCAAAGTGGAATGTGGCCATTCCGCGATTTTGTCCAAACTGAAATGTGGCCAAACCCCAAATTTGACAAAGACAAACATATCAAAATGTAAAACTGGTTAAACCATAGTAGGACAACACCATTCAACGTTAACCAAGAGTCAAATTGGCTAAATTGAACAAACTGATCAAAACGGTCAAACCCCAACTATACTCAAAGGCCTCCCAAATTTAAACAAGGTAGAAAGTCAAACCTCAACTTTGACCCAAAATTTGATTCCTGAGCCTGAAATTGGCCATAGAACCCAAGAGTATGGTCAAATCCCGATCTTGATCAATAGTCAAACTAGTCAGAGAACAGGTTTGACCATGGGCGCACCTTTGATTTCAAGGATTGAAATGGACCAAGGGTCGATTGGGCAAGTAGACCCAAGTGGAAACTTTGTCAAACCACCCCAACTTTGACCAAGACATCATAATATTAGATCTAAAAGTGTATATAAACCAATAATGTCGTTCCGGAGCTGCAATGTCTACGGGTTGAACAGCAACCTAAGGAAGGACGAGGTGAGGTGATTTGTCAAGAAGTATAAGTTGGATCTATTCGACTTGTACGAGACCAAGATCATGAAACGTAACTTCGCTCACTACAGCAATATATTCAGACATAATTTCTCGGTGATATCGAACAGGACCGACGACTTGAACGTAAAGCCAAACTCAATCTGGTTGGTTTGGGATGTGAGGAACTGGCTGATTGAGAGTACCATTCTGGACGAACATTACATACATTGTGTAGCAAAGAACAAGGGGGGGTTTATTGTGCATGCCACGGTAGTGCACGGAGCGTCTGAGAACAACGAAAGAGAGGAGACGTGGGAGGAGCTCGTGAGCCTCAGCCACACCATCAGAGGGCTATGGATCATGTTGGGTGACTTCAACGAGGTCAGAAACAGGGAGGACAGGATAGGAGAGCATGCTAGAGCCTCCTTGGCAAACATAGGGAGGTTGGTGAGACATGCCTGATTACACCAGTCACTACCCATCAACGTCTCTCAACAAGGACTAGGGCTCCGTCGCTATGGCAGGACCCCCGGAGAGCTCCCACGATGCGGAACATCGTTCTTCGTCCAGATCGCCGAGTTAGCCCGTAAAGTCGCCGATTGGACTACCAAGTCGCCGACATACAGGATAACTCGCCGAGTTAAGGCAAGATCGGCAGTATGGTAGACTGTACGTCTTGGCCCTAGAAACTCGCCGAATTAGCCCTTAACTAGGCGATTTCCATACCTGAATCGGCGACTTACGACCGTTACTCGGCGGCAACCAACGTCATAAATGTTACCATATATGACCATAGGCGCGATCTCCGCCGATGAGTGCGCCCTCCGAGACCCTATAAAAGGGGTCTCAAGGGGACACTCAAAGGCACGATTCAAGTTCCACTCTCACACCAGAGCACTACACTACGAAACTCGGCGAGTCTCATTAAAATCGCCTAGTTTCACTTGCAGGTATTTTGACGTAGAGCGTGCGTCGTGGACTCCAAAGCCTCCGGCATCAACCTCGCACCACCGCGAGCCCTGGTAACAGATTCAGTGCTTCATCAGAGGTATAACCAGGCGATCGGTGATGCAGGTCTGTGGGAGATCCCCATCCAAGGAAACTCAACGACCTGGACAAACAAAAGGAAGGGTGAACACAGGATCAACAACAAAATCGACAAGGGTTTTGGAAACCTCGATTTCTTCAACCTTTGGTCCACAACAATTCTGGATAGTCACTCCGGTGGTACATCAGATCACCGTAGCCTGACCATTGACCTCAGGGTAGTGGAGGAAGGGAAGAGGCCGTTCAAATTTACAAATTCTTGGCTCAGAAAGGATGATCTGGAAGGGATCGTGAGGGATGCTTGGCAGATCCAAGTATGAGGGACCCCGATGTACATCTTCACCAGGAAATTAAATAACGTGAAGAGGGTACTCAAGAGATGGAAGACATCGGAGGACCAAGCAAAGAAGAGGATCAACCAAGTGGAGGCAGAGATCCTAAAGAATGAGGACTTGTTGGAGGCAAGTCCATTCGATATGGAGATACAAGAGAGACTGGATGGCTGCCTTAAAAACCTAGAAACCTTACTTTAGATTTAGGAGGACGATGCGAGACAGAGGAGTAGGGCATACTGGCTGCAACTAGGGTATAAGAATGCAAAATTATTTGCGTCTATGACAAGGCAGAGACAAACCCTAAACTTCCTATACAAAATATTAGGCCCGAATAGTAGGGTAATGGTCTCTAAGAGTGAGATGGAAGGGAAAATGTTAGACCATTTCCAAACCTTATTTTCCAAGGGAGAAGAGACTCTATGTATCGAAACCAAAAACATCCTAAAGAAGGTCATTCCCCAACAAAATGCGGACTTAGAACAAACACCGACATACGAGGAGATAAAGAAAGTGGTTATGGCCTTAAACCCGAATAAGAGCCTTGGCCCAGACGGTTTTAGTGAAAGGATCACCAGGATCAGAATGATGTGTATAACCACATCATCATTATCCTTCCTGGTGAATGGGTCACCGACACCATAAACACTTTCTAAAAGGGGAATTAGACAAGGAGACCCCCTCTCCCTGTACATATTCACCCTCTTAATGCAAAATCTGACGGTTCTAATTAATGAGAAGGTAGGGAGGAGGCAAATAAGCACCTTCAAGAAGCATAACGTGATGGGAATCTCTCACTTGATCTATGCGGACGATCTCCTAGTCTTCTGTAAAGCCAAGGAGGAATCTTTCAAATCTATAAACGAGGTGTTTAGGGTGTTCGAGTCTAGAACATGGATTAGCATGTGATGAAGCAATGAATCTGCTACTAGGGGCTCGCGGTGGTGCGAGGAGGGCCAGAGACTCTGGAGTCCACGACGCGCGCTCTACGTCAAATCCCGTCGGAGAAGAATAGGCGATTTAGGTGTGGAAATCAACGATTCTCTCTCCGATATGCTCTAGTTTGGTTGGAACTTCTGATCTGCCTTGGAGTGACCCCTTGAGACCCCTTTTATAGGGTCCTGAGGGGAGCACCAAGGCGGGCATCGTGCCTGTGCCATAATTTTTACCATAACGGGGCGCATTGATGGCCCATTATGGCGTAGGAAGACGGCAAGTGACGGCCGTAAATCGGCGATTCGGGTTTGGAATCGTCGATTTAGGGGCTAAATCGTCGAGTTTCCAGGGGCCAGATGAGCAGTCTACCATATTATCGATCTGAGCCCTAACTCGGCGATTTACCCCTAAAGTCGGCGATTTGGTAGTCCTATCGCGATTTACGGGTTAACTCGGCGATGTAATGATGAACCTGTTCCGCACCGTGGACGGAACCTGATTCCGGCCGAAGCGACGGAACCTGATTCAGGCCGAAGCGACAGAATCGAGTTCTAGCCGAAGCGATAGAACCGAATTCTAGCCGAAGCGATAGAACTAATGTTTATAGTCCACCCTGATCAAGGGCGACTTTTATGTCCACAACGACGGTTACCCCTTCAAGGCTTAAAGCGGCAAGACGGGTTGAGACCATTAAGGCCAAAGCGACAAAATGATCTCTAGTCTATCAAGGCAAAAGCGGCAGGATAGATTGACTCACTATCAGAGTCTGATTCTGGCCGAAGCGACAGAATAATTCCTGCAAAAAAAGAAAACATCCAGCAAAACAACTAAGTCAGTCTAAAATGCATATTTTTATTGACCAATTGAACTTACCGTGCGATTTTACCTTTCGCGATATCCTTCCTTTACTCGAATGAATTCTTGGTACATCTGGCCGAAGCGACAGATTTACCGTGCTCATATTCGACAACTTCCGGTCGAAGCGACAGATTTACCGTGCTCATATTCGACAACTTCCGGTCGAAGCGACAGATTTACCGTGCTCATATTCGACAACTTCCGGTCGAAGCGACATAAGTGTCAGGAGAGTTTGTGATACTCCCCCCGAAGTGTGACGACTTCTGATCAAAGTGACAGAAGTGTCAGGAGAGTTTGTGATACTTCCCTCGAAATGTGACGACTTTTGGCCGAAGTGACAGAAGTGTCGGGAGAGTTTTTGATACTCCCCTCGAAATGTGACGACTTCTGGCCGAAGCGACACAAGTGTCGGGAGAGTTTGTGATACTCCTCTCGAAATGTGACGAATTCTGGCCGAAGCGACAGAAGTGTCGGAGAGAGTTTGTGATACTCCCCCCGAATTGTGACAACTTCCGGACGGAGCGACAAAAGTGTTGAGGAGAGTTTGTGATACTCTCCCCCCCCAAATTGTGATGACTTCTGGCCAAAGCGACAGAAGTGTCGAGAAGAGTTTGTGATACTTTCCCCCGAATTGTGACGACTTCTGGCCAAAGCGACCGAAACGTCAGGGAGAGCTTGTGATACTCCCCCTTAAGTATGGTGTGTTTTACCCTGGGTCGGCGATTTAATGTTCTAAATCGGCGACTTCATCCTCAAGGTGACGTTGTGGACAATTTTGCAATTTACCCACCAAGATCGACGATTTTTGATAGATCTCTTAGAAGATCCTGGGGATCTTTAGGGAATATTTGCAAATTTCCCAAATATGGAAACTTATCTTCCCTATCCCATGAAGATTGCTGGAAAAAATCGTCGATTTATGACAGATCTTTTTAGAAGATCCTTGGGATCTTAGGAAATATTTACAAATTTCTCAAATATGGAAACTTATCTTCTCTATCCCGTGAAGATGTCTGAAAATCGACGATTATTCGAGTAAATCGTCGATTTTGGCGTGATTTGAGGGATTTCGGAGATCAATCAATGATTCTCTCTCGCGTAATTTCTGGTTTTTTTGGGGTGGTTTTGCCATTTTCCAAAGGGCTATAAATAGGAGTGAGATTATTTTATTCTTCACTCCACCTCCAAACCCTACCGAGAAAATCGCCTAAACCCTTCCCTAAAATTCCCAATTTAAATCGTCGATTTTCATACAAATCGTCGATTCTCATCGAGAATGGCCGATCCCAACTTCATTTCAATGTCTGTTGTGGAAGCCCAAGAGATGGTCGATGAACTGTTCGACACTGACGTGAACCCGGGTGTATCAACGACCCTGGAAGCCATCGAATCTCCGCTTCCGTCGCCGGAGCATGGGGTTTCTCCTCATCACGGGCCGGAATCGGCGAATCTGGCTCTCCAGTCGCCACCGGATATGAATACTCGCGCCACCGTGTCTGAGCTGCTCGGAGCGACTCCTGAAAAATCGACTATTTCCGCAAGGGAATCGGCGATATCGGAGGAGCACCCTGTGGCTCGACTTGGGGGGCGAGTTTGAATTGGAAACGGGTGAGATCACTGGGTCCCCCTCTGTAAAATCGTCGACTTCCAGGGGTCCTCCAGCACCCATGAAATTTGGCCGAAAGGGCAAAAGTCACCGAGATCCCGACCCAGAATCGTCGATTATCAGATATAAATCGACGATTTTTACATCTAAATCAGCGATTTTGGACCAGTCAGTAAATAAGGAACCAATCCAAGTCGTCGAGCCAAATCCCGACTCCCTTATTGTCAACTTTGAGGGGGTCATTACCTCTAGATTGGGTTCGAACAAAAGAAAATATGCTGATGATGATAATGACGGCAAGGAAAAAAAGAGGAAGAAGAGAGGCCATAAGTCTTGACGCGGCGAGACTGAACCCTTAACGGTCCATGGAATGGGCAAGGTATATCTTCTATCTGAGGAAGAAGTTCTTCATATCCCTCAACCTTTTGATTATGAGGAAGAACTTACTTTGGATCGCGGCGAGAAAAGATCTGTCGCTAAGCGTAAAGCCTGCGATCCTTCTGACGGAGCGAGGTCTCCTCCTCCACCTTCTGAACTAGATGCTGGTCGTGACAAAGGCGACGACCTTCCTTTTATGAAGGATCTGTGAACCCTACGAGGTATGCTCACTACGAGACCCAGCCTGATGGCAAGGTCCGCATTCTACCGTTCAACCTTACCAACGAGGGTTGTATTGATGAAGTTTCACTGATGCGTCCCCGTATCCCTGATGACGCACCGATACACTCTCCCTCCATTATGACAGCCTATCATGCACGAGAGTTGCTCCGAGGGACGAGGATCATCGGGCACCTGCGATTCTGGGGATCAAGACATCAACCTCCCAATGTGCCACCTGCGGTATTCCAAGCGATCCCAAAGTTATACTTTAAGCACTTTTGCATGCTTCCGATACCTACTTTGATTAGCGAGATCTTGCTCGAGTGTGGCGTGTCCCTCTCACAATTTCAAGCCGCATTCTTCGTATTTCTGAGAGGGTTTATGAATATCTGCTGGAGCTTGAATATTCCCGCGACTGCGAGTCTATTCTTTTGGTACTTCAAGCTGTAGAAAACTCCAACATCTGAATCTGGTCGTATTGGATTATCGAAGAGGTTTCACGACCTAGACCTTGTGAGTGCTTACCCCTCAAACCATGGGGCGAACTAGAAGAAGGAGTTATTTTTCATCAACTCCGAATTTGTTCCCGAAAGCCGGGAGAGCTGGAACAATCCTCAACGCTTATACTTGGATGTTCCGCACGAGCTGCCGACGGCGAAGAGTAAAAACGTGACGAAGATTACCAACGCTCTTGACGACAACGGGTATGGCAAAGGAGTTCCTTATGCTCTCTGTCAGAGAGAGGATTTCTCCTTTGATGATGTTGATGGGTTTCTGCACCCCACAAATTCTGAAGGTCAGCTTGTGCCTAAGAAGAAAGGAGGGCATTTTAACTATGATGCCATGCTTCCTCATCTGGCAGTTTGCGCGAGGAATGCGAAATTTATTGAGCTGCGGAAGAAGGAAAAAGAAGAAGAAAATCCTCGGAGCACCTTCGAGGTAGGCTCGAGCTCCCGACTGCAAGGACCGGTGCCCAAGTTTATACCATTTCTACCCGCATATGACTTCCCTAGTCTTTATGCGGCTCCCGAGGTGCGAGCGAGGGCCACGAAACTTCTGAGCGCCAAGGGTGGAAGGTGGCTCAAGAATCAGCTTGAGAAAATTATGATCGCCGTAAGTGACGAGTTTGAAACATTTTTTGTGTTTATGTTTCTCTTTTACTAATTGATTTTGTTTTTTGTAGGGTGCCTATGTGTCGAATCCCTGCTTTGGGATGCAGTCATTCAATGATTCTCTGCGAACTCAGGAGAAATACAATGCTCTTCACTCGAGGTTTGAGAACATGAAGAAGGAAGTGAACTCGATGCACAATGTCTTTATGAGGAACGAGAACTTAGAAAAGAATATTGTTCCTAAGCTGGAAAAGACCATTGCGAATCAGGAGAAAGAGCACCGAGAGTATGTGGATAAGATCTTGGCCACTCGCAAAGAACGTGATGATGTTGTTGCTGCTGAGGCCGCAGCTCAAAAAGCGACCCAAGAACTGAGAACTCAGCTGGAATTAGAGATTGGGAGTTCTATTTCCCAAAGTGCTGAAATGGAAAGACTCCGTACTAGTCTTTCGAAGCTGAGCAGAAAATGAAAGACCAACTCTCTCAATCTGCTGAGGAGTTGAAGAAAGTGAAGGAAGATCTGCGCACTTCCTCCGAGTTGGTGGAGGACTTAAAGTTTGAGGACAATGATCAATATGATCAACTTCAAGATATTAAATATTTTGGTCCCTCCGTATTTTCAAGCTTGCCGACCAATTACATTTCCGATATACTACAGTGGGTCGCAGCAAATCCTAAGGAGGTTGCTAAGCACAAAGAGGTTCTTGATGAGCTCAAGAAGAAAGAAAAGGAAGATTAGACGTGCTTAGATTTTTATAATAATTTTTATTATCTTTTGTAATCTCTTTTGTTAAATTATCAATGAAATATTTTTGCCTTTCCTAGTTAATTTTTTATATAAATATTTTTAAGTTGTAACCTAGGCTCGAAACTAGATTCACAAGTAGTAACTTATCCACTCTGGACGTAAGTTAGACTTTGCTAACCCTCGCTTAGCCACTCTGGACGTAAGCTTGGTCGTACGAATCGTAGTTCAATCGTCGGTTAAACTCGTAAATGATTTATACTTCCAAATTAACTTAGAGTTGAAAAATGATTTAAATGATAAATCGATATAAGATTCTACAAAAGCTATCGTAGGTATTCGTAGATACCTGTTGGGTTCTAATTTGCGTATGAGTATCGCAAATTAGGGTTGGAATCGCAATTTTAGGCTAAGCTGCCGTAAATTGGATTTGTTTAAACTAACCCTGGATTTAAACCCTGAAAGTGTAGTCCGACTCCGGCCGTAGCGACGGAGCGACTCTTGGTCCGCATAAAGGCCATAGCGACAAGATGGGATGTAATCATTGGGGCCGTAGCGACGAAATGATCGTTGATCTATTGAGGTCATAGAGACAGAATAGATTTAAAAATTAGTGTATTCCTAGGGTAGTGAAAAAGAGTCGCAAGCACCTTACAATCCCTGACGAGTTTGTCGTGTTGGACTAAGAGTACTTTTGATTGACTTTTTGAAAATGTTTTACAAAAATAAAAACTAATTATTCTATTTTGTAACTAGTATTAATATACATACTAAGAAGACCTAATAAGAAATACAAAAATGAATACTAAGCGTAGTATTGCTGCATGTTGTCCGCATGTCAGGTGTCAGGAACCATTTTCCCGTCTTGTAGCCGTAAACGATAAGTGCATGGCCATATCTCTTCTTCGATGATGTAGGGACCCTCGAAGTTGGATGACAACTTATTTCTTGGTCTGTTCCTTTCTGATATGCTAGCCTTACGTGTGACGAGAGTTTCTGGCAGAAATACCTTTTTCGTACTTGGCGATTGTGGTATCTTGATACACTAGCCTTGTACGATTCATTTCGCAGGTTCGCCTCGTCACGGGTTTCCTCACTCAACTCTAGCTCTGTTGCTAGGTTTTAATCATTGGTCTGTTCGTTGTACTTCGAGACTTTGTATGTTGGTATACTCATCTCGATTGGTACGACGACCTCCACTCCATAGGTCATAGCGAAAGGGATGTTGCTCGTGGGATTTTTACTTGTTGTGCGATATGCCCACAGGATTTCGCACAACTTATCTGCCCAGGCCCCTTTTGCCGATTTGATTTTCTTTTTTAATCCTTGTACGATGGCCTTATTGGTTAATTCCACTTGTCCGTTTGCCTGAGGTCGGTAAACGGAGGCAAAGTGGATTTTTGTGCCCAGGTCCTCGCACATTCTTGAAAACTTCCCCCCGTGAATTGCATGCCATTGTCCGTGACAATGTGTTAGGGAGTTCTGAATCGACAGACTATGTAGCGGTAGATGAATTTGACTGTCGCATCTTGAGTGATTTTCGCTACAGTTTGTAAAGTAATTTACTATTACAAAGATGAATCGAGCCTGAGATGTTGAAGGTGGGAATGACTCTACTATATCCAGTCCCCACCTTGCGAACGGGATCGAGCTCAAGATCGGAGTCATGTCCGCGGATGGTTTCTGTTGCATTGGACTGTTCAACTGACATGCTCGACACTTGCGGACGTAAGTGCGAGCTTCCAACCTCAGGGTACGTAGGCCAATAGTACCCCAGCCTTATGATTTTGAAGGCTAGTGCTTTTCTTCCCTCGTGGAGTCCGCACGAGCCTTCGTGTACTTCCTGGATAACCCTATCCATATATGGCTTAGCCAAACAGCGCAGCAGCGAGTTGTCGAAGGACTTTTTGTAAAGTACCCCTCCGATGTCGCAGTACTTGGCTGCCTTATGTTTCAACTTTTTGGCGTCGCCCTTATCCACAGGAAGTACTCCATTCTGAATGAATGCCAGTATCGGTTGTCTCCAATCCTCTTGGGGGTCGGAAGTGACATTCAATACCTAGCACGTGGGCTGGAGTATAGAGTCCACTAGAATTTCGCACTGCCCTCCCTCCCAGGCCGATGGTAGATGTGCTAGAGCATCGACGGGTGTGTTTAATTTGGATTTGAGGGATCTGTTCTATTTTGAACTCCACATATTTAGTGATTTGTGGTTCTTTGCAGGCAAACTCACTAGTGGTTTTCTGAGCCACGAGCTGGGAGTCAGTGCGAAACGTGACATTCTCAGCGTCAAGAGTTCTTAACAGCTTTAGGCCGTGTATAGTTGTTTCGTATTCCGCGACATTGTTAGATGCGGGGAAGTGAAGCCGTACCGAGTATTCGTAATTTTTTCCATCTAGACTATGGATTTTCACTCCGATACCCGAGCCTGTGCTGCAACTCGAATCGTCTATGATGAAGCACGAAATCTGCTACCAGTAGGCTCGCGGGGTTGTGAGAAGGGCCGAAGGCTTTGGAGTCCACGACGCGCGCTCTACGTCAAACACCTGCTGAAGAGGAGGGGAATCGGCGACTATCTTGGGAGTAGGCGATTCGGGCTCCTTGGATTCTCTAGTGTGGAGTGTATGTGGTCAAGGTATGTTCTGAATGGAGGACACCCCTAGGACCCTGATGAAGCACGGAATCTGCTACCAGTGGGCTCGCGGGGTGGCGAGATGAGCCGGAGGCTGTGGAGTCCACGACGCGCGCTCTACGTCAAACACCTGCAGAAGAGGAGGGGAATCGGCGACTCACGTGGGAGTAGGCGATTCGGGCTCCTTGGTTGCTCTAGTGCGGAGTGTGTCAAGAGTGTAAGTTGAGTGTTGAGGACACCCCTAGGTCCCCTTTTATAGGGTCCTAGAGGCGTTTCCACTCAATGGAGTGGGGCCCACCTCATTATGGTGCCCTATTGAAGAGTGCCATAATGGGGTGGGCCCGCCCGCGTAACGTCTGGGAGTCGGCGACTCAGGTATGGGAGTCGCCGATCCAGGAGTGGAGTCGCCGATTCCGTGGAGGCCAAGTTCTCGGTCTACCAGACCCGAGATCCCTGGCTGGAATCGGTGACTCACCCTTGGAGTCGGCGACTTGGTAGTCCCAGTCGGCGACTCCCAAGTGTTAACTTGGGCTCTTGACGAAGACACGTGCTCCGCACCGTGGAAGCCTTTCCGGGGGTCCGGCATATAGCGACGGAACCCTATTCCTTGTTTGAAGGGCGTTGCTGGGAGTGACTGACGTAATCAGGCATGTCTCACCAGTACTCCCCCTGAAGAGAGTATGGCTGAACACCCGTGTACCGCCAAGGCCGCGAAGGGCGCTCAAGATGCTTTTGTCAAGGGCTTTGTTCCCACCTTCGAGGCCCGCTTGGAGGAGCTGAAGGCGGACAATGCTATCTTGATGGCGGACTCCAAACGCGGTGGCTTCTGGAAAGGTTATCTGCACGGACGCCAGATGTGCACGCTTGTCTACCCGCCCCTGTCGCGCGATGTCGTGCCCCGGAGCCGCCACGAGTGGGACGACTGGAAAGAGACGGGCGTTCCCCCCATCAGCGTCCCGTGGATGATAGCGATAGCGAGGAGCAAGATCTTGAGGCCGACTTCCCCGACTACGTGGATCCTCCTCTTGAGTAGACCCTGTTTTTTTCTTACTATTTTCTTGTGTACGAGAAGAACTTACTCCTTTGTAATAATACTTAACTTTTTTTTTCTTTTATACTTGCTTGTTGGTTTTTTTTCTTCCGTGTCCTTTTACTACCCTTCCGTGTCCTTCCTGGGCCGTTCCGGCCAGTCCTTCCCTGTCGAGGGCATCTTTCTTCAATTGTTTTATTGACTCGGAGAAGCGGCCTGGGTCCTTCGGACGTTCCCGTGCGGCCTTTCGGCCCCTGTTGTCCGGTCCACGTCGCCCCTCCCATGGGTCATCGCCTCTCGAAGCTCCTCCTCCTGCGATGGTGAGGATGTCCCCTATTGCTTCGTCCGCCGGCTCTTGCTTCAGCACTTGGTGTCCTGTGGGTATCACCGTCGGGCGCCCTGCCGTCGGGGCCGGCAGGCATTCGGACGCTCCATTTGCGGGTTTCATTTTATTGAGGACCCTCGCTAGGTTCAGGCATTCGGACGTCGTGTGGCCGTTATCCTCGTGGTACTCACAAAACCTGCGAGTGTCCCTGAACGCCGCCGTGTCCTTCCTCATTGGCCTTGGCGGGGGTAGGGTTCCCGTTTCGCTCAACGTGAGAAAGATCAGCCTTTGGTTCGCAGCCGGGGTAGGGCCTACCTCCCTTCGCCCCGCTCCTGCCGGGGTGCCGGTTCTGTATGCGGGCGTCTGTGGCGCCGCTGGGGGCTTGGCTTGCAGTTGCTGATGCTGAGATTGGCTCTGCTGCTGCTGCCCCCTCGTGTTTGCGGGGGTGCCCTTCCCCCTCTGCTGTCACCTACACTCCAGGATCTTTGCGCCCAGGTAGTCCTCCACATTGCTCTCCCCGTGGGATCTCTCCATGGCCTCGGTGAAGGTTCTCGGTGGCTTTCTTACCAGATCTCCCACGAAAAACGTGGGTCGGAGGCCATTCGTGAGGGCGTATAGCACAATTTCTTCCGAGATCCCCTCGATCTTCTGTACCTCGCTCGCGAACCGATCCATATACGTACGCGTGCTCTCCGACTCTCCCTGTGCGACGGTACTGAGGGCGGCCTTGATTTTCGGCCTCCTTCGGCGGTGCGCGAAAGCCGCCCGGAATACCGCTACTAGGCCCTCGTAGGTGTGCACGGATCCTGTCTGCAGCGTCCTATACCAGGCTATCGCGTCGCCTGTCAGGGCCCTGCGGAACATTCAACACCAGATGTCCTTCCTGCTCGTCCTGTCCTCCATGTTTGTCTTGAACGAGTGCAGGTGGTCCTCCGGGTCTGTGTCGCCCTTGTAATACGAGATCTTCGGGGCCCTCCAGCCCGACGGGTACTCTTCGTCTAGCAAATGCTGCGCTAGAGCCTCTCCGCTGTCCCCCCTGACGCCAGTGCCGCAATGGCTTGCGGGGCTTCCACGGGTGGGGCGTCGCTCCCTGGTCTCCCGTCCGGGGGAGCCGGCCCGTACATGGGGTCTCCGCCTCCACCCCCGTCCGACTCTAGGGTGTGGGGGGTCACTGTGAGCTGGTGTACTTGCTCCTGTAGCTGACGCTGGCTCTCCTGTAGGGTGGATATCAGTTCCACGAGCTGCATCCTTTCCCGCTTGCTCTCCCTCTCCTCTGCGCGTTCCCTTCGCCGGAGTCTCTCATGCTCCTTTTCCCTTCTCTCCCGGGACCGCGCTCTCCTGTCCCTCGGTGGGGACACTGGTCTACTGCGCCGGCTCCTTCTGGTCGACTCCCACCCGTACCTTATCTCCTCGAACTCCATACGCAACCTCTCCTCCTGAGCGTCCCACTCCTCGTTGGCCCTTACCTCCTCCGAGTACCGGTCGCGGGAGTGGTGCCGCGCCGGCTGGTACTCCACTGCTGCCCGCTCGGGTCGCTTCGAGCACTCCCTGCTTGATATTCGCTTCTCGTCATCCTCCTCTTCTCTGGCTGTCGTGTGTTCAGTTCACGTCAGGTTCACCACTGTTGGTGTGTGGGCTCGCCGGAATAAGCTAACCGTCCAACCCAGTACAAGTGTCTCTCTCAGAATTATCAACCCCTTCCCCTGTTGGACCAGGGGAGGTATTTATAGCCTTCCATCACAGTCTTTGGGCGTCGTGGGCTCGCGCGCCGGGCCAGTCCGTTCGCCCGGGCCGCCGACAGGGCCGGTTTGGTCCATGGGCCGCGGTCCACGGTCCATGGTTCCAACACCTACCAATAAAGGTGTAAGTGGACCGGGTCTAGGCTAACAGGCTTGGATCCAGACCCATGAAGTTGGTCCGAGTTTGGCCTACGTGTGGATCCAGAAGGAAAATATTTAGACCTAGACTCATAAAATATCCAAGTCTAGATTAGGCCGGTTCTAAATAGGGATTTTTATCTTAAAAAAAAAGTAAAAGTCTAAAACATTAAAACATATAATACAAATCAAGTTGAAAATATTTTGTAACATATAATCTAAGTCTTTAGCTATTTAATTAGTCATAATTAAAACCTAAAAGTTAAAGATAATATTGGTTTAAAAATATAATAGGTACTGTTATAATTAAAACCCTAAGTTGAAAATAATCTGAACCCAAGCTCAAACTGGTTAATGGTCGGGTCTGGACTCGAACATTCAGTCCAAAAGCTTTAATGGGACTAAAATTTACTCCAGCCCTCGATTCATTTATACCCCTACCTACCAATCTGTATAACTTATTTTAATTTTCAAACCATATTAAAGACGTGATGATGTCAAAATCAGACTGGTTGTCAAAATATTATCGAAAGTTTTTATAGAGTTGGCTCGCCACCCTTTACCTAATTCTTTTTCTTCACACTTCTAGCTAACTTCAATTCCGATTAGGTACCCTTTTCTAACAACTTTCTTTTTTACATTTTAAATCTATTTGAAACTTGAAAGTAAACTTTTAACTCGTTTATACTAGGGTATAACCATAGGTATGGATCTGGATTTCTTCCATTCTTTCAGGTTCAGGCTTCTACAGGCTCAGACGACCTGTCCCGGTCATCTCGACCAAATTTCAAGGCAATGGAGGAGATTTCACCTTACATCTCGGTTGGTAAGGATTTGCATGTATCGGTCCAAGTACGATCTGCAGCGGTGAATCTAGGATTTTTATCTCCGGGGGGCTAATTTTAAATCATTTAATCAAATTCAAAAAAAAAAAATTCAATCCAATTTTGGTACCGATACATAATATCATCATTACTAACACTAAAAAATAAATCTTTTTCAACATATGTTACTAAAATATCATTCAACCAATCATCATCCATACGATTGGAAGGTAATTTACTTACATCGAGTGACTCTTTAGATGGTTGTGGATTGGATGATGGAGTTGATATTGGTTGATTTATTTTAGTTCTTTTGATCACAAATTATTTATTGATTATCTATGTAAAAAAAAAAATTAAATTAATAACAATTGTAACAATAAAAAATACCTTTATTTTTTTTCTTTGTATAAAGCTATGGTCACGAAATCACGTGAAATGAAAAAAAAAAGTCAAAAATTAAATGAATGGTGCGGAGATGGAGAAAGAAGAGGATGAATAAAGAACGGAATTTTTAAATCCCTAAATATAGATGGACAGTTATGGAAAATTAGGGTAAATATAATAATTAATTAATTATTAATAAGATAATGATTTATAAACAAAATATTTTGTTTACGTTGGGATGAAATGTGTCCATTAATGTGTGATGAAATAATACAATACAATACATACAACACAATTCATTAATAAGTGCTAATGCTGATTAATACTAATACAATACAATGTTTAATTAAGAAATGTTAATACTAATACTCCCCCTTCAAACTAGGCATATATATCGATTATTCCTAGTTTGAATAGAGTATTATTGTTCATTTCTATTTCACCAACTCCTTCGGTGAATATATTTGCTAATTGATCATTAGTACCAATTGAATTTAAACTAATCAATCCTTTTTCTAATTTTTCTCTCGTAAAATGACAATCTCTTTCAATATGTTTAGTTCTTTCGTGAAACACAGAATTTTCTGCTATATGTATAACAGCTATGTTATCACAAAAGATTGGGATTGATTTAGTATGATAAACTCTTAGTTCATTTAACAATTGATTTATCCATGTAATCTCACTTGCAAGTTTGGCCATTGCTCTGTATTCAGCTTCTGCTGATGACTGAAAGACCAACTCTTGCTTCTTAGATTTCCATGAAATTAAAGAATCTCCTAGAGTTACACAAAATCTTGTAACTGATCTTCTGGTTAGGGTGCATGAACCCCAATCAAAATCACAATATCCTCTTAATATGAGAGGTTTATTATTAGTTATCATGATTCCTTGTCCTGGAGATTTCTTTAAATACCTTAAAATTTTAAAAACAGCATCCATATGTAATTCTGTTGGTTTTTCCATAAACTGGTTTAAAGTCCTGACAGCAAATGTAATATCAGGTCTTGTTGTATTTAAGTATATTAATTTTCCAATTAGCCTTCTGTATTTAAAAGCATCTTTTAATGGTTTTGAATCATCTTTTCTCCAATCTTGTTTTTCAATTGGAATTTTAGATGGTTTACTACCTAGAAGTCCATTTTCATTTAGGATGTCTAGAGTATATTTTCTTTGGGATAGAAAGATAATGAAGTTTTCCTAGGTATTTTAAATTAAAGTATGTTTTAAGATTTCTTTTTAATAGTTCTATTTCTTTCTCATTATTCTATGTAATAACAATATCATCCACATATATTACTAAGTATAAAACAAAGTCATTAGATTCTTTGATGAAAAGAGAATAATCTGAAAATGATTGTTTAAAATTCATTTTCAGTAAAGTATCTTTAAGCTTGGCAAACCATTGCCTAGAAGCTTATTTGAGTCCATATAAGGACTTTTTTAAGTGGAGGTTTCATATATATATATCCTCATTCAGATCACCATATAAAAAGGTATTATTTACATCAATTTGGTGTAAATTTCATTTTTTATTAGTAGCCACTGTGATTAGTAATTTAGTATTCTAATAGTTGTTATTTTTGCCACTGGGGCAAAGGTATGATAATAATCAAAACCCTCTATTTGGGAGAATCCTTGAGCTACTAATCTAGCTTTATATCTATCTATCTCTCCATTTTGGTTATATTTAATTTTAAAAATCCATTTAGATCCAATGGGTTTTCTTGTAGGTGGAAGAGATACTAAGCCCATGTTTTATTCAATATTAAGCAGGCTTGCATCTTTTTTTCCATGGCTTCTACCCAATTTGGATTTTTTGAAGCTTCTACATAATTATGAGGTTCATTACTCATAGATATTTTTCTGAAGTATTCTTTTTTCTTTTTATTTATCTATTTATATGATATATATTTGTTTAATGGATGATTAGTGCTAAAATTAGCACTATCATAATCACTATCATCCATATAATAAAAATCTTTATTTTTAAAGGAAAATTTAATTCTAGTTGATCTTCTACATTCTATATTATTTACTGTTTGATCAGAATTTACTTTATTTGATTGCATCTCATTTTGAGATGCTATTTCAGTCATTATATCATTTGATACATTTATATTATTATTCTGCAAATTCTTATCTGAATCTGAGTTTGAAATAGTTTTACTCTTGTTTGAGGATGAATTTCCATTTTCTCCTGAGCTTAGTGACCCAGGGGAGGTGTTGTTTTTATCTGAAAATGGTGCTTTATTTTCTCCTGAATTTATTGACCCAAGGGAAGTGTAATTCCTGTCTGAAAATGAGTTTTCATTTTCTGAATTTATTGGACCAAGGGAGATTTCATTTCTATCTGAAAATATGTTTTCATTTTCTGGATTTAGTGGTCCAGGGAGGTATTTTCATTATTTGAAAATGTTATAACATCTTCACTTGGTTTTGATAATCCAAGGAAGGTGTTATTGTTGTTTATGAATTTTTTACTTGGGTTTATTGACCCAAGAGGTGTTTCGTTGCTGTTTGATACTATTATAGTATCCTCATTGATCCTTGACTTATTTGGCATTTTATTTTCAGTATTTGATGATATATACTTTAAAGAATTATCTTTAGATGATTTCTGTTTGGATGCAATTTCATCATCCAAAACTAGTTTAAAATTTTATTATTATTTTTAGATGATATTAGATTATTATCTAATATCTCCTTTTGTTTATCATCCTTTTTATCAGAAGATTTATTTAAAATCTGATTATTCATGTTATGATTGTTTTCATATATTTTTAGGATGAATTCATCAAAAATGCTTTTGTTTTTGTTTTCTTTAATGGATTTAAAGGGAAACACCATTTCTTTGAAAATGACATTTCTACTTATTACAGTTTTTTGAGACTCAATGTCTAAAATTGTATATCTCTTAGTACCTTGTGGATATCCTAAAAAACACCCCTTTTTGCTCTTACAGAAAATTTGTGTTTTCTGTTGACATTATCATAATAACAAAGACACCCAATGGTCTTAGTTAGCATGATATTGGGTTGTTTATTATTTAGGATTTCAAAAGGTATTTTGTCTTCTAAAGATTTAGAACATGTTCTATTGATTATGTGTGTTGCTCCTAGAACACAAAAATTCCAATATTTCATTGGGAGGGCAGCTTGTAATTTAATTGCCCTAGCAATGTTTAATAAGTCCTTCTGTTTTCTTTCAACTTTACTATTTTCTTTCAATTTTACTAAAAGAAAATGGTATAATCCATCAATTTTCTTTTAGTAAAGTGTTAAGTTTAGAAAATGTAAATTCTAAACCATTGTCACTCCTTAGAGTTTTAATATTTGTGTTGAATTGTGTTTTAACCATTTTAATGTAAAAATCAATTATTTGAAAAACTTGAGTTTTGTCTTTCATTAAGTATATCCAAGTAGTTCTACTTTTATCTTCTACTATAGTAAAAAAATAAAAAATTTGATCAAATGTTAATATTGGGAATT
The DNA here is from genome assembly GCA_001185155.1 of Zostera marina. Lineage (NCBI taxonomy): Eukaryota > Viridiplantae > Streptophyta > Magnoliopsida > Alismatales > Zosteraceae > Zostera > Zostera marina. The sequence goes on along the minus strand of LFYR01001661.1, from coordinate 468,429 downwards.
TGCCCCAAATATCAACATGTATAAGATCAAAACATTTTTCGCTTTGTGATATACTTTTTGGGTATGATAATTTTTGTTGTTTGGCAAGTGGACAAATGTCACATAGAGAAATGAGATCTTTATTGTATTTAGAATTATTTGAGAAACTGATGTTATTACATGAGTTTCTAGCTAACAAACTAAGTTTATTGTATGAAATGTGACCCATCCTAGCATGCCAAAGTTTAATGTCTTGAGCAATGTAGCAAATAGCTTCTTTGTCAAAGACATATACTCCATTTTGAGCACTACCCGGTCCAATCATATCCTTGCTGTGAGGATCCTGAAAAAAGTAATGTGTTTTATTTAAAAAAATCCATACACCCATATCTTCTATAATTCTATGTAGAGAAATTAAATTTAGTTTAAAATCAGGAATATAGTATACATTTTTCAGAGTTATTGTTGGAGAAAGCATAATTTCTCCTATTTGTTTAATTTCAAAAAAAATTCCATTTGGAATTACAACTCTTCTAAAATTATTAGAAGATCTTAAATTAATAAAGAGTGATTTATTACAACTCATGTGCTGTGAAACACCACTATCACAAATCCATTTATCATTTGAATATGCATTTGAAAAACAAGCTAAATCCATTTATTAAAAGAAATACCAGAATTTTTCATAAACAGGTTTTGCATGACTTTAAACTCCTCATCTATAATTGTATGAGTTGTGGCAGAACTAACATGGTATATTTTGTATTTCTTAAAAGAAGAACTCTTAAATCCATCTTTATCAGCAGGGTATCCATTCAAATGAAAACAATTATCTTTGGTGTGCCCAAAGAACCAACAATGGTCACACCTAATTTTTAAATTCAGTTTAGCCCCTTTTTTGCTAAACTTGTATTTTTCATAGTTGAAGGGTTCACTTCTAATGTTAGAGACCTTCCTAACTGCCTTAGCATAGTTTATTCTAAGACTTTCAGAAGTATATTTTTTTATAGTCACCCCTCTTTGTTTTTCATCTGTGATGACAGTAGAGAATGCAAAGTCCATGCTAGAAATTTCTTTTGCAGCCAATATTTGACTCATGTTTAAAAATTCCTCATTCAATCCTAGAAGAAATTTAACTACCTTATCTTGCTCTATTTCTTCTTCCCAAATTTTTATTGCTCCACATGTACACCTTTTTTTCTTGCTTATATTATTCAAAGCATCCCATGCAGATTTCAGTTGGATATAGTAATCACTAACTGTCATTTCTCATTGGAATAAATTGGTCAATTCTTGGCCAATTTGAAATCTTAAGGGTGCATGGCCTTGGCTGTATCTAATTTTTAAAATTTCCCAGGCTTCATAGGCACTCTCAGCTGACCTAATTGATGCTGCAATATTTTTTTCACATGCATTTATGATCCATGAAAAAACCACTCCATTTACTGTTTCCCAAACCTCAAACTCCTCTGAGTTTTCATCCTTTGGCCGGGAAACTTTACCATTAATAAACTTTTGCTTCCTCCTGGTCACTAACCAAAACATCATATCTTTGGATCAGGTAGGATAATTTGTTTGACCCTTAAGTAGGTCGGTCACTAACAATTTTATTTGAAGGATTATCACTAGAACGGAGAAAGTATACAGAGGACCTGGTTGTGAATGCAGATTCTAAATCAAAAACCTTCTTTGTTTGATCTGGAGCAGCCTCAGCATTTGAAATTTCTATATCGCTTGCCTCTCTTTGAATCTCTATTGTCCAGTGAAATCAGAATGCGTTTGCAGAAGAAAAACGTGGCTAACACCCCAGATTGACCGAAGATACCATATGAAACGAACAGCAGCGAGCTTCCTCGACGAACAGCCAGAAATGGTCACCACAATCACCGGAGACTTGCGTTTTGGGGAAAAATCTGTTTCCTGGAATTGAAACTACAAAAACAGAATTAACTAATGTGAAAATTATGTTTTTGTTAAACTTTGGAATGTATTGAATTATAACCCATCATTTACATTTTAGTTTTATAATAGAAAATGTAACTATTACAATTACATGACTCAATTTTAATATATTACAACTAAGTCCTTCCAGCTTTTTATTTCTTTATTTCCCTTCTTGGGCTAGTGTAAACGTTGGGATGAAATGGGTCCATTAACCAGTGATGAAATAATACAATACAATACATACAACACAATTCATTAATAAGTGCTAATGCTGATTAATACTAATACAACACAATGTTTAATTAAGAAATGTTAATACTAATACTGGTAGAGCCTCCTTGTGATTTTCGATCTTTCTCGAGTTTCTGGGGACTCATGCCTTTTCCAGGGCTTCTGAGGTCCTATTTTATGGGCCATACTATCAGTAAGTGACCTGGTATTACCAGTACCCCCTTCCATGGCCATTGAGATTCCAAAATGACGGAATTTTATTGTTAAAATGATGAAAAATGACGTACGGAATAATGACGGAATTTTAAAAAAATGACAGGTTAAGAAACGAAAGACCAAAAATGGAGGAAATTCCGTCATTAGGCCTAAAAATGGAGGAACTCAAAAAAATCCGTCATTTTTAGCTCAATTTCATTTCAATTGCTGCTACCGGGCGCTTGGTTAAAGTCGGCTAGCTAAAGCGTCGTGAGGTTTCCCCTTTGCGTTCCGTATATGAATATTTTATATCATTCCCCCTTCATCGGGATGGCGAGTTTGATAATATGAGCATATGTTTATAGTCGGTGAAGTATCGCGTCAACTATATACCTCTTCAGGTATTTTTAATTTTATGTCACTGCCTCCTTTTCATCGGGCTAGAGAGTTTGACAATATTGAAAGAACGATATGCAAACTGGAAGAGCGTATGGTGATCTTATGATTGGTGGCGCGATAGGTTTTTACCCCTTCCCCGTTGGATGCTGACTCATACACCGTCGATCATAGTCCATGCCAAGTGGCCTGAGCGACACGTCGGCTTGCGGAATTTCTTTAAAGTCGGAATGGACAAATTGTTATACGGATTACCTTGAGTTTCCTCAAGGGTTTACCATTCTAATTTCAAATTTAAAGTTGATGGGTCATAGTGTGCAGCTGGTTTCTGTCACAAAGGCCGGTGGGCCAAAACGTTACGATGACTCTTTGAACTTTGCCCTAGGGTTGAGAAGGAATATCTTTAGAATCGACATACCAAAGATTCATACCGACTACGTAGACTCCTTCCAAAGCAACAATCGGGCATAGGCATCGCTCTTGTGGTTTGGTTGTATGTAGATTTTGTTTACACTCTCCCCCTTTTACTTAAGGGGGGTGAGATGCCTCAATTTATACCTTACTAAAGTCTCTAGAATAAAGTATCTAAGGACAAACCGATATATGGTCGGACTCACTTCACCGGTCAGACCATACTAGGAGTTTTTTGGTCGATGCACATATGGGCCTCCTAACGGGCTGGTCGGTTTGGTGGGGCCAGTTACCATTAGGTGGCTGGGTGATTTATAGTCGGACCCTGACCTTTGTTAATTGTGGTCGGGACCCTTTGTATCTTCCGACCATTGATCTTGGATCAACGGTCGGGATTAGTCGACCGTGGGTCGGGGGTTAAAGATAATGGTCGAACCAAAGTGAATTTCACTTCCAATGACCGATAGCTTTCACATCCACTAATTGACCGACGGCTTATGTGCGATCGACCAATATGTCGACCAATCAATATGCAATAACTAATAAGATTGAGGAGGGTACCACCGACAAAGTGTTGAGGTCTCTATCGACCGACCTGCAACTCGGGTCTCTATCGATCGACCAATAGCTGATGTCATGGCCGACTGACATGATGCTGAGGTCGTAGCCGACCAACATAGGGGAGTATTTATGGCCGACCAAACTGTAGTCGACCATCAAGCATTTGGTTATGCATGGATTCTTCTGGTAGAGTACACTCTCATCATATAGTCGAATCTTTTAACCCTTTACCGATTATCAAAAACAGCTACGAAATCATCCATGGCTAAATTAAAAGGTACGTAGTGTCTACTGTTTAATTAGCCATGAAAAATCGATTATGTGGCTAAAAAACAGTAGCCACCAGACCTACGCCCATTGGGTGCGTAGTGTACGAATGGGCATGGAGTGGATTTGGTTCGGATTGATCCTGATCTAAACCTGAACTCGAGTTTTAAAAACAAGTTCGGATAGAAACTTGAGAATATGAAAAAATATTAAACCCATACCTAATTTGGCTGTCAGGTTTGGTCGGATTCGACTTTAATATTTTTGATAAAATTTGCATAAATAATCCTGTAATTTAAATAATTTATAAAATTTGTTAAAAAATTGAAATATCCAATTAAAATATTTAGTCAAATAATTTTTAATCCCTGAAAAATATAAATAACATAAAATATTTAGTCAAATAATTCTTAAATATGATAAAATAACCCTTAATCGAATAATTATAATCAAAATAAAATTATTAAAGCTTCTAAAGATTCAAACATCAAGTTAGAGTTTTACACACACACATCTTTATTTTCATCCTCATACTCCACATCGTGAATGTCTTAATTTTTCAATTCGTTACAATATGTTTTCAAATTTACTTGACTAATATTATCTATAAATAAAAAAACATTAGTTAAAATCAATTTTTATTTATATTAATTATTTTTATTTAAAGTGTTTTTTTAATAAATTTCTTCAGATTTTGGGTGAATCAAGTTTGTTTTGGGTAAATCAGATTTTGTCCAACTCCGATCTAATTTCAAGGACGTCCTGGACAGTGGCGATTCCAGGAATTTTTTCTTCAGGGGCTAATTTTAAATCATTTAACCAAATTCAATTTTATTTTCAATCCAATTGTTCTCGACGAGGTACCATATTTTAGTATCATGGATCGCCCAGCGGTCCATGGACCGAACTAGTCACCCTAAAGGGCCTAGGCGCGCGGACGGGCCAGAGGATGCAAATGGGCTGGGAAGCCCACGAGGCCCAGAAGTAAGTAAAACGCTATAAATACCTCCCCTGGTCCATTAGGGGAGGGGGTTGATGATTCTAGAAAAAGACAGTTGAGAGAGTTGAGGGTGTGATCTACCATCGGCGAGCACACACACCAACAGTGGTGAACCTGACGTGAATAGAACACACCAGCCAGCGCGGAGGAGGAGGAGGATGGCGAGAAGCGAGTACCACAGAGGAGGGAGCTCGAGGGATGGAAACCGCGAGACGGAGAGGACCCCCCGACGCGAGGAGGCAAGCAGAACCGAATGCATTGGAGTACCGGCCAACGTCGCACCACGGGTGAGATCGACACGCGGAAGAACGGAGACCTCAGGAGGAGAGGTTGCGCATGGAAATGGAAGAGATAAGGTACGGGTGGGAATCGCCCAGGAGAAACAGGCGAAGCGGACCCCTATCCCCACCCAGGGAGAGAAGGTCGAGCAGGTCCCGATCCCCCGAGAAGAAGAGGAAAGAGAAGGAGCATGAGAAGCTCTGTCAAAAGGAGCACGTGGAGAAGAGGGAGCGCGCGGAGAGAGAGAGTAGGAAGGAGAGGGAAAAACTAGAGGAGTTATTATCCACCCTACAAGAGAGCCAGCGCCAGCCGCAAGAGCGGGTACATCAGCTCACGACGACCCCCCACACTCTGGAGTAGGACGGGGCAGGAGGCGGAGACCTGATGTACGGGCCGGTTCCCCCGGTCGGAGAACCTGGGAGTGACGTGGCCCCCACGGGAGGACCCGGAGGCGGTACGACCTTGGTGGTAGGCGGAGCAGGGGGAGAGGCCCTAGAACAGCATCTGCTAGACGAAGAATACCCCCCCGGCTGGAGAGCCCCGAAGATCCCCTTCTACAAGAGGGACACCGACCTAGAAGACCACCTCCACTCGTTCAAAACCAACATGGAGGATAGGATGAACCGAAAGGACATCTGATGTCGGATGTTCCGTAGGGCCTTCACGGGCGACGTGATCGCATGGTACAGGATGGTACCCGTCGGGTCCGTGCACACCTACGAAAGCCTGGTGACGTTGTTCCGGGCAGACTTTGCGCACCGGCGAAGGAGGCCCAAAATTAAGGCCACTCTTAGCGCCACCATGTAGGGAGAGTTCGAGAGCACACACGCGTACATGGACCGATTCGCAAGCGAAGTACAGAAAATCGAGGGGATATCGGAGGAGACGGTCCTATACGTCCTCACCAACAGCCTTAGGCCCACTTTCTTCGCAGGGGACCTTGTGCGAAAGTCACCGAAAATGTTTGCGGAGGCCATGGAAAGGTCCCACGGAGAGTCCAACGTGGATGACTACTTGGGGGGTAAAATCCAAGAATACAAGCGGCAGCAGAAGGGGAGAGGTGTCCCCCCCGACGGAGGGGGACAACAGCAGCCGCAGCAGCAACCGCAGACCAAACCCCCAGCCGCCCCGGGGAAAGCAGAAGGAAGATGGATACGAATCGAGAACCAAGAGCACCCGACAAGGCCCCGCAGAGCTAAGGCGGCGTTGTGCGGACTAATAACCTTGGGAGACTGGAGAACACCGATTACCAGATTCATCAAGTTAGGCGAAAAGCCAACGGATCCAATGGAGGTCAGAAAGCTGAAGAACAGAGGGGCATGGTTCATAGTGGCCCAGGGCAAGTTGTACCGACGGTCCACTGCGGAAGAGGCCCCCCTTCGGCTGTGCGTTTCACGTGAGGACGGCAAGGCTGTCGCACGAAGCATCCACGAAGGGGCGAGCGGGGCACACCAAGGCGGATAGGCGCTAGAGAAACAGGTGGCCAGACAAGGCTACTACTGGCCCGAGTCAATAAAGGACTCAAAAGAAATCGTGAACCGGTGCGACGAATGCCAGCGGCACACGAACATCCAGAGACAGCCGTCCACTATGATGAGAGCGGTAACGACGCCCGTCCCATTCGTAAGGTGGGGGATCGATATCGTGGGTCCTTTCCCACCGGCGTTGAGAGAAAGGAAGTTCCTTTTCGTGGAAGTAGATTACTTCACAAAATGAGCCGAGACGGAGGCCACGAACACGATCACCGAACAGAACGTGGTGAACTTCGTCTTTAGAAACATCATATGCCGTTTCGGAGTCCCGATCCAAATAATAACGGATAACATGACGCAGTTCACGAGGAAGAAGCTAAGGAAATTCTACGAAGATAGTGGAATCAAGCTAAGCTTCGCGCCAGTGTACCACCCGCAAGCGAACGGGCAGGTAGAAGTGACAAACCGAACTATCGTCTCCATCTTGAAAAGGAAATTGGGCGAGCACCCGGGCAACTGGGCGGACAAGATCCCTGAAATCATGTGGACATCTGAACCTCCACGGGCCAAACATCATTCGCCCTCGCATTCGGAATCGAGGCGGTCGCACCAGCCGAGTTCGTATGGCCAATAGCCAGAATCGAGCAATTCCAGCCAAGAACGAACGATAGAGCAATGCTCCTGGAGAGCGAGTACTTGGAGGAACGGAGGGAAGAGGCTTCCAAGGTTGGAGGAGGTACCACAATACAAGTGAAGGGTGGAGAGATACCACAATGAGAGGGTAGCCGAGAAGAACCTGACGTTGGGCAACCTGGTGCTAAAGAACGCCAAAGTAACGAGAGTGGACCAGATGAAGGGGAAGCTCTCGGTAAGGTGGGAAAGCCCGTACGTCATCATAGACTAGATACACCCAGGAATCTTCCGCCTGGGTTACGAAGATGGACAAGAGATAGAAAGGACATGGCACGCCGACAATCTGGAAAAATATAAGCGTTGAAGACGAGGCGCCGCGTCCGTTTTTTGTTTTTTCCCTTGTAACATTTTGTCATCCGACTACGGCACACGATGCCTAATGAAAAGCACCTGGAGTGCTCACTTACCCGAAGTACACACGATGCCAGAATAAAAAGGGGCCCGCCGAAAAGGCCGCCCGAGGGCTCCCAAGGTCGGAGGACCGCGCGGGAACGTTCGGACGGCCTAGGCCGCCCCTCAAAGAGAAACGCCCAATAAGTAAGAACGCGAAAGCGATATATTGCAAACAATTCTAAGTGTCGAAAGAAGGAGGGCGAACGCCTGATCCTCCCCAGCAAGAGCGAGTCGGAAACGACAAGACAAAAAGGGGCTTGCCGAAAAGGCCGGCCGAAGGTTCCCAAGGTCAGAAGACCGCGCGAGAAAGTTCGGACGGCCCAGGCCGCCCCTCAAAGAGAAACGTGCAATAAGTAAGAACGCGAAAGAGATACATTGCGAAAAAAGAAATAATTCTAAGTGTCGAAAACTGGAAAAGCAAAAACGCTAAGTATCAAGAGTATTAACAAGCAAAATACAAAAAGCGGCTGAACGAAAGGCCAGACTAGTCCAAAGCAGACTCCGTATACTCGGGGAAGTCGGATTCATGGTTCTCCTCCTTGCCGTCGCTCGCGTCCACGAGGGGGCTGGTAGTTGGGGACGCCCGTGACCCGCCAATTTTTCCAGTCACGAACGCTCCGGGGCACAACGAGATCTTTGAGGGGTGGGTGAACGAGATCGCACATCTCCCGCCCGTGCACATAACCCTTCCAGAAGCCGGCGCGTTTGCTGTCCTTCAACTCGATCTAGTGGTCCGCTTTCAGGTCCTCCAGACGGTTCTTAAAGGCGGGCACGAACTTCGCAATGAACTCCTCTTGAGCAGCTTTCTCGGCAGCCACACGAGCGGTTTCAACCTCGACCATACGGATCCGTTGTTCCTCTGCCGCTTTAGAAGCATCTTCAACTAGCTGGTCCCGCTCCCGGACGACGACATCCTTCTCTTCCGACATAAGGGTGACCTGTTCGCGCATCCTCGCATTTTCTTCAGCCTGGTGAAGGCCCTACTGCAAACGAACCTTGGAAAGAACGAAGAGCTAGAGCATCTAGTGATGGAAGTCGCGGTCGAGATCTGAAGGCTCACGGGTGAACTGCCTCAAGTACTCCTTCTCCTACTGGAGTCAGGAGTCGACGGATGAAAGCTTTTTCATAAAAATCCAGCCAAGGTGGGGCACGGAAGAAGATGGGTCAATCCCAGCGGCGAACTCGGATGAGTGCTCACAAGACTTGACGAACGTCTGGAAGAGTTCGAGTTTCAGACCATCGGACATAAGAGCGCCCTAGGTGTCATCCGACGGGGCGGAAGGAGGGGACTTGGGCGGCGAAGGCTCGCACTTAGGCTCCTCCTTTTTCTTTTTCTCGGCCCGAGTTTTCTTTCTCTTTTCGGCTCGGCGATCCTGAAGTACAGCGTCAGCCTCGGCCTCGTCATCCTGAGATTGGGTTGGGGGCGAAGGTGCGTGAAACTGAATCTCGAAAGGCCTCTTCTTATGTGAACGCTTCGGAGGAATGTCCCGAGTGTAGTCCACCTGAGTAGGTAGATCCATGTGCTCTTCAAAGCTCCAGGTCAGGGGCAATGTCCGAGCGATCACGGCACCGCGACGATAAATCTTAATGAGCACCTCGTTCCCATTCATCTGCGAAGGCTCCAGTTGAGCATGAGTAGGAGGAGTGGTACGGTTCTTCAGCTGTGTCAGGAGCCCCCAGTGAGAAGGCGGCGGCGAGTCGAGGTCGATCGGATCAAGGGCATCCTGTGACACGAAGAAGAAGCGGTCACGCCAGTTGTGGACCGGTCGGGCAGTTGGTTGAATAGAGGAAATCCCCCTCGCTGTGCGACCAACAGGCGGCGAGGGTCCGACGGCATCGACGTCATCGAGAACCAGATGAGGAACATGGGCAAAGAAGCTTCGACGCCAGACCGGCGGCAGAGCAATGAGAAGGTCAGCAGGTGGTCGAGGGCGGCCGGAGGAATTTGGGAGAATGAGATCTCGCAGAAACGCAATACCTCATCCAAGAAGGGGGAGAGGGGGAGCGTCAAGCCGCAATCGGCATAATTAGTGTACAAGGCCACCATGCCCGCCGGCGGACGAGAGGCGAGCCGATTCCCGGCCTCTGTGAAGTCGAGGCCACCCTGGTCCATGCGATCGAGTGCGGATCGTGTCGGCGCTGACGGTGGATAGCGGATTCTTGCTGTCCGGCTCATCGAAGAAGCGCATAATCATAGCTACCGCGGCGGAGTCAGAGGTGGACGGAGGGAGCGACGGCTATGAGAAACCTGAGCGGAGAAATGGGAGCGAGTGAAAGCGGAAGAGAGCGAGAATGAAAGTGAAGAATGAGCGGGGAAAGCGGAGGAGTTTATATAGGGGTTTAGGCACAGAAGCTGAGGCATCGCGGATACCTAGGACTAATGGGTTGACGGGGGGGTATGGAAAGTCTTCGAGGGAGCCCACGGCCCAAATCATCGGGGAACAGAATGAAAGATGTCACCCGGCAGAAATGATGGGGATGCAGGGATACATCGAGCGAAGAACCTAGCAGCCCCAGCGATCGAACGAAGTAAGTTAGACGAGCCGGGGGCGTCCATTAACGCGGGCAGGGAGGGCCGATCGGCGTGTCGAGCGAAACCGAATAGCAGACGGGACAGAGCAAGGAACGGATGAGGGGCGCCGACGAAGGAGAAGGCTGACCCTGATGACAAGGGGAGAACGGAGGAACCGTCAGAGAGACGAGAGGCGGGCGAAGCTCGACGAGGGCCCGGGCGACGTCAACAACGGACGTCGAAGAGCGTAAAACTGCACCAATGCACAAGTAAAAAAAAGGGCGAAATCAAAACGCCAATACAGCAAAAGCGGGAAATGCAACGTTATACTAACGAACGAAGGTTACACCGACTGAGAATGCAGCAAAGGTCGGGAAAAAAAAGTTACAAGTGCAATAAAGAAAAAGCATAAAGGCAAAGAGCGTTAGGGCATCCCGAGCGCCGCGCCCACGAAGGGCCGAGATAACGGATGAAGTGTATCGCCCGAAGGCGACCCCATCAGCCGAAGAGGCGCTGGTGCGGATCGCTTCGGGGTGGGCCCCACCCGACAGGAAATGGCGCAACTCAATAGTCGGGAGGGACGAGGATCCACGGGAGCCGCGTTGACCGCACGACCGACGGCGGTAGCCAGTAGCCTCGTCCGGAGCGGGTGCAAGAACGACGACCGGAGCGGGGACAGGAGCGACAGGGGCTCGACGTAGTGGTAGGAGTGGCGTCGGGGGCCTCGCTGGCGTACCGGCTCGCGAGGAGGTTAGAGCGGCGGTACTGGGAGAAACGGCGGTTTATATCTATCAGCACAGAGTTGAGACGCTGAGTCTCCGCCACGGCCACAGTGTTGGGGACGTCGGCGAGCATCAGTAGGCACAAGGCCCATGCGGCGCGCTAAAGCTGTACCTCACGGCCGTACTCCTCAAGGACATCCTGGATGCTCATCGCAAAAGATGGGAGGAGTGAGGAATCCAAGCAACAAACACCCTATTTATTGGAAGGAAACGAAGGGGAGTAGCTCGAAACTCGAGGCGTCATTAAGACGAGTAAAGAGAGGAGGTGGAAGGCCAGGTACGGACGGACGGCCGCCGGGCCCCGGCCCCCCAGCAGTCCATGGACCGAACTAGTCACCCTAAAGGGCTCAGGCGCGTGGACGGGCCGGAGGGCGCGAATGGGCCGGGGAGCCCACGAGGCCCAGAAGTGAGTAAAGCGTTATAAATACCTCCCCTGGTCCATTAGGGGAGGTGGTTGATGATTCTAGAAAGAGTAAGTTGAGAGAGTTGAGGGTGTGATCTACCATCGGCGAGCACACACACCAACAGCTCAAGCCCCCCAAGCTCCCCCTATATTCGCTGATGGTCCTGGACATGACCACATGAACTTTTGTAAAATATAATTAAAAGATTTTGATCCCAAAAAATAATTGTCACATTTTAAATTTATGTTTGAACTTAATTAAGATTTTAGGATGGGAGTAATTTGAGATTCACAAATTAAAGTAGTTACATTTACTGAGGGGAAGTTTGTACTAATACTCTTTGATGACATTTTAATTTTCAGACCTACCATAGATAGCTATATTAAACACTTGGAAGAAGTCTTGATGATATTGAGAAACAATTCACTGTTTGCAAAAAAATCAAAATGCTATGAAAATGATGGTCCAACCAGATCCTGAGAAAGTGGAGCAATCATTGTCTCTTTTTAATTTTTATGTTTGAACTTAATTAGGATTTTAGGATGGGAGTATGTAATATTGGGAGTCACAAAATCAGTTGCATTTACTCTTTAACATCACATGTTGGTTTGAGATCGATGGCATTCATTACTGATTTATAATTGTTTGTTAATCAAATTAATGAATATTTATTATCTTCTATGGTTTTCTACCAATTAATTTCTACCAAATCAATTATTTTTCAAACATTAACATTTATTGAACATAAGTACATAACTATTTAGGTTCAGATTTTTATTTATAGCCTCAAAATTAAGATGAATCAGGAGTTAAAATTACTCAATATTTGACCCCCAAATCTCAATCATCTTAGTGTTTGATTAGTCATATCTGACTCAATTCAATGTTGATACCATTATTGTCTCCCCATCTCGATCTAAATCTTCATCTTTTGAATATGATTTGAATTGAAGGCAGAAAGTTGTGAGGCAGCAATTTTGACACCTTACTGCATTGAATGAGGATTTGAATCCCATGCATGTTCTTAGCTTCAATATCAGTCTGTCTCATAAATTAATAAATGAAAGTAAGAAAATTATGATTTGTTTTAGCAAATATAAATGTACAATCTGTAGAAAATTAAGTAGATGTCTGTATTTAATTATAGAACTCGTGATGCGGATTAGCGATTGAGACAAGAACGAGAAAAAAAGGAGAAGTAGACGAAGACGGCGACTAAGCTGAAGAAGAACAGTTAGTTATTAGCTAAATTTCGATAGAAGACAGCAGAGAGGTTAATTGTAATTAGTTGAAGGCTTAAAGCATACAATGTAATCTTTATAATACTCTTGAAAGTTTATTTATTGAGAAAAGATATTACAAGGGGAAATTAAAGCTAAATTTATTTTATAGATAGATAGATAGATAGATAGATAGGGTCTGATCATATTATATGGATTCAAAAAGTGGATTAATTTTGGTTTTAGAAGGTATTTTCATCATAACATTGAACACGACAATATTTTGATGGGTTTTAGGATCAGATGAAACCATTCGGGATTTGTAATATCCAGTAGCACCCCTGAACTTTCCACTTCCTCCGATGATGGGGACTTCTCTTATGTTTCCGGACGATTGAACTCTTCCTTGAAAACTCAAAACATTTTTTTTCTCTGAATCCCCTTTGAAATGCATGTTCATCGTTACGGCAAGTCCAACCTCCTCCCTTGCAGAAAGAATATAATATCCTTGCGCGTTCCCAATAACATCATCCGGTGATGTAGGCACCTTAGGCTTAATTGTCAGTGGGCAATCGAAAGCATAGGCAGTGCCGAATCCTCTAGGATCGATCTGACTAAGGTCGGCTCCGCCAATAACTATCGATGATGCATTGGGAGGAATGAAGGATTCGTGCCAGTAGACTTTGAAGTTGTAAACTTTACTTCTTTGGAGAGTCGGCAATTCACCTACTTCTGTGAACAAAGAATTACCCTCTAAAACAAAAGCACGATCATATGATGAAGCATAGTATTAGAGAATAATATTAGTTAGTTATATAACTAATAACGGTTAGAAATAATAGTATAAATACATGATCAAACGATATACAAAGTAATACAATTTGGTTATCATCCTCACCATCTTATATGGTATCAATTTTTCGGGTTTAGAGTCAAGGATGACGTTTTCCGCTGCAGATTCAGGCGCAAATGCTCCATCATCAAGGATAGCGATGAAGCCAATGAAATGCGTCCAACTTGATAAGAGTAATTACTACTCATGGGAGACACAATTTTCGGCCATGCTTAGGGGGTTTCAACTCTTCGATTACGTTCTTGGCAAGGTTGAACTTTCGTCGCCATCATCGATCCAGCAAGATCAGTTGATTTTGAGCTGGATCTTGACCGGGATCTCAACGACCATTCTTCCGCAAGTGGCATCTCGGAAGACATCGGCAGAGGTTTGGGATGCACTACGCAAACTCTTCTCATCGGGAACACAAGCAAGGCAACTTCATATTCGTCTTCAACTCCAATCGATTCGAAAGGGAGGATTAAGCATTGAAGAGTACTTGTCCAAGATTTCAATTTTAAAAGATGCTCTCAAATCAACAGGAGAGGGACTTAAAGAATCAGAAATCGTGCTAATCACCTTGGGAGGATTGGGGGATGAATTTGAATCTTTTGCAACAGCTATCACCACACCATTCAATTCAGACCTAACATTCACCGGAGTATGCGAGATGCTGATGGACCACAACCTTTGATTGGAGAAATCGCGGGCGAATGTCGTTGTTGCCGTCGCCGGAAATGTTGCTGCCGTCGTCGCCAAAACGTCGCAGCCGCCGCAGCAAGAACGCCGCCACCAGAACACCTACGACGGTGGGCAAAAATCACAAAGGGGAGATCTTCGCTGCCAGATATGCTCGAAAAAGGGACACATCGCGCCGGATTGCTATAATCGTTTAAACCTAGAACGATTTCCGGCGGCTCATGGGAGGGCATTATCGTCTTCTGGAATAAATGGAAATTTTAATAATACACCCTCAACTTTTAATAATACACCTTCACTTGCCACAACTGGGAATTTTAGAAACACACCCTCGGCTAATCTAATTTCTGCAGAAGGTCCAACAATAAGGTGGTACCGAGATTCAGGGGCGACATCACATGTTACGGCCGCACCTGAAAATATCCAATACCCCAGAGCATATAATGGTAAAATTTTTACGGCGGATGGAAGCTCATTGTCAATTTCTTGTTCTGGTCAAAGCAGAGCTATTACAGATTTTAATAATTTTGTTCTTAATGATTTACTACTAGTTCCTACGGCTACTAGAAATTTATTGTCGGTGAACAGATTTTGTATTGATAACAATGTCTCCATTGAATTTGATTCACAGAAGGTACGGGTAAAGGATTCGGCTACTAAGACGGTATTGCTGGAAGGAGCGGCAAATAGAGGATTGTACGAGTTGCCGATTGTCATCAAACCGGCCACAAATTCTGTGAATGTTTGCGAAAATAACCCACCGGCGCACTATCTATGGCATTGTCGCCTGGGCCATTTAAATTCTGCATATATGAGTGTATTAGAAAAACAAGGTTTAATAAAATCTAGTGTTAAAACGTATAAACTGTGTAATTCTTGTCAGCTTGGCAAATCACATTCTCTTCCTCATCCATATTGGACAACGGTATACAAGCCACTTGAACTGATATTTTCAGATATTTGGGGACCGGCCCTCACAATTTCTGTAGAAGGGTACTCTTATTATATAAATTTTGTAGACGCCTGCACACACTTTAATTGGGTATACCCGGTGGTACGAAAATCCGATCTTTATCAAGTATTTGAAAATTTTCGAACTTGGGCAGAAAGACACTGTGAAAGCAAAATCTTAGCCGTACAAACAGATAATGCAATGGAGTACCGAAAGTTAGGAAAAAAGTTGGAAGAGTTGGGCATTTCACACCGTATGTCAGCCCCGTACTCACACCAACAGATGGGTCGAGTAGAGAGAAGACACAAGCACATATTTGATACAACAGTTACAATGCTACGCCACGCAAATTTACCGAACCAATTTTGGGACTATGGGGTGTTAACAGCTTGCTATTTATACAACAGGAATCCGACACTTCTATTAGCCGGGAAATCTTCGATGGAAGCATTGTTAAACAAAACTCCGGAATATTCAAAACTTCGTGTATTCGGAAGCAGGTGTTACCCGTGTCTTCGACCCTATCGAAAGAACAAACTGGAGGCCAAATCTTCCGAATGTATATTTGTCGGGTATTCTATGAATCAAGACTGCTACCTGTGTTTTAAACCAACCAACCGGAGAATTTATGCCTCTCGCGACGTCAAGTTTGATGAAGAACAATTTTCTTTAAATAAAGAACTGTTTGGGGAAAGAAATAACATTAACACTCAACCCAAACAAACAGAATTGGGGATATTACCGGTTACGAGCCCAATTAATCCGATCAATCCCATTCCGGCTTCGACAACTACGGTACCCGACTCAACCGAATCAAGAAATCCGACTTATTCAACCAAGTCAAGCCATCCGAGTGAAGCAACCGAGTCAATTCAGCCAATCGATGCATGGTCAAACGAGACGGAATTAGCGAACCAGATCCCGTCGATAGAAGAATCTAACGATCTAGCAAGTACCGAATCGGCAGGCAACGAGATCCCGGCACGAACAACAACAATGGTTACCAGAAGCTCGGTTGGGATCATTATACTCAACCCAAAGTTTGCCTTGGCTACAACAGCGTCGGAGGTCTCAACTCCAAAATCGGCAAAATCAGCCATGCTTATTCCCCAATGGAAGGATGCTATGACCAAAGAATTCAACGCACTCCAAGAAAATGGTACCTGGATCCTGGTTTCACGTCGACCAGAAGATAACATAATCAACACCAAATGGGTATTCAAGGTTAAATCAAAAGCGAACGGCGGGGTAGTGCACTTCAAGGCACGTCTCGTAGTAAATGAGCTACGACAGATTCACGGCACAGACTATTTTGATACGTTCAACCCGGTGGTTCGTCCATTATCGATTCGACTAGTGTTACTCTTGGCTATATCCAAAGGGTGGAACCTTCATCAAGTCGACGTATCAAATGCCTTTTTACACGGAAGTCTCAAAGAAAGGATTGTGGTAGCACAACCATACGGGTTCATCGATAATCAACATCCAGATCAAGTCTGCCTCCTTCACAAGTCATTATACGGGCTCAAACAATCACCGAGATGTTGGTAAAGAAACTAAGTGGGTTCTTGGGAACACTATCATTCAAAGAATCCGCCGTCGATCATGTTAAAAAGCTGACGTTGATCCAACGGCGGGATTGGGAGATGGGAGACGACTCCGGCGACAAAGCTCGCCGTCCGGCGAGAAATAGAATGAGAAAGAGGGAAAGAAGTAGGTTAATTAGATTAACTACCAAAGTAGCCGTTATACACTGTAGAAGTGTAATTAGCTACTAAGTGTGTAATCTGTGTAAAATCATATATCTTAAACTTGTTAATTACAAGAGTTATTTAAACTGAAATTAACACTAACTAACTTAACTAATACAACTAATAACATTAATCGGTTAATTGGATCTTTAATCAGACATTGATCGAAATACCCAATTACCCAATTACTTTTATTTAAGTGGGTAAACTTGCAGTTTGATCCTCGTACTCTTCTATATTCTTTTACGGCCTTTAAGTGGGTAAACTTGCAGTCCAGTCCTTGTATTTCTTTTATTCTGTTAAGTGGGTAAACTTGCAGTTTTAGTCCTCGTTCTTTTGTATAATCTTTGATGGCCTTTAAGTGGGTAAACTTGCAGTCCAGTCCTCACGTTCCTTTTTATTTTGTTATTTGTTTTTAAGTGGTAAAGATTGCACATTGAACCTTACAGTTTCTTTCTTAGTTAAAACTGTAAGTATCTCTGTTTTACTTATTCTCAATTAAGTCCAATTCAGTAATTATGTGAATTACTTCTTTACTCCCCCCTCAAGCTCTGGAGTAGATATTTATTACTCCAAGCTTGACAGAGGCTGAAGTAATTTCATGTTCCCCCATGGGTTTAGTGAACATGTCTGCTAATTGATATTTGGTTCCAATTTGCTTAAGATTGAATACCCCTTGGGTGATTAATTCTCTAACAAAATGGTAATCTATTTCTATATGCTTTGTTCTCTCATGGAAAACAGGGTTATTAGCAAGATGAATTGCTGATTTGTTATCACAAAATATTGTTGTTTCATTTCTAGTTTTTATTTTCATTTCCTTAATTAGTTGGTGAATCCATACTAATTCACAAGATGTTTGAGCTATTGCTCTATACTCAGCTTCACAAGATGATCTTGATATTGTAGCTTGCTTTTTGGATTTCCAAGATATTATGGAGCTTCCAATTAGGATGCAAAACCCAGTTACAGATTTTCTGCTAATTTGGCATCCAGCCCAGTCAGAATCACAATAGGCTTGGATGTTCAAGTTTTCACTTGTTTTATATAGAATGCCCTGCCCTGGGGCTCCTTTTAAATATCTCAGTACTTTAAAGAGTGTTTTTAAATGAATTTCTCTTGGATCACTCATGAATTGACTTAGCCAGTGTACTGCATAGCTTAGGTCAGGTCTGGTGATGTTAAGATATATTAGCTTTCCCACTAACTTCCTATAGAAGGTTGGATCTTTTATTGGTTTGGATTCACTTTTGAGATCTATATTTTTCTCAATGGGTATTTTGGACTCTTTTGCACCTAAGATGCCACTTTCCTTAAGTATTTCTAGTGCATATTTTCTTTGTGTTAATAAGGTTCCTTCACTGGAATATAATACTTCTATTCCTAGAAAGTAGTTTAGTTTTCCAAGATCCTTTAGTTTAAATTTATTTTCTAGTTGAATTTTGAGGAATGCTATTTCTAGCTCATTACTGCCTGTGATGATTATATCATCTACATAGACAATTAGGTATATTAAATTTTCATTTTTCTCTCTTATGAATAGAGAGTAATCTGATTTTGTTTGAGAGAATCCAATCTCTAATAGAGTGTTTCTCAGTTTCTCAAACCAGTTTCTAGAGGCCTGTTTGAGGCCATATAAGGATTTTTTGAGTTTACATACTCTTTTATCTCCTTCTTGGAGTAATCCTTGAGGTGCCTTTAGATATACTTCCTCATGGAGATCACCATGTAGGAAGGCATTATTGACATCTATTTGATATAGATTCCATCTTTTTTGTGTTGCAAGAGCAATTAATAGTCTTACTGTGGTCATTTTTGCAACTGGTGCAAAAGTTTCATAGAAATCAAATCCCTCTTTTTGAGAGAAACCTTTTGCTACTAGCCTTGCTTTATATCTCTCAATTTCTCCATTTGGCTTATACTTGATTTTGTATATCCATTTAGAGCCTACTGCTTTCCTTCCTTTAGGAAGTTCAGTTATATCCCAAGTTTTATTTGAGATGAGGGCTTCCATCTCATTTTTCATTGCATCTATCCATTTTGGATCTTTAGATGCTTCATTATATGTGTTGGGTTCTATATTGTTATTAACTTGTTTGAGAAATTCCTTGTGTTTGGGATTTATCCTATGATATGATACATAGTTGCTCATGGGGTATTTAATTTTGCTTTTTGATTTATCATCCATATAGAATTCATCAAAATGCTTGGGTTTAGTTACTACCCTCCCCAACCTTGTTTTTACAATTTTATTTGTTTCAGTCTTGCTTTGTGTATCATTATTTTGAGGTAATTGTTCCTTTTCTTCATGATTGGTTGCAAAGCTTTGTTCTGAGCTTTGTTTTTCAGTATATGCCTTTTTTTCTTGATTATTGATGAGGAGTTGGTTTTGATTCTTATTAGAGTAATTGTTTTCAAAATCCTCTGAAATATGTGATTTTTCTTTTTCAGTTGAGGACTGGTCAGACTGATTATTTTCAGTTATTTCTGACTTGTCCAGAGCAATCCTGTTTTGATTTTTATGAAATCCAGGATGTTCTATAGTTTGTTCTGTGGTTCCTAGAGTGTTTTGTTTTTAAGTGGTAAAGATTGCACATTGAACCTTACAGTTTCTTTCTTAGTTAAAACTGTAAGTATCTCTGTTTTACTTATTCTCAATTAAGTCCAATTCAGTAATTATGTGTTAATTACTTCTTTAGATCATTCACTTTTCATTTATCGAAAAGCATCAATTACGATATTCCTATTCGTCTACGTCGACGATATCGTAATAGTAGGATCAAATGAGGAAGAAGTCAAGAAAGTAATAAACAGATTGGGCGCTGAATTTCCCATACGTAACCTGGGTACTCTCGATTATTTCCTCGGCATTCAGGTCAAAAGAGTCAAAGATGGGTTACATTTATCTCAAACCCGGTATCTTCTAAATCTTCTCCAAAATTGCAACATAGGGGAACTAAAAGCAGTCTCCACTCCGATGCTCGAAAACATCGAACTTCACTCAGAAGGACCGATCATTGATGACCCAAGTGAATTTCGACGGATCATAGGATCACTACAGTACATCACCCTAACAAGGCCGGATGTTCAAGTCGCGGTGAATCGACTCGCTCAATTTATGGCCGAACCAAAAATGGTTCATTGGATAGCAGTAAAACGCATTCTGGGTTACTTACTTGGAACTCAAAAACACGGCATTGCACTACGAAAAATAAACAACTTCGGGATCACGGCATACTGTGACGCCGATTGGGGAGGTGACACAACCGATCGCAAAAGTCGTACGGGTTTTCTAGTATACGTCGAAGGAACACTAGTGTCATGGGCATCCCGAAAACAAAGCGCGCTAGCTCGATCGAGCACGGAGGCCGAATATCGTACAATAGCTACTACGACCCAAGAAATAGAAGCAGTTCGCTCAGCACTGATTGAGTTGGGAGTAGAAGTACCACGACATATGGCAATTCTATCAGACAACCTAGGAGCTACCTTCATCATGAAGAATCCGATTGGACATATAAAGCTCAAACATGTAGCGCTTGACCTCCACTTCGTCCGCGAAAAGGTAGAAAACGGAGACATCATCGTAAAGCATGTTCCCGGGCGTGAACAATGGACAGATATTTTGACTAAAGCACTACCGCCTAGAAGCTTCTCTATACTACAAGAAAAGCTCGTCGCGAAGCTCCGGTGGGCCTCCAGGAAGGGGGTGTATTAGAGAATAATATTAGTTATATAACTAATAACGGTTAGAAATAATAGTATAAATACATGATCAAACGATATACAAAGTAATACAATTTGGTTATCATCCTCACCATCTTATACGTAGCAAAAAGAGATGAGAATGGTGATGAGGAAGCTGATAATTACTACTACAAGAGATAGTTTCGCCATTGAATGTATGGATGGATTGATTAAAGGGGCAATGGTTTAGATGTACTTGAACCTCAGAATACCGTAGGCTTGTTTTTATAGATAAATGAGACTCACAACTGGCAAATAGCCGATTCCAAACCTAACTCAATTAATAGTTTCGTCTTATTTCTCTACATGTCGGTCATCTTATCCTTTCGAAATTTAAATCATGCATTAAAACACGTGAATGATTAATTATTTAGAGAAAACAAGTGGTTGTGAGGCAACAATTCTAACAGGTGGCAGGTGAAGCTGACTGATCACTTACCTTATAAAAAATAATAAGGATCCAAGAGATGTATTAATACAGAGATGAAAACTTATACTCTCTATGAATGGAGATTTGGATTCACTGTTCTTCAATGATTGTCTTTTAATTTTCTTTTATAATTCTCATAAATTAATAAATGAAATCAAGAAAATTATGATTTGTTTTAGAAATATAAATATACAATCTGTAGAGAGTTTAGTAAGTGTCTGTATTTAATTATAGATCGACTCTCGTCGATTAGCGATTGAGACAAGAATGAGAAGAAGAAGAAGAAGAAGAAGAAACGGAAGTAGACGAAGATGGAGATTAAGTTGAAGATCGAAAAGAACAGTTAGTTATTAACTAAATTTCGATAGAAGACAGTAGATAGGTTAATTCTAATTAGTTGAAGGCTTAAAGCATCAATGTAATCTTTATAATACTCTTGAAAGTTTATTTATTGAGAAAAGATATTACAAGGGGAAATTAAAGCTAAATTTATTTATTTTATCCCTCTTACATATATAGAATTATAGATAGATAGATAGATAGATATGGTTTTCATCATATTACATGGATTCAAAAAGTGGATTAATGGTGGTTTTAGAAGGTATTTTCATCATAACATTGAACAAGACAATATTTTGATGGGTTTTAGGATCAGATGAAACCATTCGGGATTTGTAATATCCAGTAGCACCCCTGAACTTTCCACTTCCTCCGATGATGGGGACTTCTCTTATGTTTCCGGACGATTGAACTCTTCCTTGAAAACTCAAAACATTTTTTTTCTCTGAATCCCCTTTGAAATGCATGTTCATCGTTACGGCAAGTCCAACCTCCTCCCTTGCAGAAAGAATATAATATCCTTGCGCGTTCCCAATAACATCATCCGGTGATGTAGGCACCTTAGGCTTAATTGTCAGTGGGCAATCGAAAGCATAGGCAGTGCCGAATCCTCTAGGATCGATCTGACTAAGGTCGGCTCCGCCAATAACTATCGATGATGCATTGGGAGGAATGAAGGATTCGTGCCAGTAGACTTCGAAGTTGTAAACTTTACTTCTTTGGAGAGTCGGCAATTCACCTACTTCCGTGAACAAAGAATTACCCTCTAAAACAAAAGCACGATCATATGATGAAGCATAGCAAAAGGAGATGAGAGTGGTGATGAAGAAACTGATAACTACTACAAGAGATAGTTTCGCCATTGAATGTATGGATGGATTGATTAAAGGGACAATGGTTTGGTTGTTCTTTCACTTCGAAAGTGTAGGGTTGTATTTATAGATAAATAAGACACACACCTTGCAACTAGGAAATTCCATACCTAAATAGTTTTATCTTACCTCTCCACATGTCAGTCATCTTATCCTTTCGAAATCCAAATCATTAAAACACGTGAATCATTATTTTTGTGAAAACAAGGAATGATTCAAAATATATTTTTTAAAGGTCAGTAATATTAAATTTAAAATAAAGAGTTTTGGGCAAGATTAATTAGAACAAGAACTATTGCAGAATCAGTTAAGAGATTTTTACTATGTCATTAACGTTATCCTTGCTTGATCAATGATCGTCGGGATGTCGGCCATCCACTGCACTAGAGCCCTTACTGATACTCCTTGTTTGTGTGCCGATTTGAAAGTTGAAGCAGAGAAGATTGTGTCAATATCTTTCAACATTTGAGTCACTAACGCTGCCACCAGCGTTACATCCGGCGTGTTTGGACGATTAGTAGTGCTTTTGAGGTGAAATCGTGACGAAGGGATTTATTTATTATTTAGGTTAAAGAGGCATCGAAATATTTTCAGATTATTAAGATGGGAGATCATTATATGATGGGTGTGTATGCTTAGAATCGTCCAGAGAAAGAAATTAAATTCCTGGAAAAATTTGTTCCCACTAACTTTTCTATTTGGATAACTACTATAAAAAACCAGCTTAGATAGGACCAGCGGCTAGGTCACCGGCATAATTTTCCCACGTAAATGAGAGAAATGAGCTGACGGTCAAGCCGCCGGTGTCATATTTTTTTAAGATGCTAGCGGCCTAGCCGCCAGCTCCAATTTCCCCAACGGTTGGGAAGAAGTGAGTTGGCGGCCTGGCCGCTGGCATCCAAAAACCATCATCGGTCGGGAGAAAAATAGCTGACGGCTTGGCCGTCAGCATTTTTGGGAAACCTTTAACTTTACAACTTGCACCGCCGTGGTCCCCCGTACAGTCAAACTTAGTCAAGTATCCTTAGTGTGCCCATAGAACCAACAATGGTTACACCTAATTTCCAGATTAAGTTTAATTCCTTTCCTACTCAATTTGTATTCATTCCTAATGTTGGAAACCTTTTTTACAGCCATGACATTATCCATTTTAGGACCCTCAAGTGTATATTTTTTTAAGTGATTGCTCTCTGCTATTCATCAGTGATGACAATAGAAAAAGCAAAGTCTATATTGGGAATCTCCTTCCCAACCAATATTTGGCTTCTTATGTTGAAAAAATCTTCATTCAACCCTAGAAGAAACTTAATCACCTTATCTTGTTCAATTTCTTCTTCCCAAATCTGAAAAGCCCCACATGTACATCTTTTTTTTTTACTTATATCTTGCAGAGCATCCCAAGCAGATTTTAAACTTATGTAGTAATCACTTATTGAATTTTCTCCCTGAAATAAATTGGCTAATTCTTGGACAATTTGGAACCTTAAAGGTGTCTGGCCTTGGATATATCTAATTTTCAGAATTTTCCACGTCTCGTAAGCATTTTCAACAGACCTAATTGAGGTAGCAATGATTTTTTCTCATGCATTGATAATCCAAGAAAAAACTACCCCATTGACTGTTTCCCATGTCTCAAACTCCTCTGAGTTTTCATCTTTAGGCCTAAAAACCTATCCATTAATAAATTTTTGTTTTCTTCTAGTAACTAGCCAAAGCATCATATCTTTGGACCATGTGAGGTAATTCATTTGACCTTTAAGTAGGTCATTAGCTATTTTATTACTAGGATTATCACTAGTGTGTAGAAAATATACAGAAGACCTGGTTGTAACGCAGTCTCCAGATCAAACGCCTTCTTTTGTGTTGAAATTGGAACTGCAACCTCTGCATTTGAGGTTTCCATATCTGTACTTCCTTCTCCTTGATTTTCCATGAGATCAGAGTATAACGCAAACTGGAAGGAACAAGAACAGCAACTAACAGGAACAGCAACTCGATGATACCATATAAAATGATCTTCACCTAATGTCTACGACGAACGACTGAGAATCACCATATGGGTAGCCGGCGGGAGAGGGATTTGGGGGAAGAAATGTATTTTACTTTTGAAAACAATATAAAATGTAAAAATTACACAAAGTATTTATAGTGTTTGAAATATTTTTATTACATCCAGAAATGTTTATTAATACAACTAAGTCCTTGAAAGCTTTAGTTGTATTTTAATTTCCTTCCTGGACGATTGATCCATTAAAACTTTAACCTATTATAAAACATTGGCCCATTAATCCATTAACAACATAATAAATTATCAGTGTACTTATAATAACCTGTTTAATTAGTATTTAAGAGTTTGATTTTAAAACAGTACTTAGCAAAGCTTAACAGTACTTAATTATATCTAATATAGCGAGATCCAATCTCTGAATTCTTTGTTCTTGTTCAAGGTTCTACTGATAGGAGGTGTCAGAATTCCCTCAGGTCAATTTCGTTTTTTATTATTTTCCTTCGTTCGGTCCCATAAATCTTAGATCAATAGATCCGGGACACAAGATTTATCCAGGCCATTTAATTATTCAATTTTAATTCAAGAATTTTATTAGATAGAATTTTAGTTCTATCATCTCCTTACAAATGGAGCTTTAGACATGGAGCGGTCCAACATGCAAATAGGGCTCCAGTACAACAAAGCCATAATCAAGCAAGGGTACATCTCACTACCAGACCAGATCAAGCTCAATATGAAGCGGGAAATACTGATTTTAATACTTCTAAAAATGCAAATATCACTTGGTACCTGGATTCCGGTGCCCCTCACCACTTCATGCCTCACACTCAAGCCATCTCCACACCTCAAACATATGATGGACCCAGATAAGTTCAACTTGGTAATGGTTCACATGCATTTGTATATATCCAATATGGGAGATTGTAAACTCAACAACTATTCAAACTCCTTTGATCTTCGAAATATTTTACACGTTCCACCCTCATCAACCTCTCTATTATCCGTTCACAAATTTGCGAATGATAATAATTGTTACTTCGTCTTCTTTCCATTTTATGTTCTTATCAAGGATCAAGCAACTCACAGAGTGCTTCTTAGGGGGACGCATGATGGTCATCTTTACCGGATCGAGTCGACACCCACCCTTCTGTATATCTTGCAGAAAGATCAGATATTGCAACATCTATTGACAACCCATCAGTAGTAACATCATCGGAGAACACACTTTTGTCTGATCCAATCAATACATCTTCACCTGCTTCTATGCTTCGACGGTCACAAAGAGGAGTGCCACATGTAGAGACTATCGTAAGCTAGCGGATCTCCAACTCACAATAGCAACAGAGGAGGATGAACCAAGCTCGTTCCGTCTTGCTACAAAATCAAAGGAATGGGTACATGCAATGACTTGTAAAATGAATGCTCTATGGTTCAATAATACATGGGAGTTTGTAGAACCACCCATCGATAAAATATTGTAACATATCGATGGGTTTACAAAATCAAGAGAAGAGCAAACGGAGTACTCGAGAGGCGCAAGGTGAGACTTGTAGCGAGAGGATTCACTCAGATTCAAGGTGAAGATTTTGGAGAGACTTATAGCCCGGTAATAAAATTCTCAACCATTCGTATAATCTTATCCATGGCATTGTCGAAAGGTTGGATGCTCCGTCAATTAGATGTCGACGACGTTTTCTTAAATGGAGAGCTCAAAGAAACAGTTTATATGTGTCAACCTCCTGGTTTTATTAATCAAAAATATCCGAACAAGGTATG
The DNA here is from genome assembly GCA_001185155.1 of Zostera marina. Classification (NCBI taxonomy): domain Eukaryota; kingdom Viridiplantae; phylum Streptophyta; class Magnoliopsida; order Alismatales; family Zosteraceae; genus Zostera; species Zostera marina. The sequence continues at coordinate 442,284 of LFYR01001661.1, read as the reverse complement.
TTGACTTCGGAAATCATTACAAGGTCTACGACAATCACCTCTGGCATGGTATGATAAGTTAAATGAATTTTTAATCTCTTTGGATTTTAAGTGCATGAGTTCAAATGCATCACTCTTTTGCTAATTAATATTTCAACACTATTGAAAAACTCGCATCCCGATTCAGACTAAAGGATATGGGTCCTCTTCATTTCGTCTTAGGGATGGAACTCACAAAAACAAGAAATTAAGTTACTTACATTTTGTCACAACAAACGTATGTCGAAAACATCTTACGTCGCACCAACATGGAGAAAGATAAACCGGCACTTACACCCATGGTTTCGACTTCAAAGCTCTCTCTCAATGATGGAACATCTTTGGTTGATAAGATCATGTATAGATCTACCATTGGAGCTTTGCAATATCTTGACCATACAAGACACATATAGAAACTTATTGGTTGGTTGTCAAGAGAATTCTACGATATTGAAGAGGAACATCAAGTCATGGACTTTTATTGCAAACTACACCATCCCATACACTCACTATCTGATGCAGATTGGGCTTGAAGTATTGATGATGATCGTAGAAGTACAAGAGATTATGCTATCTTTCATGGACGAAATCTCATTTCTTGATTAGCCAAGACATAATCCATAGTGACACGGTCTTCAACGGAGGCAGAGTTTCGTACATTTGCCGATGCAGCAACATAATTAATTTTGATACGAAATTTGTTGAGTGAGATCGGAATGCCACCTCCTATAACATCTACTATTTGGACGAATAATCTCGGTGCAAAATATTTGACACAAAATCCGGTATAATTTCATTCAAAGATGAAACATATGACGGTTAGTTTCAACTTTGTAAGAGAATTAGTGAAAAACGGTGAATTAGCAGTGTATCACATTCCTGTTTGATTTTGAGAGTTTCGATCTACGATGTCAAAAGGAGAAGAAATGACACACAAATTGTTAATATAATAAACTGATTATCAATCAGTTAAAGAATGGTTAGTTACTTTAATTAGTTGAGTAAATATACACCATTGTAAACACTATATAAAGGGTCATAGAGCCAATAATAAAATTATTAGCTTTGGCATTCCTCCATCTCCGGTAAACTCTCCGATCATCTCTCCGATCTACTTTCAATATGGTATCTTCGACAGGAAGGGGCGCCGTTCCAACGGCACCTTTCGATCCAATCTCCGCTGCGACAAACACCGGTCTTGGAGGCAGCTCGCTGATGACAGGATTTGCGGATCCTCTGGCGCCAACTTCATCGGCGAAGGTGATTGTAATGAAGCAATTGAAGTGTGTTACCTTGGATGAGGATAACTATTTCAGCTGGAGAGCACAATTCTCGGCACTTCTCCGAGGATATAAGCTCCTGGACTACGTGGAAGGGAGGGTTCAATTACCCGAGGGCTCTCCCGCTGAGCAGCAGGATCAAATCATCTTGAGTTGGATCTTAACGGCAATTTCATCAACAATATTGCCGCAAGTTGCTGCACTCACCACGTCATATGAGGTATGGGAATGTTTAAAACAAATTTATTCTTCTGGTTCGGAGACGCGTGTTCTTCATCTACAAATGCAGCTTCAATCAATTCGCAAAGGAACCCTATCAATGTCATAATATTTGAAGAACATTTCGATCTTGAAAGATAAACTTGCCTCCACCGGTGAGAAGATACGTGATTCTCAAATTATCCTAACAGCTTTGCGTGGCTTAGGACTGGAATACAAAGCATTTGTTACATCCATCACCACATGTTTCGATCACGCAATGACATTTCCGAATTTACAACAATTACTGATGGATTATGATCTTCAAGAAGAGGAAAATATGAAAGTTGAAGCAAACGTGGTTATCAAGAAAGCAGAAGAACGAAACAATGGGGGAAAATCTCCATGTCAAATATGTTCCCGTAAAGGTCATAACGCGAAAAACTGCTATAACAGGGTAAATTTTATCCGTTTTCCTCCAGCTCATAACAGAAAATTAGTTCCACTCGGTCTCGGAAATCCTCCTCCTTCATCGGCCAATGCGGTTACTATGTGGTACCCCGATTCGGGAACAACTACACACATCACGGGTAATGGTAAGATTCTCAAATCATCTATACCTTATTCTGGCTCTACAAAGATATTAGCGGCTAATGGAGAATCTATGGGTACCTCTAAATCTGGAAATTGTAAAATGATACATAAAGGAACGGAATTTGTGTTAGATGATGTATTGGTTGTTCCTACAACTACTAAAAACCTTTTATCAGTACATCAACTCTGTGTGGATAATCCTGTGTGTGTTGAATTTGATCAACAAAAAGTCAGGGTGCGGGATCTAGCAAGTAAAAAGATTTTGGCGGAAGGAAAGGAAGAGGGAGGATTATATCAGCTCCCAATGAAGATGAAGGAAAATCCAAAGGCATTATCGTGTGAACGAGTTTCAAACGATCGTTGGCATCTTAGGCTTGGACATTTACACAACCAGGCGGTGAAACAAATGGCATCCAAATCTATTATATCATCAAATTGTAATGAAATGTCAAATTGTGAATCATGTTTGATAAATAAATCTAGTGCACTACCTCATAAAACAAGTACAAGAATATATTCAATTCCACTCGATTTAATATACACAGATATCTGGGGGCCAGCACCGGTCATATCATCGGAAGGCTTGAGATATTATATAAATTTTTTTGATGCGGCTACCCACTTTAATTGGGTATTTCCACTAAGAAACAAGGCCGAGGTGACTCAAATATTCAAGAAATTCAAGTGTTGGGTAGAAAGACAGTGCGGAAACAAGATTAGAGAACTCCAATCGGATAACGCAATGGAATTCAAAAAGTTAACAACAATTCTTGAACAATCATGCATCCAACACAGGTTCTCCGCACCTTACAGTCACCAACAGATGGGATCAGTTGAGAGACGCCATCGCCATCTGGTGGACACGGCCTTAACTATGTTGAAGCATTCAGGACTACCGACAGTTTATTGGGATTACGCAATATTGACTGCGACATACCTATACAACCGCAATCCGTCAAAGCTATTGGACGGAGCTTCACCGTTTGAAGTATTATTTCAACGAACTCCAGATTATTCGAAATTGAGGGTATTTGGGTCAAAATGTTTTCCGTGTCTTCGAAACTACCGGGGAAACAAATTAGACAACAAATTGATCCCATGTATATTTCTCGGGTACCCGGAGAATCAAGAAGCAGACTTATGTTACGATCCGGCAGGTCGTAGAATGTACATTTCCAGGGATGTACGCTTCATTGAGGAAGACTTCGGGCTAAATCAATTACTATCAAAGGAGAAAGGTGCAAATATTCCAAGTTCAACGACGGAAAGCTACGTTATCGGATGCCCCGAAATAGAAACTTTCGCTCAAATTGATAATCCGGAAAAAAATACATCCGAAACCGAGGAAGCCGAAAGTCAAAGAGAGAATGACATATCTCAAGGAGAGGATCCGATCACGGACGACGGTTCTCAATTATCAAATTCAGAGAACTGAGACGAGTCATTAGGCGACGCACCGGCTCCGGAATTACCGGAACAAAATCAGGTAATTATTGAGACAGGTACGAAAATGGTGACTCGAGGCTCCAGAGGGATACGAAAACCAAATCCCAAATTCGCATTATCTACAGTAGCAACGGAACAATTCATACCTCGTTCTCCAAAAATAGCACTTCTAAAGCCAGAATGGAAATCGGCAATGCAAATAGAGTTCGATGCATTAAAGAGAAACCAAACATGGACATTGATCGAGAGATCTCCGGGAGACAACGTGATAAACACCAAGTGGGTGTTTAAAATCAAACAGAAAGAGGACGGCACAATTGAAAGATATAAAGCAAGGTGGGTCACAAATGGGATGAGGCAGATCGAAGGAAGCGACTATACACACACGTTTAGCCCGGTAGTAAAGGCGAATTCAGTTCGACTGGTACTGACCGTAGCAATTTCCAAAGATTGGGCTCTTAGGCAAATCGATGTATCCAATGCGTTTCTTCACGGAACGTTAGATGAACGGATTGTAGTAACCCAGCCAATCGGTTTCGAGGACCCAAAGCATCCAGATAAAGTCTGTCTTCTTTAAAAATCTCTTTACGGGTTAAAACAATCCCCACGTATGTGGTATAGACGGCTTCGTGATTTCTTGGTGTCAATTAACTTCAAGGAAAGCTATTCTGACCCGTCATTGTTCCTATGGTTCGAAGGTGAGAACACGGTATTTTTATTTGCGTATGTAGATGATATCGTGATAACAGGTTCGTCTAAAGATCTAATAGACGGAGTGATAGAAAAATTGGGCAAAGAGTTTGCAATTAGAGAGCTGGGAGAACTGTCATTCTTTCTCGGCATACAGGTCCGTCGAAGCAAAGATACGTTATTCTTATCACAACAACAATATCTAGTGAATCTACTATCAAGTTGTGAATTGGTCAACCTCAAACCGTCTTCAACTCCAATGACAGCACAACAGGATTTGTTCTCAGATGAGAAGCCAATACTCGAAGTCACAGAATATCGGAGGATCATCGGGTCATTTCAATATCTTACGTTAACTAGACCTGACATCCAATATGCAGTAAATAAACTTGTACAATTCATGTGCTCACCGAAACCACTTCATTGGACGGCGTTAAAGAAGATATTGAGATACTTATCGGGATCACAATCAATGGGCATTACTCTATCCAAAGTCATAGAATTTGAACTAACAGGATTCTGCGACGCCGATTGGGGAGGAGATACGGTGGATCGAAAGAGCCAAACTGGGATTCTAATCTATCTCGGAAACACATTAGTAAATTGGTCGTCACGAAAACAAGTGATGGTAGCACGATCCAGCACAGAAGCAGAATATCGTGCAATCGCTACAACCGTGGAGGAACTTGAATCGGTCAAATCACTTCTAACAGAGTTGAGGGTCAACATTCAGAAACCGATGAAACTTCTAAGTGACAATCAGGGAGCCACGTTTGTCGCCAATAACCCGATTTGCCACACGAAACTTCGACATGTTGCGATGGATTTACATTTCGTTCGAGAGAAAACGGACAAAGGAGACATGAAGGTAGAGCACATTCCAGGCGCAAAACAAAGGGCAGACATCTTAACAAAGGCACTTAAACCCAAGGCATTTCTGGACCTTAGGTTCAACCTCGTCAGAGACCCTCCGCCGGGTTGAGGAGGGCGTGTTAATATAATAAACTGATTATCAATCAGTTAAAGAATGGTTAGTTACTTTAGTTAGTTGAGTAGATTTACACCATTGTAAACACTATATAAAGGGCCATAGAGTCAATAATAAAATCATCAGCTTTGGCATTCCTCCATCTCCGGTAAACTCTCCGATCTACTTTCAATACAAATGCTAGAGATAGGTTGATTGCTCTTGGTGTTTAGATCACCAAAGAACATATGTTTATATATAATGTTGATTACAAAAATGACTCTAGATACAATACTATTTACTACCTTTACCTACACCTAACGTTTGTAACCGACTAACACATTAATATTTGTAACCGACTATGGTTATAAATAATTAAAACAAATATTTGTAACTGACTAACAATTAATATTCACTACTATGGTTACATATCAATAGTTAAAACAATTCCAACAGGAGATCAAATAGCAGATGAATTCACCAAACCTCTACCATCATCTCGATTCTTGGACATCAGACACAAATTGAGTATTTAAGAACAAACACATCAATTTAACGTATAATCTTATTATTATACACAGGAATTTTCAGGTAAGCTCAGGATAGGGTAAGTTCAAAAACATTCACCCTATTTGAGCCGTCCGATCTTTCTATTCCTCATCTCAGCCGTCCGTCCTTGTATTATTTTTTTATTCAGTTTGTGCACAGATCTCCATGGAACCTTTTGCAGTTTGTACTTTCCTACTAACAACATGTACCTTTCTATTTTTATCTACCCTCCTAACTCCTTACCTTTTTACCTTCACACACAATCTCTTTCTTCTTCCTTTTTTATTTTTTTTGAAGTTCATCGGAAGTTTATAGAAGCCATTGCTAGATTTTTTGTTGTTGTAATTCACCTTTTGTTCATCAAATTTTCATGCCTTTGGTATGTCATATTTTTTATCGGATTTTTTTATCGGATTTTTATGTTATTTTCTTTTATTCCCATTTCTCCATATCTCATATTATCATCAACTTATTTTCTTTCGACCACATCTATGTAATCGTCGATCTATCTTTTATCGTCAACTCATTTTATCATCGATCTATCTTTTTTTTTCAATATACTATTATCTCTTAAATCTTCTAAATCTATGCACTGGTTGTTTGTTATTACAATCTCGTAAGTCGTAATTGTATATTTGTTATCCTCTATTACAATCTCGTTTGTCTTGTCAATATGTGTACGTAGTTGTAGTCCCTTAATAAATTCTTATACGTCTTTTCTATCTATTCGTTTCTCCTTGATTGAGAGACGCGGTGTCCTGTTGGCCTGGTCGTCAGGATATTGCCAAGTTTACGACATTACTTCTTGCGATGTTATACCGGCGGCCTGGCTGCCAGGATATTACCAAGCTGGCGACATTACTTCTAGTGATGTCATACCGGCGGCCTGGCCGCCAGGACACCTTATACCGGCGGTCAGGCCGCCAACATTTGCCGCCAGAACTACGCTGGTTTTTTGTAGTGGACGCGGACACGAAGATGACGCGGTCAGGCGGAGACGGGAGACTGGGGAAAATCATCGGGGGAGTGACAACACGTGGGGGAGTGTTTGTTTGGGAGAAGAATGGAAGGAATTAAAGGATAACTGATCTGTTATGAATCAGTTATTCTTAATAAGAAATAAACTTGTATAAATTGAGAACATGTATTGCAAAATAAATCAATCCAGTTTAATTCAATCCTTCAAACAGTTTAGTATGGTATCAGTTAGCTAGGCGATCGTTGGGAATCGCTACTTCCGCGATCTGCTACTTCCGTCACGGGAATCGCAATCTGCCGGATCGCCAGACTCCAATCGACGACCCCCTTCCTTTAAATCGAAGACAACTAATCGCGTACAGACGACGACGAGTCTTCGAATCGATCGATCTGCAGAAGACAACCGATCGCCAGACTCCAATCGACGATCCTCTTCCTTCAAATCGAAGATCACTGATCCGTTCCAGAAACACTCAGATGACGATTTGTTGCAGGATCGATTCAACTCCGCAGGTTCGCGTCTCATCAAACTGATTGCGGCGTGATTCTTCAGACGACGACGTCATCTAATCGAGTCTTCAGGTCGATTCAGCACGCACAAAGGAAATCGTGATTCAGTTATTTTGTTTTCCTTTATTTTTTGAAGACGACGATTTCTTGACAATTTTCAAACGCAATCGCAATCCGTTTCTTCCGCAAATCGTTTCTTCCACAAATCGCGTCTTCTGCAATCGTCGAAGAAGCAGAGATCGAGTTTTCCTTTTCCAATGACGACGAGTCCGGCAGTATCTTCCGCTGCAATCCGTTTCTTCTGCAAATCGCTTCTTCCGCGCAAATCGCTTCTTCCGCAGTTCGCGTCTTCTGCAATCGTCGAAGAAGCAGAGATCGAGTTTTCCTTCTCCAATGACAACGAGTCCGGCAGTATCTTCCACTGCAAATCCTGCCAGATCAACACCGCGGGTTATCCGACCCAATAATGATGAGGACTCGATTGAAGACCCAAATCCAGACCCGACTTCTGACCAAGTTCCGGGGGTGGCTAACCCGTTCCCTGACCTGTCTTCTGATCCGGTTCCGGTGGTTGCTGACCCGTTTTCAGACCCGACGTTTGACCCAGTTCCGGTGGTTGCTGACCCGGTTTCAGATCCGATTTCAGCCCCAACTTCAGACCCGACGCATGACCCGATTCCAGAAGTTGCTGATCCAAATAATAGAACGGAGAACGAACTTCAGAACACAACAGAAGCATCACCAACTTTCAGATCAATCTCGGATGACTTCGACGCCGACGACGACAGAGAAGATAATTTAGAAACTGGAAGTGAGGCACCAATAAATGAACGAATGAGAACCAAAGCATCGGATGGAATCTATAAACCCAATCCGAAATACGCTCTGGCCATCGCACCCTCCGACATTCAAACACCCAAATCGGCAAGAATTGCGATTTCAGACACAAACTGGAAAAGAGCAATGACAGATGAATTTGAAGCTTTGCAACGAAATAATACTTGGACCTTAGTTGAACGTGAAACAGGGGACAATGTTATTAATACGAAATGGGTATTTAAGGATAAAACAACGGAGGATGGGTCGGTCGAACGCTTCAAAGCAAGGCTTGTGGCAAATGGGATGAGACAAATTTACGAAACCGACTACATGGATACGTTTAGTCCGGTTGTGCGCCCTCTGTCAATAAGATTAGTGCTATTGATCGTTGTATCAAGAAGTTGGAAAATGCATCAGATTGGCATCTCAAATGCGTTTCTACAAGGTGAATTAAAAGAAAGAATCGTCGTGTCACAACCATTTGGGTTCATAGATTCAAGCAAGCCCGGTCACGTCTGTTTCCTTCACAGATCACTCTATGGGCTGAAACAGTCGCCTCGATGCTGGTTTCAAAGACTAAGAAAATTTCTCGTCGACTTGAAGTTTAAAGAATCTGCTATAGATCCCTCATTGTTTATTCTTCAACAGGAAAAATTGATAGCTTACTTATTCGTCTATGTTGACGATATTGTAATTTCAGGATCAGACGAATTGGAAGTCGGAAAAATAATAACACAATTAAAAGAAGAATTTCCACTAAGAATACTTGGAGATCTCAGGTTCTTCTTAAGGATCCAGGTTACATATTTAGACGACGGGATACACTTGGCTCAACCCCAATATATTGCAAACCTGTTAAACAGCTGCGGTATGGAGAATACTAAACCTTCAACAACACCGATGACTGCAGATTTTCAGTTCATCTCCGATGAGGATCCAGTGGTAAACGCACAAGAATATCGTCGTGTCATAGGGTCGTTACAATATATTACAATGACCAGGCCCGATATTCAGGTTGCGGTTAACATTCTTTCTCAATTCATGGCGAGTCCAAAGCCGACACACTGGACATCAGTCAAACGAGTATTACGTTACTTCTCGGGAACCCAAAGGCTTGGGATTACGATACGCAAGACATAACAATTCAGCATAACTGCATATTGCGATTCGGACTGGGGTGGAGACACATCAGATAGAAAAAGTCGAACAGGGTTTCTTGTATTTGTGGGTGAAACTTTGGTATCGTGGATTTCTCGCAAGCAGAGTACTCTGGCCAGATCAAGTACGGATGCGGAATATCGCGCAATCGCCGTAACTACCCAAGAAGTTGAAGCAGTGCGGTCAATGCTATTTGAGCTAGGAGTTTCAACACCGAAACCAATCAAAATACTCTCAGATAACTTAGGTGCAACGTTTATTTCAAAGAATCCAATCGGACATTGCAAACTTAAACATGTAGCAATAGACCTACAGTTCGTAAGGAAGAAGACAAAAAACAGAGAGATTTCGGTGGAACACATTCCCGGGACCATCCAATGGGCGGACGTATTGACAAAACCTCTACCGGCGAAACAATTTCTAAATTTACAAACCAAGCTCGTTGAAATAAATCCAAGAGCTTAAGGGAGGGGGTATAAAGGATAACTAATATGAATAATAAGTTATTCTTAATAAGAAATAAACTTGTATAAATTGAGAACATGTATTGCAAAATAAATCAATCCAGTTTAATTCAATCCTTCAAACAGTTTAGTTGGAATAGAACAAATAAGAGGAAAATATGAGATCTGTTCGTAGACGTGGGTGTGACAGTTGTCACATTCCAAAAAATACATTTACACTCAAAATCATATACTTTGCTCCTACCTATGATTGACTTCTACAAGTGATCATTTCTCTAAAAAACAGTCATAATTACATCCATTTATCTTTAAAAAATTGACGGTTCAGATTCGAGAGCTTTCTTGATCTTATTTAGAGTGGATTTATAGGAAATTTGATTGTAATTACATTTTTTTCTTTATATAAACAATCAATTACAATGATACAAATAATTTTTTAAAACCGGCCCATTCTTTATTCACTTCTTTAGCCCACCAGAATTGACCCATTCCTTTTTATTTTAACTTTTGCAGTTTAGACCTTCGACTTCTTTAATACTCTTTGTATAAGTCTTGGTCTATTATCTGCACAGTGAAACTTAACGGGAAATTAGTTATAGGTTTATAAACAAATGGTTTATCTCAATTAGGTCCTTTTACAGAGAATTATCAGTCTGTTTTAGTTTTAAATATTTGAAACAGATTATAATTCTATTTTATTTTAATTACAGACCAAATTCTTTTACAAACCTAATTCATTTAATTATGAGGTCATGGTTTCTGATTTATTCATCTTCTTACGTCCTATCTTTTCCACCATGGATTCCAAACAATCATCCAACGTCCATCATCTTGTCTTCTACCACCATTCCTTTTTATCCATGACTACTGATTCTATTCTGGATGTGCTTAGTGAATCCAGTTTGGACAACATTAATTCCATATTCACCATCAGTTTAGCCAACATTTGTTTATTTTCTTTGATTGCATCTTTGATTTCTCTCATCGAATTGCAATTTGGTTCTGTCAATGAGTCTTTGGAGGAAGAAAGCCATGAGTCGGCCGTAGAAGACGATGGGCTAGGGGAGACGTAGACAACTTTAAACTTCATCTCCTCAACTACCCTTCCAGGTTTCTTAGTGAACTGAAGTAATGATCATATGATAAAACGTATTCATAAATATGAACAATAAAACAGTAAAGAACAAGTTAGTAACAGTACAAACCATATCAGAAGTTACATCATCGTCCATCATTATCAAGATACCATGCTCAGAAACAGCACATAGGAGGAGGAACTTATCTTTGCAATTGTAGTCAAATGATGTTTCGCCTGGAGCTTTCTTGGTAACTAGCAATTTAAAAGGTTTCGTCAAAATATATATAGGAGAAATTTCAAAAAATTAATGTACCAAAATCGCATTTTAATTATATCTGGATCGACATTTTGATTATTAAAAAAATAATGCATGATTTTTAAATAAGTTAGTGATGGTGTGTGGACTCGGGCTAGGGTGACACAACTCTCTAGTATTGCCTTTAGTAATAATCGATCTCTTTTCCTGTTGCACCAATGGATGTATTTATAAGACATTTCCCAGGGCCTTTTAGTCCAATAGTCATGTTCGGCCCATGGTCCGTCTGGACGGGTTCTGATACCAACAGCTAGATAAGCTAATCATCCGTTTATGTCTTATCATCCATTGAATTTATCTCTGACTCAAAATTTAAGAAAAATTATTTTCCCAATTTTATCATATCTCATTTATAATTATTTTACATGAATGATTGAATGAATGAATGATGAATCCGGCCACACTACAGAAAAACAACGATTTTCTGGCCGCCAGAACTACGTATGCTATTTTTTTGTAGTGGCATAACAATTTATCAAAGAAATATTACTTGTTACTTCACACGTAGAACCCGGCATAACAATTCCAACATTCGGTCGCACAATATACTTCTTTGGGTCGGTGGTTTTTATCTACAAATATATATCTCAATTAATTATCAAATTAGGTTGACTTTAATTAATCAAAAAAATATTGAAAATTAATTACGTTACCTTGAAGACGATGTAATAATCGGTCTTGTTACCAAGCTGCATAGAACATGAACTCTGCTTCCCCAACTCATCTTTTCAACCAATCACAAACAAAATAATCACATATATATTCAAATTAAATCGTCAAGGGCGAAGAAACGGTCGAAAGACGAGGTTAGAAATAAAACAGATCGAAGAGAAAACAAGATAGAAAATAACTAACGTGAGAATTTCAGCTCCGAGGGATTGATTAGAAGGAGATCGCCGGTACTCTTCATATCATGAATTATTTTATTTTCAACAGAAACTCAAACTAGATGATTATATAGTTGAGATTACGAAAGAGCAAGGAAGATTACCAATGTTCACATATTGGTCAAAAACAATAACACGCTTGAATATTTCTCAATCAATTGAAAATTGATAGTTAAGTCAACATTTCAATTAGTTAAGTAATTGTTAATTTCAATCTACTAACTATTTCACATGATTCTATATAACCTGATTTTAATATACAAAATAAAGACTTTCTTCTCCCAAACCCTATTTTTTAACCCTATTTTATGTGAATCTCCTACCTCGTCCAGATACCGAAGGACCCTATCACCATCGGTTTGGATGGCCTTTCGGGATTCTTTCTAGTTGAGCAGTCGGTCTTAAGCTGACCAAACTGGTCCTGTACAGGAGAAATATATTTAGAAGGACCAGACTCGGGCCCGATCTTCTCACCTGAAAGCCTCGAAGAAATCATGGCAGCAATATTTTCTGCAGAATAATATGCTTCTTTCAGTGAGTTAGTACACTCAGTGATAGTGAAGTTCAGCACATCTAGACGAGGTCTGGGCTGGCTGGGATGGACTTGAACCTGGACCCATAAATTTGGGCTGGGTCTTGCTCGGGTTCAAAAGGAAAATGTCTGAACCCGAACCCAACGCAGACCTATATAAAATCCGTGGGTCCAATATATATTTTTTTTAGGTAAAAAAATATCAATAAATATACAAAAATAGTTAATAAAAAATTTAGCAAAATCAATAAATATAAAATAAAAATAGCTAACAACTACAAACTAACAACAAATTTAAATATTTAATTAAATAAGTTAATTAGTCTAAATCTATATTTAAAGATTTTTGGTGTATTTATATTTAAACCTTAAGTTATTAATATATTATAAAATATTTATATTTAAACCTTAATTATTAATATATTATAAACATTTATAATATCCGAGTCCGGGTCCGACCGGGTCTGGCAAATCTGGACCCGGACCCAGGTTACTAGTTTACTGGGTCTGGAGTCAGACCTCCAGGTTCAAAACCTTTAATAGGACTAAAATTATCCACAGACCCGGACCCATTTACACCCTAGTCTCTCTCAGTAATATCTCAACCCTGGAATTAGTGCAAACTAATGACTTTCATTAACCAACTAAGTACGTGTTTACAAAGTCTTTATATCCAAGTTGTGTAACTAACTATTTAACAATATTACAAATGTAAATTAATGTATATATATATTGTAATGCTCTTGACACCCTTTCCCAATCTTTATACTCTTTTAGATTAATACTCCGTTGATTTTCATTTGTGTTGTTTGAAGGAGGCGATGTAATGTAGTATGACAAGATGGATTGGATGAAAAAAATCAACGTGCTTCTAATTCTTTTGCATCTTTTCAAAAAATTCTGGAAAAAACTACTCGATCCTTTGCCTAACTATCCACCAATATTCTTCAATTTACATTACTTGTTAATCAATTCAGCAATAATCATCAGTCACATCTTTATTTGATCATCCTTCAATGGAAATAGCAATAGCATGCAAGAAAATAAAACTAACAACAGCGACAAACATTATTCTTTTGATATAAACTACCAACATCATCCGCATGGTAAAGGTATTTGTAACCTTAATCTTCATCTGCAATAAGCATAAACAAGAAGAACAATTAGAACCATCATATTAATAATTTCTAACTTACCTTTATCATGCTTCGAAGATCATGTTTAACTTTCTACATAAACTGTAGAAAATCTCATTTGAAACCGATTTAGTAAAAATATCAGAAATTTGATCAGATGAACATATATGAATAACTTTAATGTTTAGTTTAGAGATTAATTATCTAACGAAGTGTAAATCCGTTTCAATATGTTTAGATTTATTTCTAATTACATGATTTTGTGCCATAAAAATTGTTGACATGTTGTCACAATAGAAAGTTGAAATTTCATGAATTGAATAGTGTAAATCTCTGCAGATGTATGAGGTCCATTGAACCTCGACAGTTAGTAAAGCAAAAGTTTTATATTCTGCTTCTGCACTGGATCTTGAAACACTATTATGTTTCTTTGATGACCAGGTGACTAGATTTTCATTCATGAATATACACAATCCTGAAGTTGACTTTCTGGTGTCTGGATCACCAGCAAAATCAGCATCACCGTAACCACAGATCCTGTGTTTACTTGGATTATTTGTAAATTTTAATCCGTAATTAACTGTGCCATTAAGACATCTTAAGATTCTTTTAGCAACAACTAGGTGTGTAGTTTTTGGTTCTTGTACAAATTGTGCTATTTGGTTTATAGAGTAAGTAAGATCTGGTCTTGTCTGAGTCAAGTATTGCAATGAACCTACTAGACCTCTAAATTTTGTAGCATTTTCTATAAGTGATCCTTACTTAACTTAGATCTTGGTACTACCGGAGTATTACAAGGTTTATAATTTAACATATTATTTTTACTTAGAATATCTAAGGCATATCATGACTGGTTGAGTTCTAAAGATCCATCAAATTTGTGAATGACTTGCAATGCCTAGAAAGAAATTAAGAAGACCTAGATCTAGGACTGTAAATATATGGGTCCGGGTTCGACCCGGCCTAGACGTCCGAGCCCGGGCCTGGGACTGATTTTGGACTCATTAAAGGGTTTGGACCCAGAGACCCGGGTCCGGACCTGGTCAGCTAGTGGCTCGTGTCCGGGTCCAGATTAGCCAAACTCGACTGGACCGGAACCCGGATATTATAAATGTTAGATAAATATTTTATAATATATTAGGAAGTTAAGGTTTAAATATAAATATTTTAATATATATTAGTAACTTAAGGGTTAAATATAAATACACCATTTATATTTTATAGTATATTTAATTATTTATTGATTTTTTTAGGTAAATAAAAAAATTCATTTTTTGGACCCGGACCCGGCCCAGACCCGGATTTTTTTATGGGTCTGGGCTAGGTTCAGCCCAACCATCCCAGACTTAGCCCATTTATAACCCTACCTATCCCTACATTTGAATTCATTGCAAAGATGTTGAATAAATTTTTTAACTTCATCACTGTTATTTCCTATAATAACTAAGTCATCCACATAGATAATGGAAAGAATCTGAATTTTTTTTCCATATATATAAAACATCCTGACGGGGGGGACCACGGCTGCGCAAGTGGTAAATTTTAGGATTTCCAAATATCATGGCGACCAGGCCACCAGCTCATTTCTTTCCGATCGTTGGGGAAATTGGTGCTGACAGCATGGCCACTAGTAACTTTAAAAAAAAGGCACCGAAGGCCAGGCCGCCAGCTCATTTCTCTCATTTACGAGGGAAAATTATACCGACGGACTAGTGTATCCTGGCCGCCAGGAGGTTTTTTGTAGTGCAAGTACTCAAATTAGAATTTTATCCTGATTGTAAACAAATTAGAATTATTATTCATCAAACTTGGAATAAACAAATGAAGATACAAAATAAAATCAGAAACTATAATTTTCATCAAATTTTGTATCCATAATCACAGAGCGAAACTCCAAACTCACTATCACTATAAGACCATTATGGCATCGTTGACATTGAAATTTGAAATCCCCCAGAGATTTAGATTTTAATTACAAGTAAATCAGTAGAAAAATACTTTTGACAATTTGCATACCAGTAGAGCTCTCAAAAGATCCAATGTTCCTATTCTTATTCAATCGAATGGTAATCTCTTTTCCATCAATACTGTCTGCAACAAAATCACAAACCACATACCAAATCATGTAGGGGGTGAAATGGGCATGAATAATCCGACTATAAAAGACCATATACAAAACCTGATGAACAGGCCACTGGATGAGCCAGAGTTCCTTGTTGTTACCCGTCAATGAAGATATTTCAACAAGTGGATCATTCACATCTGCTTCAAATTCTGGTTTCTGCTCGTACCTGTAAAATCATTATATTAATAAAATCTACATCACAATTTCAAACTATTCAGTCTCGAAGTGAAAAAATGCACCTTCCTTTATTCAGGTCTGCCATTGGAAGATGAAAAACACAATTACAAGTTATGTAGCAAAAGACAGATCAACGTTCTCTGATCAAACTACAAGACCCTTTTCTTTCCTGGTTGTTGATCTTATGAGACTTAATATAAGAATAGAAAGGGGAAATTATTAAATTGGACTACAAGAAATATGGATATTAAATAATTGTTTGTATATGGAATTATGGATATATTAAAGACCAAAAAACTATGGATAGTTTACAGGTAATTACAAAACCCACATCCAAAAACAGTTCATAGAGATGAAGCAAGGAAGGTGGGAGCCAGTGGCAAGGTCAAGTATCAAAAGTCGAAACCAGGTAAATGAAATTTAAATCAATTAGAAGAATTCTAGAAATGTCTAAATACAATAGTTTACCATTTTACAAAAAAAATGAAAATATAAAAGATTTGAAAATAAGATTACAAAAAAAAGTAAGCAGTTCGGACGAAGCAGAGTTAACGGAATTTCTGTTACAAATACTAATAGGCAAAGTTAACGGAATTTTCATTAATTTTGTCGTTTCCGTTACAAATACTAGATATCAAGATGAATTTATATATGGTAACGGATTTTTAGACTATTTTTAACGGATTTTTCGTTACAAATAACAATAATTTAATAATTTTTTATTTTCCCTTCTAAAAAATAATTCCCCCAAATCCATTTCTCCAAATCCTCCTATTTAATTTTTTATTCCCTACTATTTCCCCAAAACCTCCTATCTCCCCAAAATCGTAAACCCCTGCTTCCCCCCCCTTCTCCCCCATTCTCCCCCAAATCCATCTTCTCCGGCCTCCGGACTCCGCGAATCTCTTCTCCACTTCTCCCTACGTTGCTACTGGTTGGTTGGGGTTTGCTCGAATCGATCAGGTTAGTAAGAAACAGTTACATCCTTCTTTGTTCTTCATTTCGTTTCGTTCTTTTCTTTTGCTTTCTTTTATAACAGAAATTTTTGAATTCTCTTTGTTTGTTGTTGCTTTGCCACAACTACATTTCATTACTCTTAAATGGGACCGACCATCTGTTTGAAATTTCATTTTATATATAATCGTTTCGTTTTACATATTTTGCCAACATATGGTGGATGTGGGTATTTTTCATAGGTAAAAGAGGACGAAACAGAGGTAAATGATCTTAAGTATTTGGATTACAGAGTGGGATGATTGATGTTTCGGATGGTGGATGTTGATGTTTCAGAAAAATCATCCCCACAGAAAGAGTGAGATGATTGTAGTCGAAGTACACAAATCTGGAGTCATCCAACTCCTCCTTATCATCTGAAGAAGAAAAAAGATCATTCGACAATTATTGATTATGATGAAGGATGAAGGTAGTGAAATGGTTGTGAAAATAACCGGTCACTGTTTTATCATTCACCCCTAGTATTTATACATGGTGAGAAGATAGAGACTCATCTTATGAGATAAGATGAGATGAGAATTACTTTCAATCCTATGTAATACAGATAAGATATATACGTGATACCTTATCTAAGTAATTCAATGTTAGCTTGTTATAATTTGAAGATAATATTTAATTTGAATTTACTTGTAGTAAGGACTTTAACCATATCTTAGAAAATTCTGAAATGAATGAGGTCTGAAGACCCTCTTTGTGAGTGTATATATATATATATCAGCTCTTTGTAGAGTATTAGATATATAGATGATCCTGGTTTTCTTTCTTCAATTCTTTCCCGAATGAAGTTATAGTCAAGAGTTATGTACTTCATCTTGGTGTGGAAGGTTGAATTGGGAAAAAATTGTGTAGCCCCCCGGCCAAGGTTGTCACACCAAATTGTTGATGGTTGCCCTCCATACTTGAAAGATTATTCAATCATCAAGTAGATTCACGAGTGCTGACTTAGTTACTTGTTGTCTTAGTCAAGGTTTGAAATAAGTCGTTAAATTACTTTTAAATATAAATATTAATTTATTGGTAGTGTTTAACATGTGAGCTATTGGGTTTAGTATGTGGTAGTCAGATTCGGTTTTTGTTATCTTCAATCAAAACTATTTTGATTTTTCTTGTTTAGTTTTAACTTTTTTCTTCCTCCGGTAATTTCTCTGATGAGGTGCATCGTAATATCACATGGTGTCTAGATAATCACGATTTTATATTATTTAGAAATGTTTAGTTAGAGTTAGTTATTTTTGTATAAGTTTTCTTGAATACTTATTTTAATAGTTTTTTCATTTAAATATTGATTTTTAAATATTTAAATACTTATTTTTGGATCATTCATTTTTGCATTTGATAAAATCTAAATTCTTTGCTTTCAAAAAAAAAATGTGAATTCTTAAACATTGATCAACTTATTAATTATGTTTTTATTTTATAAAATAGATGTTTTATATAAATCATTTACTGGTTTACTGGTATTTGATTACATATATGATATATCTGATCACAAATATATCTGATTACTCCAGTCCGGCCACTCCAGTTCGGCAACTTCCAGTCCTTTGGTAACACTTCGGTCCGGCAACTTCCAGGTAAGAGTCCTTTGGTACTTTTGGGTATTTTCGATCCCTAAAATTTATAAACTCTTAGTTTCTATCGACTATCATATGATTCACATCGTGTTTAATTTTCTAGTTTTATTGTTTTAAGTTTTTATAATAAAAGTTTTACTGTTTTAAGTGTTTAATTATAAATATCGACTATCATAAGTTTTACTCTTTTTTTCTTCTGATTTATTCTGTTTCACATTAGGCTATAATGGTGTATCAATTTCAATTTTGTATGTGTATCAATCATTGTCTTATTTCAACCCTATCCTACTTTTGTAGTTCTATACTTCTATTATCCGTTCTGTTTTCATGATTTGATGTTAATAAATATTCTAAATAAATGTTTATTTAGAACTCTCTGTTATATTATGCTAGATTTTATATTATTTAGAAATGTTTAGTTAGAGTTAGTTATTTTTGTATAAGTTTTTTGAATACTTATTTTAATACCTTTTTCATTTAAATATTGATTTTTAAGAGGTTTCTTTTTATTTGTATGTTAGGAGATAGACTAAAATGACTGATCAAATAGAAGGGTTTGACAAATCATGGTCGTTTGAAAGTTCAACCTCGGTGAAATTTCAAAGTGGATTGAAAAGTTTTTTAGATTTTGCTGAAATCTATTCAAACCAAAAGATGAAGCCTGGATTAAAACTACCATGTCCTTGTTCAAAGTGTCACAATGACAAATATTATAATGTTAAGACCATTAGTGAGCATGTCATACTCTTTAGTTTTGACAATGCATATAGGTATAAGACATGGTATATGCATGGGGAATTAATTCCAGGTTCGAGAGCACATAAAAAAGCATTGAAACGCAAGAGACGTGAAATAGCAGTTTCTACTTCTCCATTTATACCATCTAAAATGCTTGAATGGGGTTTCTAACAAATTCTTTGAGATGTTGTTGGAATTCTTACGAGATGTTATTCCTTCGGGTGATATTTCAATTCCTAAAACAATGCATGAAGAAAAATCATACCTTAGAGATCTTGGATTGAACTACGTGAAGATCGATGCATGTCCAAATAATTGCATTCTTTATCGAAAAAGAATTCGAAAATTCAGAAACTTGTATACGATACAATGAGCCAAGATGGAAGGTCGAAAGAAAAGCGAATGGGAAACGCATTCCTATTAAAGTTTTGAGACACTTCCCCTTGGTTCCAATACTTAAGAGATTGTATATGTGTAGTAAGGTATGTACATGTTGTTGATTTCTTATGTGTCAAATACTCGTCAATCAATCACATTCTAAAATATTTTAATTTATTCGAAGTAGGTGTGTACTGATATGACATGACATGAAGATCGTCGTTTGAGAGATGACGTACTTCGTCATCCATTAGATACGGAACAATGGAGAGTGTTAAATGGTGTCAATTCAGAATTTGTTATAGAACCTCGAAATGTTAGACTAGGATTGGCATCAGATGGATTTAATTATGGAAGATTAAATTATAGAAGATTTAATTATGGAAGATTAAATTATGTTATTGAACTACAATATGGATCAAATCATGTAAAAACACTCTTTCATTGCAATTAGTTTGATGACCAATCTACAAATGGGATACAAGTTGATACGTTTGGTATTATATCTATAAACACTAAACGATTAAAGCACCAAGACGAACCATTTATCTTGGCAGCACAAGCACAACAATATTTCTATGTGGATGATCCTAAAAAATTAGATTGGAGTGTTGTATTGAAAAGGCCACCTAGAGATTTGTAGTGCCTAATTATGGATTTTTTATATATTATTTGTGAGTAATTTTTTTATTTTATTTTATTTTTCTGTTTTTATTGATTTTAAGTGCTGAATATTTTGTTGTATTCACAGATTATAAATGACACCCAAAAAAACATTGGTTAGTAAAAAACGACGACTTACACGAAGTTCTGTCGACCATGAAGAACCTTCTTCAAGTACTCATGTTCCGACTGCAACTTCGACTCCAACTTCAACTCCTCAAATTCCAACTCCAATTTCGAATCCAACTCAAATTCCAACTCCAACTCCTCAAGGTTCGAGTACTCCAACTACTCAAGTACCAACAACAATGGATGAATCTAATTCCGACTCCGACTCGGACCTTGGAGATAATGATGGTAACTAACTAATTATAATCGATGTGTATATTATATAATTAATTGATTTATGTGTATTTATTGACTCATTATTTTTTATTTCAGAATTGAGTCTACCAAATAGAAGAGGTAGAAACTTAGATCATCCGGAAGATCACCCCAAACAAGGTGAAAGATTTAAAGTAGAATGGGAGCCAAATTTAATACTATGATCAATAAAGTCGCAAAAATGTATACAATTTTTCCATTGAATGTGAATTGGTCGAAACAAGCATCTCAAAGCTTTCGACAAGCATTCGAGTACATTGAGGTATGTTTATTTTTATTTTCTGATATAGATTTTTTTTAGTTGAATAATTTTTCAATTTTTATTATATAGGTTGATTTTGATTTAGACGGTTGCCCAAATGCTCGTCAATACATCAAATTCAAACTCAACAATACTTAGATACGTTATCGAAACTATATAAAGGAAAAATACTTTGATCCATTTGTTGATGATGAATCAACTGAAAGGATGTATGCTAGTCTTCCTCCATACATTGATCGATTCACTTTCGAAAAGTGTGTGGAAGAATTATGGATTACAGAAGAATTTAAGGTATTGTTTTTTATACATTCATACTTCAATTATTTACTATTTTATATTGTAAGTTGTTTAACATTGTATATGAATTCGCAGAGAAAATCCAAAATAAACAAAATAAACCGGACTAAGAAGATACTAAATCATAAAACAGGGTCAATTCCTTTCAGTGCAATAAGAGAAAATCTGCAACGCGAAGGCATTGAAGCATCACGAATCAATGTATTGATTCGTTCTTCTGGTACTGACAACGAAGTCGTTGTAAGTCTTAGTTTATTTTATAATGTTCATAATTAGTAGTTTATCGATCTACTCATAGCTTATTACTTATTTTGTAGAGAAACGTATCTGAATATTACAAAAGTGATGAAATTCAAGAATTACGTCCAACAACGGATGAAGATGTATGTTTTAAATTATTTTACTATTTCAAATTATTCAAATGTTTTATTTTCCTATACATTATTTTTCGCTTTTAGGTAATTCAACAAAAATGCATTTCAAAATTTATTCAAAGCAAAAAGGGGAGGCACATTGGACTTGGTGGAGGATCATTTGCTGAGTCGAGCACTGCTTCTACCAGATTTTCAATTGAAATGAATGCAAGATCTATTGAGAAAGAAAAAGAAAAAGAAAAAGGAAAATGAAAAGAAAAAATGAACGATCAAATGGAGAAGTTAATAGAGGTATGTGTATGACAGTCAATAAAATTTTAAAGTAATACATAAATATAAATGAATCTTAAATATTTTACAGGATAATCGAGTTTTAAAAAGGAAATATGATAAAATGTTTGATATGTTTGAAGACCTTAAGATCGAAAACAGTTTTATCCCAATCAAATACAACTTCACAATCTTCAGATCGTGAATCGTTGCAAGATAAAAGTATTAATGCAGGTCAAAGCGATCAAAGATATCAAACTCCTCCATCCAAATAGGTCTTCCATGTTATTTTTGTTGAATGTTAGTTTTCTTGAATGTTAGTTTTCTTGAATGTTGAATGTTGAATGTTGTATTTGTTGAATGTTGTTTTTGTATTGAATATTTGTTAAATATTGAATGAAGTTACAGAAATTAATATTAATTGAATGAATTTGCAATGATTTTACAGGATTTTGCATTTAATTTACAGGAAAAATGTATTTGCTGAAATTCCAGATGCACTGGAATTCTAGAATTTAAAAAAAAAAAAAAAATTGTAACGGAAATTACGTTACAAATGATATTTTTAATACTTAAAAATTTTGTAACGGATTTTTCGTTTCGTTAACTTTAACTTCAGAGTATTTGTAACGGATTTTGGTATTTATAGCGGAAATTTTGTATCGGACCAAAGTTAATGGAATTTCCGTTAAAAATAGTATTTGTAACGGAAATTCTTTTAACTTTGCTCGTCCTAACTGCCTTTTTTTTTGTAGTGGTAGCTATGATCAAACAATTGAAATGTATTACTCTAGAGGAGGATAATTACTTCAGCTGGCGAACACAGTTCTCGGCTCTTCTCCGAGGCTATAGGCTCCTTGATTACGTGGAAGGAAGAGTTAAAATTCTTGATGGCTCTTCCGTTGAGAAACAAGATCATATCATCCTTAGTTAGATGCTATTGGCGATTTCATCTACAATTTTACCACAGGTTGCACCGCTCACCACATGATATGAAAGAGCTCCCTAGTAAACAACCTCGTCAAGCTCCTTCGGCGCTAGATGATTACGTAGTCGACACTCTCGTCGATTAATCCAAGAAGAAAGTCTATTGCAGTATTTCCCCTACGCTTTTATATTATTTCCTTAAGTTGTAATATTTAATATCGCAAATAACCCAATATACATGGCATGCATGGGTGCAACATTATTATGGTTATGTCACATGATATCACACGACGTCACATAACGTGACTTAGTGAGTTACGTGACTTATTTAGTTATTACCGTCGAGCCTATAAGAGCTCCGGTAACTTGGTGATTGAGATATGAAAAGAATATATTATTCGTAACTTACATCTTGATAGTTAGAACCGTAAGAAGTATCTCTCTGGCAAGAGTTGATTGGAGAGCATAACAGCTGGTGCTTTCAATCGACAAACTCATAACGGAAGAACATCAACCCACCGAGGAGACCAACAATCAGACGTTGGCTAAAAGGATTGATGCAATCGCAGCTATGCAGATCGAGTTACAAACGTCTTCGACCGGAGCTATAGCATGACTAGAGGAAGGCATGATGGCAGTACTGGCTCATCTAGATTCCCAAACGCATCCACCAGACTTTGCGTCACCTCCTGCCTACTAGACCGTTCGTTCGAATATGCATACGTCTCCGCCGATGGCACCTCATCACGTGTTTCTGTCGTCACGTCCACCATTTACACCGGTTCCTTTACCACACCGCAGTTCAACCTGACCACACCGCAGTTCACACAGCACCAGATGGGTGCTAATCCAACAACTGAAAATGTGACGGTTAACATCCCGACAGTTACAGTACTGTCTCAGGCTCAACTGCAATGTATTCCACCTGCACCACCACTGGAACCACACCATTTGCTGGCCAACCACTTCCATAACGAAAATCAGGTTGCTCAAATGATGCCGATCAAATAGAAATTCGATTTTCCGAAGTTCAACGGAGATGATCCTTATGAATGGATTCAAAAGTGCGAAGATTTCTTTTTTTCCACAACACCCCGGAACATCTAAAGGTACTCAGCAGGGTTTAATATTGAAGGTGAGGCCGGGAAGTGGCTTCGACACCAACGTGCGGAGAGTCCTATCCATGCATGGGGGGCCTATGTACCTTGATCTTAGGCAGGTTCGACTTTGAAGGAAAACGCGTCGGTCACTGGCGGTACAGGCATGTTTATTGTGCTCTCTTCAGGGAGGAGTACTAGTGAGACATACCTGATTACGTCAGTCACTCCCAACAACGCCGTTCAACAAAGACTAGGGTTCCATCACTTTATGCCGGACCCCCGGAGAGCTCCACGGTTGCGAGCAAGTGTCTACGTCAAGTACTCAAGTCAACACTGGGAATCGATGACTGGGACTACCAAGTCGCCGATTCCAGAGGTGAGCCACCGATTCCAGGCCTAGTTGGCCAGTTCTGGTAGACTGCCAACCTGGTTCTTGGAGAATCGATGACTTTACACTGAATCGACGACTCCCATACCTGAGTCGCCGATTCCCAGGCGTTACTTGACTTGGGTCGCGTCATTATGCACCATCAATGGGGCACCACAATGATGTGGGCCCCAGGAACAATGAATGAGAAACGTCCCAAGGACCCTATAAAAGGGACCCTATCCGGCTTCCACCAAATCCCTCTCACCCCTGAGTCAATCAGCAAATCTGCCTTCCGTACTCACGATGGTCATTACGAGTTCAAGGTAATGCCTTTTGGTCTTTGCAACGCACCCTCTACTTTTCAATCCACCATGAATGCAGTGTTCAAGAATCAACTCCGCAAACACATTCTAGTTTTTTTCGACGACATCCTTATATACAACAAGGATTGGTCGATACACCTCAGTCATATCCGGCTCACTCTTACGACGTTGGCACAACACTGACTAGTGGCGATTGGCAAACGAGTCCACGTGCGAGTTCGCAATGTCATCAATATTGTATCTCAGACACAAGATCTCAGAGGCTGGAGTTGAAGTTGATCAAGATAAAATATCAGCAATTACGGAGTGGCCACTACCTTCCAACATCAAGCAACTTCGAGGGTTCTTAGGATTGTCGGGATACTACCGACGGTTCGTCAAGAATTATGCAACGATGGCTTCTCCACTATCTAACATGCTATGCAAGGATAACTTTATGATAAGTGCATATTTCCTACTGAATTGGTAATTTTAGATGTTGGCAGATTATTACCTAAGGATGATCAGAATGAGATAGTCGAGGTAGAAGCCTTGCAGTCGGAGGAAGAAACACTAGAGATATCTGAGGAAGAGGACCGCGAAGATCCGATTATGGCTGAGGGATCCGCGCTGAGTGATGAAGAGGCAGAATTTCAGATTGGGGCAGAGTCTGATATACAGGTTGAGGAAGCCGCGTCTGAAGAAGAGAAAGAGAAAGAAGAATTGAAAGATGAGCATATAGAAGTTAAAGAAATGGAGAAAAGGAAGAAGTCAGAAAGAATAAAAAAGTGTCCAAATCGTTTTAAGAATTATATCCTTTATTAAATAGTTTAGTTAATTGTACTTTTCAATTTAAAAAAAAAAAACATTGTTTGTCGGTGAAAGGCTCAAAGCCACATGTTTAGGCTTTGAATTTATTTTAAGCACCCTCATGTAATTTTCCCCAATAAAAGGGACACCTATTGTAATTTTTTCGGTATGAAATAAAATTCACAGTTTACTTCCCTCTTCTTCGTAAAATCAAGTTCTAGCGATTCCATCCGGCCGAGTTGCCAAGAATTTCCGGAGAAATTTCCGCAATCGATCGTTCTTCCAGCGAGTACTGAGTATAGAGAAGATCATTGTCAAGGTTTCTCCAACATCCGTCCTGTTTTCCTGCTACAGAATTGCCTCTGTCCGTGCTTTGTTCGTGTTCGAAGGATTGCTTGTCAAATTGACACGGCTACAGTCTCGAATCTTTTCTGATCTCTCTGATCATTTAGGTCGGAGACGTCTCGAAAGCAACAGGTCTTGTTGATATCCCTTACATCTCGTCTCTAAGAAATCTCGATCGAATTTTACTCCGATCTTGAGATCGGAGACTAAAATTATTTTACAGGTCCAGTTAATTGCAAAATTTCTTTGTTTGTTGTTCTTAGAATCTAAATTGTTCTCCGATCGTGAGATCGGAATTACAGTTTTGGTTCAAAACCTTAATTGTTGAATTTTGTTGTACGAATTCTTCCGATAGAATTTTAGTTCTATCACTTTAAGTGGACAGATCCAGCAAGGGAGGCTTTCGAAAAATTAAAGGTAGCTCTATCATCTACTCCGATTTTGAGGCTGCTAGATTTTAGTGAGACCTTCTCTGTTGACTCGGATGCATCAGGATACGCAATAGGAGCAGTTCTTTCACAAAAGGAGGTGCAATTGTATTTTTTAGCAAACAGTTTACACCAAGCATTCGTCATGCGTCAGCATACGTGAAGGAGATGGTAGCCGTAGTTGAGGCGGTACGTAAGTTTCGTCACTACCTTTTCGGTAAGACATTTATTATCATTACCGATCATGCAACACTGAGACATATTTTAACACAAACGGTTCACACCCCGGAGAAACAGAAGTACCTCCGTTATTTGATGGGGTATAAGTTTACGGTATCATAGAGACCTGGGAAACTCAATGTTGTAGCAGATGTATTGTCACGTCAGGAAGACATGAAGCCTCAAGAGATAGAGTTAAACGCAATTTCCAGACCCATATCTGAGTTTGTGGAATCTGTGAAGGTTGCAGCATCTAGAGACAATACATACCAAGCTTTGTAGACACGAGTGTTGACAGATCCAACCAACACAAATCATTTTTCTATTCGCCGTGACTTACTGCTTTATAAAGATGTTGTCGTCGTACCAGAGGATGCAAATCTTCGTCGGGCAATATTTGAGGAAGCACATGCAACCCCGATGGGAGGACACTCTGGTCACAAGGGAACTATTTCAAGGATTGCATGATCCTTCTACTGGAGGGGAATGTCATCGGATATTAAAGAATGGATTAACAATTGTGTTATATGTCAAACAGCAAAATCTCCAAATAAAAAGAAAACAAGTCTACTACAACCTCTTTCGGTACCCATGCATGTGTGGGAGGATCTAACAATGGATTTCATATCCAACCTACCGGTGTCTTCAGGAAAATCAACAATACTGGTAGTGGTGGATCGCTTGAGTAAGGGCGCTCACTTCATGGCATTAAAATCACCGATCTCGGCCCAATCCGTCGCTGAATCATTCTCCAAGGAAGTGGTACGTATGCATGGTTTTCCCAAGACGTTACTTTCAGATAGAGATCCCATCTTCGTGAGCTCGTTCTGGAAAATATTATTTAAGGTGCATGGCACAAAGCTCCTGAGAAGCTCAGCTTACCACCCACAAACCGACGGACAGTTACAGGTGGTGAATAGAAGCTTACAACAATATTTACGTTGTTTTTGTATGGATAGACCCAAGGACTGGTCCAAGTACTTACACCTGGCAGAACTATGACATAATACATGCAAACATTCATCCACCGGCGTGACTCCCTTCGAGCTGGTTTATGTAAGACAACCTCCACCGCTCCTTCGATGGTCCGATAGCCCACTAGAAGACGTTGATGTAGAAAACACTGTGGATCTACGGGAGGAGGTACTAGAAAAGGCCAAATCAAATCTCATGAAAGTTCGTGAAAGGATGAAAAAACAAACGGATTCTAATAAGAGGGACGAGTCTTTCGAAGCAGACGATCTAGTGTTAGTGAAGCTTTAGAAAGATAGGCAGAATACGGTAGCTAAACGCAAGTCTAATAAATTAGAAAGAAGGTATTTTGGGCCGTTCAAGGTACTAGAGAAAATCGAAACTGTGACTTATCGAGTGCAATTACCAACAGAAGCAAGGATACATGACGTGTTTCATGTTAGTCTACTAAAACGTTTTGTTGGTGCTGAAAATGGTGACAACAATGGATTCCCTTCGGACCTGACAAACATCGAGGACGATGTTCAAACTGAGGAGGAAGGAGTTGATATGGAAGAGCTCCCTAGTAAACGACCTCGTCGAGCTCCTCCAGTGCTAGATGATTACGTAGTCAACACTCTCGTCGATTAATCCAAGAAGAAAGCCTATTGCAGTATTTCCCCTAC
The DNA here is from genome assembly GCA_001185155.1 of Zostera marina. Taxonomy (NCBI): domain Eukaryota; kingdom Viridiplantae; phylum Streptophyta; class Magnoliopsida; order Alismatales; family Zosteraceae; genus Zostera; species Zostera marina. The sequence goes on along the minus strand of LFYR01001661.1, from coordinate 414,270 downwards.
GCTTTTATATTATTCCCTTAAGTTGTAATATTTAATATCGCAAATAACCCAATATGCATGGCATGCATGAGTGCAACATTATTATGGTTGTGTCACATGACATCACACGACGTCACATAACGTGACTTAGTGGGTTACGTGATTTATTTGGTTATTACCGTCGAGCCTATAAGAGCTCCGGTAACTTGGTGATTGAAATATGAAAAAAATATATTATTCGTAACTTACATCTTGATAGTTAGAACCGTAAGAAGTATCTTTCTAACAAGAGTTGATCGGAGAGCATAACACCACATCTCATGAAGTTTGGGAGTGTTTAAGACAGCTACACTCCTCTGATTCGGAGACCCTGCTTCTCCACCTGGGATGCAATTACAGTCAAGTAAAAAAAGTTCGATGACTATGACGCAATACATCAAACACCTCTCGATTGCAAGGGACAAACTAGCATCCACTAGAGAAAGACTACATGAATCCCAAATGATACTCATAAAATCAACGCATATATTAGTTGTAAAGTCTTTATAAAATCAATGCATATATGACTAGGGGACCAAAAAGTTGGGAAGAACAAGTGGGCGCCGCAAAAAAACCCAGTAAGGAGTACGGCTATAAATGGGTATGGGTCTGAAACTACTTTTAGATCCATTAAAGGGTTTGGACCTGGCGTCTAGGTCCAGATTAGTCAGACCCGGTCGAATCCTGACCCAGATATTATAAATGTTTAAGACAAATATTTTATAATATATTAGTAACTTAAAGATTAAATATAAATATATCAAAAATCTTAAAATAATATAATATAAATTGCAATATTAAAGTTTCATGAACCTTACTAGTTACTTATCTTAGGTTTCTCCAAAATGTTAGGAAGTATTCTCTTCAAAGATAATATTTTTCCAAATCAAAATGATGCACCTCCAAATGAAAATAAAATACTTCCGGATCTAGATCAAGCACCAACAGAAACTGCCATTAGATTTTTTTTTTAAATTCCTCTTTTTCAAATCAGTTTTTTCAAATCTTATCTATCTGTAAACAGTAAACTTATAAGTTATAATAGATTTTTTAATTTATGTATCATAAATCCCAATCCCCTACCTCGATTAGCATTTAGCAAGATTTTTATTTTAAAATCGGCAGACAAGTTATACTATTTATCCTGTATATTTAATTATTTATTGTTTTTTATAGGTAAAAAAAATCATTTATTGGACCTAGACCAGACTCGGATTTTTTAATGGATCTGAGTTGGGTCCAGATCCAGACAATTTCCTTCTGGACCTGGACTCGACACAGACCTAGGTTAACTTCATGGGTCCGGGTCCAAGCCAACCAGCCAGACCCGGCCCATTTACAACCCTACTAAGGAGGCATCAATTTTTAAGAGTGAAAAAATAATTGTGTTTTTTTTAATTTATGAATGATAATATATTAATAGCACAAGTGCTCGGGCTTTAGGGCCCAAAAGTAGGGATATAAATTTGGCTTGAGCCTGATAGGTTCTACATGACTCAGCCCGATTAAGTCCACCCGACTCGTTTAAAAAATGAGCCGACCTTAGTCACCCCACTCTGTTCGGCTCAAAAACCGTTTAAATATTACTATTAGATTTAGTAAAAAGCTATTAGATTTAGTAACTTAACATAATATTTAGTCCAAGGTATTAGAATTAGTAACTTAAAATATGTTATTATATTAGTAATAATCTATTTACCCAACTCAAAGTCCAAAACTTACTCCTTATTGACAGTGTGTGGGCTCACAAACAAATGTTCACACACACAACTCTCCAGACTCTACTAATTGTCAACCCCCTCCCCTGTTGGACCAGGAGAGGTATTTATAGGACTCATCCATGGGCCTCCTAGGTCTCCGTCGTCTCCGGCCCGTTGTTCGGGCAAGGAAGGCCCATGGGCTATTCTACTTTGTCGGACCTCGGTACCAACAGTATTCCCTCCTTGCCCGGAGGGGTAGGGCTCCGCCCGGCTCTCTTGCTGTGCTCTGCCCAACTACCTTCTTTATGACGCTTCGTTGTTCGCGGTTCCTTCCTCCCCTTCCTTTTTTCTATAAATAGGGATTTTCGTGAGTCAATTTCCTCATTCCACAGCTCCCTTCCGATGAGCGTCCTAGACCTTATGGAGGAGTTCGGCCGCGAGGTGAAACTTCAGCACGCCTCGTGGGCGGAGTGCTTGTTGCTGTCGGTCAGTGATTTTCACAGTGTTGTTGTGTCGGAGAGCCAGAGGCTCAACTCCGTCTTGATAGACATCCATCGCCGCCTTGCCCAGCTCCTCTAGTCCGACGCCTCCTCCCCTGCCGACGCACATGTTGCCTTCGCTGCTGCTGCTCCTGGCGCCGTGACCTCGAGCTTCTATTTTTCTCTGCATACCAAACCTGCTGCTGTTCCGGTCGGAGGTTCAAGTCACCGCCGTCGGTCGCGCGGTCACCGTGGCTCTCGTGGGTTTCCGTCCCTCCTGGCTAACGATTTGCGGCACTTCTTATTGGGGCCGCCAAAATCGGACCTCTAGGTTCGTGTTCGGGCGGCCTACGTCTGCTCCCATGCTTCTACGGCTGATAGGACCGTCTTCGGGCGATCCCTCGCCCGTTCCCAGGCCTCTGCGGGAGCATTGCTCGGAACTAACATCCTCCTCTTCCTCTGTCTTGGTATAAAATTACCTGGAAGAGAAACGGTGTAGTGCTTTCCGACTCACTCCCTCCCTCCCTCCCTCCATCCTTCTTTTCTTCTTCTGAACTCATTTTTAGCTTTGAAGATGTTTTGTAACTTATAGCATGTGCTTGTGGTTTTCGTTGTAATTTTCATAGCGCCCTCGGGTAATGTGAACGACTCTTTTCTGTCGTGTACGTGTACATGCAGTCTATTGTCCCAAGATGCCCGTTGTTGACGTGGCCCAGATCCTTCTCAAACTTCACTCGTCCACCGATCTAAAATCGTTTTCTCTTGACTCCCTTCGTCCCGTCGAGTGATCCCTATTGGTTTCGAGGCTTCCCACCGACCTCCCGGCACTTCTTCCCTGTCTTACAGGTTCGCCCGCTCAATCATCGCCTGAGCTCGATCTGGTTGTGATCCCTTCTGCTCAGCGGACGGATAGGTTCGAGTCCCTTCGCCCGACTCTCCGGGTGGCCCGGGACCGTTTCGGACGCGACCTCGGGCTCCGTCGGTCGTGCCATTTTTCCTCGTTTGCCTTGTTCCCGGATGTCCTGGACTGTGGGTGTCCTGACGTTGTTCCGGGCCGCTCGCCCGGCCCGCCATGCCTTGAAACACCCAGGTATTCGCGACGCTTCCATCTTCCGAGTCTTAGGCTTTATAAATATTTTCCCTTCTTTTCCAACACTATTTACTCCCCTTACTCTTCTTGCTTCTGATCCGATCCTCCTCTCTGGGCGATCGTTTTTTAGGTCTGTGATGGCTTACTCTCAAATCCCTACTGACTCACCGGATATTGTGGTTCAGGCAGCCCTAATAGTGATGTTTACTCCAGAGATGGATAACAACAACCCTCGTTCCCGAGCCACTGCGATGCTCTCCCGTGATGCACTAAAGGCGATGTACACTTACAAGGTCACTCCGACATTCAAGATGTCCGGAGACCAACTCGCCTCTCATCTGCCTCCCGATCATGTTATCGTCTACATTCCCCATGACGACACTCGCATGATGTTGCCACTCTCCCGGTTTCTCTAGGTGGTCGTAAGTCACTGCCGGTTGGCGCTTTCGCAGTTCCCATCGGCCGTCGTGGACCGTATTGTTACCTTTGAGACGCTTTGCTAGGAGTGCAAGATTGAGCCCACCATATCACTGTTCCGGTAATGGTACTATATCCTTCCAATGAATACAGATCGGAAACGCGTGTTCATCGGCGGCCATGGGGGTTACCCCTCGTCAACTACTTCGTCGATCGTGCGCACAACTGGCGGGATATTTTCTTCTTCGTGCCGCACAACCACCTTGGCCCGATCGATTTGGACCACCCCCCCTTCTGCGCAATGGGAGCCTCTCGACTTGCTGAAGAACCGCACGACCATTGTTCCCCTTCTCGTATGCGGCCCGAAGAGCGGCATGCAAATGAGGTACTTTCTGGTATCTACAGTCGCGTTGTTGTAGACTTCCGCTTGTTCAAACATGGCTGGACACACGAGGAGCACATGCAACGGGCCGAAGGTCGTTCGGATGCCAAGACCGGATCCCCCCTCGGAAGAAGAAAAAGAAGAAGAAGAAGAAAACGCCCCCGGTGCCCAACGTCGTCAACTTAGACAAATCGTCCGTCTGCCCGGACCTGACCGCGTGCAGTTCCAAAAGAGACCGTACTGAGATCGACGTGGATGAGGCCGACGTGTCCCTTCGCAACGCTCGTTCTGAGAGGTGAAAAATGAAAAAGAAATTGGGAGTCACAAAAAATTCTCCCGCTTCCCCTTCTGTGGAGCCCGAAAAACTTGAGCGGGGCGAAGATTCAAGGCTTGGTTTGAACTATGCGCTGGAGGATGAGCTGAAGAATCACAACTTCAGTGCTCTTCTGGACCACGCCTCCCTCGCGGGCAAGTTCTTCGCTAGTCCCGCCCTGGTTGACCCCTCAACTTCCATCCCTCAAGTTGTCGGGATACTATGCGACGGTTATTCTTCTCTCGAGCCCTAGCTGAAGTAGGAGCGCAAGTACTTGGAGCTTGACCATGATCTCTATCATGATATTCTTCGCGGCGTCGCCCTTACTTACGTACGTCTTCAACGCGGCCGTGAGCAGGTCAAGGAGCTGGAAAAGCTACGTGGCCAGGTCTCCCGTCTGACGGAGGAGATTTTGGTTGTTGTCCGGGAGCGTGACCAGGCGATTACGGAGCCCAGCTGGCCAAAGCTAGGGAGGAAGCTACCAGTGCCGAAGTCGACCGTTTGATGAAGGAGGTTTCGACCGTCATCGGGGAACGAGATCGGATTTTTGCGGAGACCTCCCTGGATGCTAAAGCCCTCCGGTCCCAGTTGGCTGAGGCGAAAGAGCAGGCTGCCACTACCGACAAGCTTCACATTCAGGGGGTCTAGAGCATAGAGGCGAAAGTCAAGCTTGCTCGTGATAAAGCTATCTCCTCACTCACGAACGTCTTCCAAGTGCGCCTTGCCGCGTTTAAGGACGAGTCTCGACGCCAAGGCTTAGTTCTCAAGCGTGCTGGGTTCTGGAAAGGCGTTGAGCATGGACGTCGTATGTGCAACTTCGTCCGTCCGGATCTCGTGGGCGATGTCGTTCCTCTTACCGAGTTGGAGTGGGGGCAGTGGCAAGTGAAGAACGGACCCAGGCCCCCTGCTGTTCAACCTCCTACAGATGCGGCCGATAGTGAGGAGGAAGACTTGGAGGCTGACTTTCCCGAATACACCTCTCTGCCTTACCCCGATATTGTTTCTTGTTTTTTTTAATGGAACTTTAAATTTCTCCTTTTTCCTACCGTTTTTTGCATATCGCTTTCGCATTCTTACTTTTATGTTTATGCTTGTTTCGGGATGGCCTAGAGGAGCCGTATGTCCTTACGTGGCCTTTCGACCTCAAGCGTATTTGATCGTCTTTGGCGGAGGGCCCCTTTTCGTTATACTTTTCTGTACGTTTCATGAGTTTCGAGCGGCCTAAAGGGGGGCGCACGCTTGGTCTTTCGACCGGCTACCCTCCGAGTGTTTGGACGGCAGGTCCTTCATCATTCCTTTTTTTCTTATGCCGGGCACGGAGGGAAAAAATGGTTGTTTGGATTGATTTGTGGAAACCATGATACATAAAGAAGAACTTCTCGAGAGGTATTTATAGGACTCTACTTCATTAATTATCAACCCCCTCCCTTGTTTGGGTGAGGAAGACCGATGGGCTGTTCGGCCCGAGGTCCGCTCGGTACCGACACTTATAATATTAGCCCAATTTTTTTTTTGTAAATGAACATATTTTCAATTTACTTCTTATTCAATTTTTTTTCTCTACAAATGTGGAATTAAAGAAGTTACAACATTTAATGAAAAAAATTTATTTAGTCCAATCAATATTTTTTTCTTTAGTTCCACATAGAAAATTATTAAATGTGGTTAAAGTATGAAGTACTATATATGTGACCAAAGAGTTTTTTAAAACTTTTACATTTTGGTTAAGGTCAAGTATATGATCTTTTCATATTAGTTTAGAACAATTTTCAACGTCTATAAAATCCTAATCGTTCGTCAATTTAATTTGAATTTTTTTCTTTTCCATCTTACTCTGATCTGAGGTGTACTATTTTTTTTAAATGTAAGACTAAAATTTCATGAACTTATTTGGACTCATTGGAAATAAACTTTTATGGAGTTTCTTCTATTAGTTTTAATATCTAAGGTGTGGGTTATTTCTCAACTTACATGATATTGATTTTTTTAAAATAAAATTTTAAAATTTATATAAAAAAAACAAGCTGCTCGAGCCCGGTCCAAAATAAAATGGGCCAGGCCTGGCCCGACTTGTTAAGTAACGAGTTAAGCTCGGACCCTAAAATCATGCCCGAGTCAGCTCGATCCTGACTTGTTTGCAACCCTACCTAAAGGCAACCGACTCATACCGCATCACCGTAGCTGCACTATATGAATCCAACGGTCTAGATTTCATAGCCATTATAGCGGCCAGAGTGACCCAGGGCAATTATATGCCCTAGTTTATATGAGTCGAGAGAAAGCTTTGTAAGAATTGCTTAAACTCGAACTCGATAAAGAATTTCTGAGCTTGATTTTGAAATCTATAAGGTCGATACAAAACGAAATCGATAAGGTCGACAAAACAAAACTCGACTTGAATTAAAAAATATACTCATTAAGTTATTTATATTATTGTATTTTAAGTTTTAATCTTTAATGATTTAAATTAAAAAATGTATTGGTGTCATTATAAATTATAATTTTTATATATAAAAAATTATAAATATATTTTTTTTAAATTTTTACTTCTTTATGCTTATCAAACACTATTCTTGTGTTCGGATTCGATCGTTCGTTTAAAATTTATAGTGTTCGTTTCGTTTATTAAATGTTCGTTAAAATAAACGAATCGAATATGTTAAGTTCGACTCGTTTAACATTTAATTATATATTTAAATATACATTTTAGTTATTTATTATTCAAAAATATAAATAGTTAATAGTTTATTTTATTTTGTCAATTCAATCCTTAGTCAATCTTTTTTTCAACGTATTATTTTCTTAAAAAAAGATTGAAATTTATTAGTTTAATTATAGTTTATATTCCAACATTAAAATATATTTTTATAAATGTAAATATAAAATAATAAAAAATATATAATAAAAATATTAAACGAACCGAATTTAGAACCTCAACAAGAGTTTGAGTTCGGTTCGTTTGGCTAACCGAATCGAACCGAATCGAACCGAATCCGAATCGAATCGATGGACCGAATATCGAATTCTAATTGCATCTCTACTATTATCAATCTTGAATTGAAAGGTAGTTCTTGGGAAATAAATGACATTTATTTAATATACCACCTATCTCTGATATTTGATAAAACAATATCGGATTTTTGTAAAAACAATTAAATAGAGAAAGTCATGGTATAGGCATGCAAATATACATGCAATTATGGAAGTTCTCCGATGTTGTCCCAAACAGAACTCCCAGGTCCCCATGCAGAAACCCAAGCTTCCTCTTCCAATACCCGTTCTATCTCATTCTCAAAGTCAGTCATCATTGGACTCTGATTTTGCACCTCCGTTGTGACATAATCTTTATCTTTCAATCTTCCAATAGTTGAAGTCTCGGTCGGATTAGAATCTCTTCCAACGTTAATTATTTCAGGAAAATTGAGGTGTGCAGTTTCTCCTCGAAGTCTCAATGCTTCCCGATCGTAGGCGAGAGCAGCTTCTTCAGCAGTGTCGAAGGTACCAAGCCAGACACGTGATTTACTCCTAGGAAGACGAATCTCAGAAATCCACTTACCCCATCGCCGTCTCCGGACCCCTCTATACACATTCTTCTCTGATGATGAAGACCATTTGGGCGAGCTGATCGGATTTACCGCCTCCCTCCAGTGCCGGAGGAGTTCATCAGATTTATTACCATTCATGTTATGCTCTCCTCCAAAAGATATCATCTGGTCGAAAGGAAGAATAGGGCGGTAGTTTTGATTGACTCCAGGAGATTGACAAGATTTCACAAGAACATCCTTCTTTGGTAACTCCATGTCTATTGATTCTCAATTTTTTCAATAAGACACATAGAAATCTATATATATATACAATCCGTTTCTTGTCCGCACCTGAAACTTTCCAAAGACTGAACTATCAATCCGACGGTCATCATTAAGGACCTCACCGACGGAATGGTCAGGAATCGAATAGAGGAGGGGACGGTCGGATGGAACGTCAGCAATCATCCGCATGGGGGATCAACCGCAGAAAAAATACGTCTTATATATATATATGAGCCAAATTAACAGTCACACGTGCTATGCGGACGCCATCATTCATGATTCATTCATTTGTCTTGTAGGATTCGTTTAATTTTCCATCGACTTGATTCAAATTTTCCAAAGAAGGGGGTTTGTCTGCACTTGGTATTATCTTAATGTTGGATTCAATTTCTACCTCTTTCTCTATGAAGAAAGGACAGAGTTCAAGAAGGCTATTTTGGCAATATTCTCAGCAAATAATGCAATGAATGACTTTTTTTTATTTTTCTATCATCATATAAAGAGATGGGTCTTGAACAGGATCAGCCTCAAGAATCTTCTGTCTTCTAATTTTAGTTAGGGTTCGAGATTTGAGTTAGAGAATAGATTAGAGATCAGTTTAATTAACTTTTTATATTCAATGTTTAATTCCTTAAATTTTAACTATTAAATAGTAACAAAAAAGATCAAGTTAGGTTAATTGTATTTTATGAGAGGATTAACAGATTAATATTTTACCGATTTATTCACTAAACGTCATTACATATCTATAAATAATGTATAATTAATAACTAATACTAATACTATATATAACTGAATTATTATTTACATGTTAGTTGCTAACAATACAAATTATAGGTAATTAATAATATACCTTCTAATAATCTATTACTCCCCTTCAAATTGTAGATTCTTCTTCAAGATTAAGAATTTGCTACATCGCTTGTCAGGTATTGCTGATACATGCCTGTACACCAATCACTTCTGTCAACAGGGATTAGGGTTCCGTTCGTTATATGCCGGACTACCGGAAGGCTCCCACGAGAGCGGAACTAAAGTCTTCGTCGTTGACCCGAGTCAACTCTCCGGATCGCCGATTTGGTCTACCAAATCGTCGAGTTGAGGCTAAGATTGCAAGAGTCTGGCAGACTGCCGTTCTTCCCTTTTGAACTCGTCGAGTTTGTCACTAAATCGCCGATTCACCCCCAAATCGTCGATTTCGGACCGTTACTCGCGTCCAGCTCACGGCATTATAGCCGGACGCGATCACTTCTGCGGATTACGCTCCCAGAGATCCTATAAAGGGTGACCCCAGGCTCACTCCAAAGGCACTAGTTCCTCCCATTCTAGATATTACACGGAGCGATGAATCGCCGATTCTGAAAGTGAAATCGCCGATTCCTCCTGGAAGACAATTGATGTAGAGCGCGCGTCGTGGATCTCAGAGCCTCCGGCATGCCAAGATAGCCACTCGTACCACCGCGAGCGCTGGTAAGACTTTTTGTGCTTCATCAGCTGACGCCGTTTGTGGGACAATCGAATCGCCGATTTTGTTGTTGTTAAGATTCGGTTGAATTTCGTAGGAAATTACCGACTTACCATAAAAATCGTCGATTTCCGAACTAAAATCGCCGATTCTTCTTTGTTAAGGTCTGGCTCGACATCGACTTTGCATAAGAAATCGTCGATTTCTGAGAAATTATCTACCGCTGTAGGCACTGACCACGAAGTTCTGTAAAAACGCCTTGAACATCCAAATCGCCGATTTGACTTAGCAAATGGCCGATTTCCGGCCAAGATTTTTTTGTGACTCTGTCAAGTCTTGTTCTCGCTCACCTTCACCCTCATTCGAGATTTCTTAGCGAAACCAAAGAGTCTTTCTACTCACCAAGCTCAGTTGAGTCAGATTCGACTAACTCGGTCTCAATGGCCCAGTTACGAAAAGCAAGTGAGCCGCATCCTCCGCTACCATATCCAAGAGGCAGTAGGTGGAAGCAGAAGGGTTGGGCCTAGTTCAACACTAGCCATTCAGAATAAAACTGTTGAATCTGGATTAGAGGGTTAGGGGGGGTAATAGCTTCTTCTCGTGATTTCTCAGAAGATGTGCGGAATACCTGAGATTACAAGTTAAATACAAGGATATATATATGTTATGTCTATTCTTGATAAGTGTACTGCATTATATGAGTACTGAGTCTACTTATAAGATTGTGCTTTATATACAACTGTAGTATATGAAGACCAGTTATTATATAAGCGAACGTTTTAAAATAAACTTAAAATGTACGTATAAATGACCAGATAACTGGATATATTTTAGTTGTAAATAACTTCAGTCAATGACCAGATGACTGGATGAGGGTTCTGCACGAAAATAGTCAACCTCAATCTGTGACCAGATAACTGGATGAGGGATCTCTTTTTAGTTGTTTTATCTTGTTGTGATTTAAAAATAGAAAAACAAGAAACAAAAAGAGACACAGAGATTTTTATACTGGTTCACCCAAACAAGGGCTAATCCAGTTCTGATGAAACACGAAGATCACTAGCCTAAAGGTAATGGCTAAATCCCTTCCAAGCTTTAAGGCTAAACGCTTGTGAACCACCTAAGAGTATTCAGAAACTCTTAAGAACCTCTGCCAAGCTTTAATGCTAACCGCTTGTGAACCCTCTAAGAGTATTCAGAAACTCTTAAAAACCTCTGCCAAGCTTTAAGGCTAACTGCTTGTGAACCCTCTAAGAGTATTCAGGAACTCTTAAGAACCTTTGCCAAGCTTTAAGGCTAAACGCTTGTAAACCCTCTAAGAGTATTAAGGAACTCTTAAAAACCCTTGAACCTTTAAAGCAGATTCAACCTAAGAGTTTTTCTGGAAACTCTATAGAACCACACCGAGTTTTATGGTTGAACTCGTTTAACCTTTCAAGTGTTGGTATTGATACAAACCTCTCACAACACTTGGACCACTTACAAGGTATAGAGCTTTTCTTCTAACACACCCTCAACGTACAAGAGGGGAAGAAGAAGAAGTTGAAAAACTAAGCACACAACCTTGAGAGAAACTCCTACACAAAGCTTGACTGAGAGCTAGAGCTTGAGCAAGAGAGAAAGAGTAGAGCTTTGATCCAAGGAGAGCTTTAGCAAAGATGACAAGTGATAGCTTGAACTCTTGGGTGTGCACCTCTTTATATAGTAGACGTTGATGGCATAGAGGTAAATTCTTCATCTTCAAAACTCCTAGGAAAAAGAGCTTGCATATAGACGTTAGAGGCTTGGAGCTTTACTTGAATTTGAAACTCATCTTGGGAGATTGTGTAGTATTTAATTCCAAGCTCATGATTGTGTGTTTTATTTTGGGAGATTGAACCTCCACACGTTTGGTATATCTTACCTTTTCCTTATCTAGCTCCCTCTATATTTCGTAAATATTGTACTCATAAAGTAATTTAAAAATTTACCTTGTCTGAAGCTTTTATGAGTGTATGCAGGTGAGATCTAGATAAGATATATATCAGGGTTAGAACAAATACAGACTAAGGTTATTCCATACCTGAGTCTTTCTCCCCCTACAATTGACAAAGAGGTATTCTGAATTTTGACTTTAACCCTGTTTTCTTGACTTTGATAGACATTAATAGTGATTGTGCAAAGTCATGTATAGTATGGGCCAAAATAATTTTAAAACAAACGTTTGCCCATGTTGGATCATAATATGTTTATTAAGCATATATCCAAAATAATTTACGTGAAAATTTTATATCTTATGCATGGATTAAAAAAACAATTTTCGCGTAAAATGGGCATTTAAAGATAGTAAGTTCTATATGAATGACCTATAGTCCTCATAGTCAATTTTAGAATATGCATGAATTTGTATGAATGACTTGAGAATCTTTTTATGCATTTTCTTAATCCAAGTAATATGTATGTATACTTTCAAGAATGACTTGGACTTATTGAGATATAAGTATTAGTCCAATAAAATATGAGTTAAGTGCAATGGACTAAATGAACAATTAATCATCTCAATATGCATGTATGTGATTTTTGGAACTAATCCCCTCCGTTTTCTAAATGATTTTTCATAATTATTATTTAATGATACCATGGGGTCTAGAATGCAACATGCAATTTGTATTCTATGCCAACATATGTAGTTGCATGTAATAACCATACAGATATTTAAATCATGTATCATAACTTAAGCAAATAAAAAAATCTAATAAATCAAATGAAGCTTAAATGTTGCATGAAATAAATATTGAAAGAGTATCAAGGTGCTTAAGCGAGTCTAGATTAAGCACAAATATTTATGATCTTCACTTGATTATCTCTTATCGAAAGAGATTTCTTAATCAAAATGGTGAAGGTCTCCTAGGAACAAACAAGCATTCAAATATAATGAGTATTGTTTTTGGTAGAATAAAAAACAGCTACTGGGAATGACTGCCACCAAGACATGATCCAAACTTCTCTAGGATCAGTTCCTGACTAACCTTAAGATCCTTCATTTTTGCATGTGTTACTCTTACCCGGGCTTCATTCATCTTCACTTGGTTCTCCAGCTCTCTGAAATTTTGGTTCATAGTATTGATTTGCCTGACCACTTCTAAATCAAAATCATCTCTGTTGGCATGCAACCCTTTGAGAATCATGATCGTGTCTGTATTTAGAAGGGCCATGTCGATGTGAGCATCTAAGATGTGCTTCATATTGGGTATCTCAGCTCGAATGTCCTCAAACTCTTCTTTATCCGAGTCATGGAATTGATTTAGCATCTTGTGCTTAAAAGATGCTGCTGTGAAATGTTGAAGAGGACAGATCTTGGATCTCCTACACAAAGACAGATTTAAATGATACTTACCAAGAAGCTTGGAGATCAAGCGATGGTAGTGTCTGGTTCCATCTGGTATCATGGTAACCGTAGTCATGTTATACATAACCAGACCAACCCAGTCTACTTTGATTCGCTTGAGAATGCAGAAGGCAGCAACTTGAGCAATCATAGATGGCTCAGTAGTGGAGGTAGACATTAGACATAGACAGTTATCGATGAGCTTTATCAGAACTGATGCTACTCCTGTGAGATCTTTCAGATAAATCTTGTCAGCCTCATTTGGGTTGAATCTTCTTGTGAGGGTTAGCTAGCCACAACTGTTCAACAGTACAGATGAAAGGAAGATCACTAAGATCTTTAGAAATATGAATGCATGCACCATTGCTGGGTAGAAGACTCCATCCAGCAAGTAGTTCTTTAGAAATGCTCAGCTCGATATTGTTTATTCGAGATGATATGAGAGGTAGATGGTTGTTTACTGAATAAACCATGTTAACATAGAACTGACTTACCTCTTTGTCAAAGATCTCTTCTTGCTTAATGTCTTCCATGCACTCTACAAGTCCATTGAAGCTAAGGAGCTCTTCTAACGCTTTGTTGTTCAGGGCTGCAAAGTCTGTTGGTTCTTCCAGAGAAAGCTTGGCTTCATGAATAGTCTTGAAGACTTCCTCAGCCTTGGAAGACCTAAAACATAGATTTCCTTTGAATGCAACAGCTCTGGACGGACTTTTTCTCTTCTTTGGAGGAAGGATTTGAGCAGGGATGAATGCTAACTGAGGTTCTTCTACATCCAGTAGTGTTGTGAGATCACTCAGGGTTTCATACATATCTTTCATCAGGGAAGGTTCATCTTCTTTCTTCATCATGTTTGCAAGGTGGAAGAAGATAAGAAGTTTGATGAAGAGAAATAGAAATCGTTGACAGAAATAGAACTCGTGTAGGGTTCTTATACAATGATAGTTGAGTTTTTTAATGCTGAACCATTTACTTTCTTGCGCAGGTGCTGAAATGACGGGAGTTAATCTTCAGGATGCCCATTGGTGGGAGAAGATCGCGCAATCCACCCAATCTGAACGTGTGTTAGGTGGTCATGATTGTTCCCATACCCGATGTGGGAGTAATTCCCTTTGCCTTGTATGGTTTTGCATGTCATAAATGGAAATGAAATCATTGCCATTGGTGGTTGATCATTTAAGATGCATCAAAAAGGTTTTAACTAGACATGTTATCCATTGGATATAAATGGAGAGAAATTATGTAACTTGGCATGAGCTATTAATGAGCTCTTCTACCAACTTCTAAATTAATTTGTCTATTGTAATCAAGCAATATGAGATAAATAGTTTAAACGTGAAGACATAAATTGTAACTCATACCTTTGGTACGGTGAACAGCAAGTCAGTCGACTTCATCTGTATCACAAATTAATCCCCAGAATATTTCTGATTTTTGAAAAATGCTCCAAATCCAGGGATTTTGTGAAAATGTCGGCTAGCTGCCCATCAGTTGATATGTATTCAAGTATGATATTCTTCTTCTCTACATGATCCCTTAAAAAGTGATGCCGAACATCTATATGTTTTGACCTAGTATGCAACACAGTATTTTTCGATAGACATATTGCACTTTTGTTGTCACATTTTAGAGGGATCGTTCCTAAAGTAGTGTCATAATCTTTTAAGGTTTGCTTCATCCAAAGAATTTGAGCACATGCACTAGATGCAGCCATATATTCAGCTTTTGTAGTAGACAGAGCAATGTTGTTTTGCTTTTTGCATGACCATGACACTAATGCATTCCCTAATAGGAAACAAGTACCACTGGTGCTTTTCTGTCGGTCTGACAACCGCCAATGTCAGCATCATAGTAAGCTGTTAAGGAAAAGTCACTTCCTTTTGGATAGAATAATCCTAAGTTAAGTGTTCCTTTAATATATCTAATTATTCTTTTTACAGCTTTGAGGTGTGATTCTTTAGGATTTGACTGATATCTTGCACATAAGCAGACTGCAAACATAATGTCAGGTCTACTTGATGTGAGATACAGTAAAGATCCAATCATTCCTCGGTACTTTTTGTTATCTACCTCTTTGCCCTCTGGATCTCCACCTAATCTGAGTGTGGAGCTCATAGGAGTGTTAGAAGCTTTGGAGCTATCTAAGCCAAATTTTTTGACCAAGTCTTTGGCATATTTTGTTTGACTTACAAAAATACCATTTTCTATTTGTTTGACTTGGAGACCCAGAAAGTAGTTTAATTCTTCCATCATGTTCATTTCGAATTCCTTTTCCATTAAGGTTGAGAATTCTTTGCACAGGTTTTTATTTGTAGATCCAAAAATTATGTCATCAACATAGATTTGGATTGATAAAATATTTGTGTCAATAATTTTTATGAATAGTGTATTATCAATACTACCCATCTTAAAATTTTGAGAGACTAGAAAATTCTTTAACCTCTCATACCCAAGCTCTAGGAGCTTGTTTCAATCCATATAGCGCCTTTTTTAGTTTGTATACGTAGTCGGGGAATTCAGAGTCTTCAAAGCTGGGAGGTTGCTTTACATAGACTTCTTCCTTTACTTCACCATTTAGGAATACATTTTTAACATCCATTTGATACAGAGTGAAGTTCTTATAGCATGCATATGAGAGAAGTATTCTTATTGATTCTAGTCTTGCTACTGGGGCAAAGGTTTCGTCATAATCAATTCCTTCTTGTTAATTATAACCTTGAGCTACTAATATGGCTTTGTTTCTGGTGATGTCCCCATTTTCATCAAACTTGTTCCTAAAGACCCATCTTGTCCCTATAATTGAGCAGTCTTTGGGTCTTGGAACCAGATCCCAAACATCGCTGCGGGTGAACTGATTTAGTTCTGATGAAGCAAGAAATCTGCTACCAATAGGCTCGCAGGGTTGCGAGGAGGGCCGGAGACTTTGGAGTCCACGACACGCGTTCTACATCAATGTACCTGCAGAAGTGGAGGGAAATCGGCGACTCACGTGGCAGTCGGCGACTCGGGCTCCTTGGTTTGCTCTGGTTGGAGTGTAGTCAAGTGTGAATGACCTGGGAATGGAGGACCCCCAAGGACCCCTTTTATAGGGACCTTGGGATGTTTTCCCATTTATTAGCGTGGGGACCACTCCATTATGGTGCCCAATTAAGGGTGTCATAATGACGTGGACCCTCTCAAGTAACGGCTGAGAATCGGTGACTCAGGTATGGGAGTCACCGATTTAGAGGTGGAGTCGCCGACTCCCTTGTGGTCAGGTCCTCGGTCTACAAGACTCAAGTGCCCTGTCTGGAGTCGGCGATGCACCCCTGGAATCGGCTACTTGGTAGTCTTAGTCGGCGATTCCCAGGTGTTGCCTTAAGTACTTGACGTAGACACTTGCTCCGCACCGTGGATGCCTTCCAGGGGTCCGGCGTAAAGTGACGGAACCCTAGTCCTTGTTGAGGGGCGTTGCTGAGAGTGACTGACGTAATCAGGCATGTCTCACCAGTACTCCCTCCTGAAGAGAGCATAAGAAACATGCGTGTATCGCCAGTATCCTCCCCCAAGCAAGGTGATCCGCATCAAGGCCAAAGCGACAAGATAGGATCGAATCATTGCGGCCACAGCGACACAATGACTCAGTTATCCATGCACTATCAGATGGATTGATTCACTATCAGAATCTAGTTCCAGGCCAACGAAACTACGTGTTTATAGTCCAACTCTGATCAGGAGCAACTTTTGCTGTGTCATCATCAAGGCCAAAGCGACAAGATGAGAGAGAATTATTAAGGTCAAAGCGACAAAATAATTCCCGTCCATTAAGGCCAAAGCGACAAAATGGACTGACTCACTATCAGAGCCTGATTCTGGCCGAAGCGACAGAATGTATGGATTCACTATCAGAATCTAGTTCACTCATAACTTTTGGAATGAGTACTTTTCCGAAATATTTGATTTTGATTGTCAATAAGCTATCTTTTGTTTTTTCTTTGCTAACCTTTCATATAATTTACCCTTTAAATTGTAACTAAAGTCCGAAACTAGATTCACAAGTCGTAATTTAGCCACTCTGAACGTAAATTAGACTCTGCTAACCCTATTGCTAGCCACTCTGGACGTAGACCTGGTCGTACGAATCGTAGCTCAGTCTACGGCTAAACTCGCGAAATAAATTAAACTTCACAACTAATCAAGACTCGCAAAGCTAAGTGACGTAATAAGTTGGAGATACAAAAATTATCGGGAATAGGACTTAGAATTTTTTGAGAACCTAAGACTCTAGATTTCATTCCCTAATGTGTAGTTGAACTCTGGCCGAAGCGACAGAGTAACTTTTTACCCTCATCAAGGCCATAGCGACAAGATGGGGTTGAATCGTTAAGGCCATAGCGATAAAACAATTTTTTATCTATTAAGACCATAGCGACAGAATAGATTTTCGTATGTGTTGTGGGTACTTGGAACCTCTTGGGGTTAAGTTCAATTGTACTTATCAACTACCTAAGACTCTAGACTTATACCCTAATGTGTAGTTGAACTCTGGCCGAAGCGACAGAGTAACTTTTGGACCCGCATCAAGGCTGTAGCGACAAGATGGGGTAGGATCGTTAAGACCATAACGACAAAACGATTTTAATCTATTAAGACCATAGCGACAAAATAGATTTCTAAGGTAGGGTACTAGTTAGAGTCGTAGGTAGGTGATTTCGAAAGATTATCAACTTTACTGACTTTTAGAAATGAAAATTAGAAAGATAAAATCTAACTATTTTATTTTGTAATTTGTACTAGCATATACACTAAGAGACTACAATTTAAGATTACAATTCTAGATTTGAACCTTGATATTTTAGCCAAGCTCCGGCCATAGCGACAGAGCGACTCTCGATCCTCATCAAGGCTATAGCGACAGGATGGGATAAGATCATTAAGGCCAAAGCGGCAAAATGATCCTTGGTCTATTAAGGCCATAGCGACAAAATAGATTTAAAACGAGGGTATCATTGATCGTAGTCGTAAATTTAGAATCTCGGGGCTAGATTCGTAAATAAGAGTCTGATTTAGATTCTTAAGTCGCACTTCGGACTCATAAATCGTAAACTAGACATGTAATCACAATTTAGCCACTCTGGACGTAAATTGGATTTTGTAACCATCACTTAAACTCGTGGGTCGTAAACTAGGTCTGAGTAACCGGTATCATCCAGCCAAAGCGATGGATGATATATGAGGTCGAAGTGACGGACGCCATCCAGCCAAAGCGATGGATGATTGATCCGTCCGAAGCGATGGGTGATTATTCTAAATATGATATGCCATACATATTGCATAGTATCTCCATGGATTAAAGAGAGATTTATTTAGAATAATATCGCTATAGAGAATATATAAGAATAGTATGAGCGACAAACAAAAGAATCAACATGTTTTGGTCGCTGGTTGCGACTGACAAAAGCATAGCCTGCATGGTTACTCTGGCCAATCCTATCTTCTAACAGATGACAGTTCCTCACTACTAGCGTGATGCACTTGATTGCGAGTGTGAACTGTGGCTCTGATTGAAATCATTGTCATAGGATTGAGAACGTAAGCTATGACTTTGGTTACCATAACTGTTACTGGGCCGAGAGTGTGAGCTATGGCTTTCGTGGCCATAAATGTTACCAGACTGAGAGTATGAGTTATGACTTTTGTGGTCATAACTGTTGATAAGAAACTCCTCTCTGTATCCGTCCAGCTTATTATTGTTCTCCTCTTCTATCTCAATGAACGATTGAGCTCGTTAGAAGAGGTCGGGCAGGGTTTCCACTTTATGGAGCGTAAAATTCTGGACCAAAGGGGAGTGGTGAGACATGCTTGATTACGTCAGTCACTCCCAGCAACGCCCTTCAACAAGGATTAGGGTTCCGTCGCTTTATGCCGGACCCCCAGAAGGCTTCCACGGTGCGGAACAAGTGTCTACGTCAAGTACTCAAGGCAACACCTGGGAATCGCCGACTGGGACTACCAAGTCGTCGATTCCAGGGGTGCATCGCCGACTCCAGACAGGGCACTCGGGTCTGGTAGACCAAGGACCTAACCTCAAGGGAATCGGCGCTTCCACCTCTGAATCGGCGACTCCCATACCTGAGTCGCCGACTCCCAGGCGTTACTTGAGAGGGCTTACGTCATTATGGCACCTTTAATTGGGTACCATAATGGGGTGGGCCCCACTCTAATGAATGAGGAAACGCCCCCAGGACCCTATAAAAGGGATCCTAGGGTTTTCCTCCATTCTCACCTTCACTTGACCTATAACACTCCCCACTAGAGCAATCCAGGAGCCCGAATCGCCTACTCCCCAAGTGAGTCACCGATTCCCCTCCTCTTCTGCAGGTGTTTGACGTAGAGCGCGCGCCATGGACTCCGAAGCCTCCGGCCCTCTTCGTAGCACCACGAGCCCACTGGTAGCAGATTCCGTGCTTCATCAGCTGTTGCCGTCTGTGGGACTATCGAACCACGATATCCCGTCGTAATCGCGAAGTTTTCTTCGCAAAGTCCGGCTTGATTTCCCTACGGAGATCGCTAACTTTGTGTCAAGGATATCGCCGATTCATACTAGGAATCGCCGACTCCACCTAGTGAGTCACCGATTCAGGGAATATTCTGCTTGCTAAGAGTGCTGTCCATGGCCAGAATCGAAAGAAAAACTACCTAAGGCCATTCGCCAATTCCACTTTGAATCGCCGACTCCACCTAGCGAATCGCCGACTCCACCTAGTTTTTTCTCTCGGGCCAGTTCTAGCAAATACCTGCGCTCTAGTTGGAACACGCTTTTGTCAAACATGAATTCTGAAAGGTAAAAACACGACTACCATCCGAGGAACAAAGGCAAATCCCCAATGGTACCCGATAGGGCACAAACTGAGCCTCCTCAGCAAAACAGGCAAGCTGAGGGGTTTGAGGAGGCTCAAACTGATTTGCCCCCTCGGACATCCATCCCTCCCGCTCTAGAGGCGAGGTTGATTAACTTCATGGATACCATGGAACAAAGAGTTAACAACCTCGAGAAAGCGAGGAGTCAGAGGACCATCTCCCGCGAAGGAGCGGGTGAATCGGCCTCTCACAATTCTCCATCTGTGGAGAAAAGGAAGAAAGGTCCAGAGCCACAAAAATCAAGGGCTGGACCTAGTAAGAGTCACACTGAAAGGACTCTTACAACACGGTTCGTGGAAGACCTCCGTCGGAAGTTGGCCGACAATCCAGTCACCAGCGGTCCGATCGAATTTCTGAGAGTCAAAAGCGCTCCTTTTCGTGAGGACCTTTTGAGAGTGTCTTTTCCACCAACCTGGCGGGTACCCAGGATAGAAACATTTGACGGTTCGGGTGATCCAAAAGATCACATCAACCTCTACCTTAATGTCCTGGAATCGCAAACCACCGATAACGCGCTGTTGTGTCGGGCATTCCCCGACACTCTCAAGGGCAACGCCTACCAGTGGTTTTTCGGTCTGCCAGCTGGATCAATCTCCAGCTTCGCGGACCTCTCATCCAAGTTCATCGCCCAACATGTGGGGATGATCAGGATCAAACATAGTGCCAATGCACTGCTGGCACTACGACAGAACAAGCTGTCGTTAAGGGATTACACTATTAAGTTCACTTCGATGATTACAGAAGTGAGCGACTTAATCCCGAGTCTGGCCATAGCGGGGTACACGAATGGGTTAGTACCCTACTCCCCTTTGGCCCAGCATCTTACGCTCCATAAAGTGGAGACTCTACCTGACCTCTTTTAGCAAGCCCAATTATTCATTGAGGTGGAAGAGTAGAATGAGAACAAGCTAGTTGAACTTGAGAACACTAGCTTCAAAAAACCAAAGTTAGAGAAGAAGAGCTATAACGGGAAGAATAGTTTCCGCGGCTTCTCAAACAAATACACTGACATTGCGGCTAGTTCCTTCAAAAAGGAATGGAAGCCCAAACATGATAATAGTCGCCAAAGGGTCCATCCCAACCATGGAAGGATTGGACCCCATTAACAATTAACAAAGAATTCATTAACCATGGAAGGGTTCTTCCGTAGGTGAGGTCCACTTTTGAGTACGTCCCTCGTCTACCTACGTTCTTCCGTAGGTGAGGTTCACTCTTAAACACTTACCCCTCTGTCTATATTTTTTCGTAGAAGGGGCTAGTATTTTACCGATGTATCCCCCGTCTACCCACGTTCTTCCGTAGGTGAGGTTCACTTTTGAGTACGTCCCTCGTCTACTGATGAAGCACTGAATCTGCTACCAGGGCTCGCGGTGGTGCGAGGTTGATGCCGGAGGCTTTGGAGTCCACGACGCACGCTCTACGTCAAAATACCTGCAAGTGAAACTAGGCGATTCTAATGAGACTCGCCGAGTTTCGTAGTGTAGTGCTCTGGTGTGAGAGTGGAACTTGAATCGTGCCTTTGAGTGTCCCCTTGAGACCCCTTTTATAGGGTCTCGGAGGGCGCACTCATCGACGGAGATCGCGCCTATGGTCATATATGGTAACATTTATGACGTTGGCTGCCGCCGAGTAACGGTCGTAAGTCGCCGATTCAGGTATGGAAGTCGCCTAGTTAAGGGCTAACTCGGCGAGTTTCTAGGGCCAAGACGTACAGTCTACCATACTGCCGATCTTGCCTTAACTCGGTGAGATATCCTGTATGTCGGCGACTTGGTAGTCCAATCGGCGACTTTACGGGCTAACTCGGCTATCTGGACGAAGAACGATGTTCCGCACCGTGGGAGCTCTCCGGGGGTCCTGCCATAGCGACGGAGCCCTAGTCCTTGTTGAGAGGCGTTGATGGGTAGTGACTGGTGTAATCAGGCATGTCTCACCAGTACTCCCCCCTGAAGAGAGCACAAGAAACATGGTGTATCACCAGTACCCCCCCCGTCAATCAAGGTTCAAAGTGTTTGATCCAGCACCAAGGCCAAAGCGACAAGATGAGATTGAATCATCCGCCCACAGTGACGTAATGATTCAGAATCCACAGGCCAAAGCGACAAGAAATGGATCGAGTTCCAGGCCACGGTAACTCATGTTTATAGTCCTTCCCTGATCAGGGGCGACTGCACTGTGTTATCGAGGCCGAAGCGACAAGATAAATTCCAGCCAAAGCGACGGAATCGATTAAGGCTATTCAGTGACTTAATCGGGTTCTTGCCAGAGCGATAGAACCAAGTTCTAGCCGAAGCGATAGAACTAATGTTTATAGTCTCTCTGATCAAGAGCGACTTAAAGTCCGCAACGACGGCCCCCTTCAAGGCTTTTTAGCGACAAGATGGGTTGAGAATCGTTAAGGCTAAAGCGACAGAACGATCTCTAGTGTATCAAGGCAGAATGCGACAAGATACTTAGACTCACTATTAGAGTCTTATTCTGGCCAAAGCGACAGAATAATACCTGCAAAAAAGAAAAACATTTTGGCCAAAGCGACAAATAATATCTGCAAAACAACAAAAGAAAATATCCTGCAAAACAACTAGATCAGTCTGAAAACGCATACGATTATTGACCAAAAATACCTCTTGCGATACTCTTTTCCTTATTTTAGCCAATCCTCGGTGAATCTGGCCGAAGCGACAGACTGACCGTGTTTATGTATGACGACTTCTGGCCAGAGCGACAGAAGTGTCGGGATAGCTTGTGATACTCCCCCCTGAAATTTGACGACTTCTGGCCAAAGCGATAGAAGTGCCGGGAGAGTTTGTGATACTCCCCCCTGAAAACTTGCACTTGGGGCAGTTTTTAGTGTTATTTTACCCGGAATCGGCGACTGGAGTTTGTGATACTTTTGGCAGTCGGCGATATCCGTGGTAGGGGGTATTTTTTGTTTTTTACCCTTGTGAGTCGGCGACTCCTAACGTAACCGTCGGATCTTTTCGGGAGATCCTTGGAATATTTGAGAGATATACGGGGAATATTTGTAAAATCTCCAAATAAGGAAAGTTTCTCACATTGTCGTGAGTTTTTGCCCGGAGTCGGCGACTGCCCTGTGGAGTCGGCGACTTGGCGTGATTTGGGGGATTTGGAGATCGAATCTTGATCTCAAATTTCGTAAATTTTGGGTTTTCTGGGGGGTTTTTGCAATTTTCCCAAGGCCTATAAATAGTGGAGAGGTTTTCCCCAAAACCTCACAACACTCTTTTGCCTTCCTCAATCGCCCAAACCTCCAGACTTTTGAATCGCCGATTCCTTGATTCTAAACCCTCGAATCACCGATTCACCCAATGTCTACCCCCGATTCCCCATTGAAGGAAAGTGAAACGTCAACTTTCATAGCTGACTTGCTGCATGATAACCTTGATGAGGCGCTGAACACCGTTGAGTCGCCGATTCCCTCTCCTGACAGAGAGGTTGAGTCGGCGACTCCGGTCGTTCCACCTCATGGATTGGAGCTGACTGCCACTGTGCATGAGCTACTGGGCACCTCGCCAGTGTCGGCGACTCAGAGCCAGGCCCTTGTAGTCGTACGGCAGCCTCTCGAGCTGGGGGAAATTCCCGTGGCCTCTGTATCGACGACTCCCATCGTGGAGTCGGCGACTCATGCAGGCCCTGTTAAAGGGAAATCCTTCAAGCGAAGGGGGCAGGGCTCAGCTGCCATTGGGTCGGCGACTGCTGGCCATGCCTCACCGATTCCTGTTACGGGATCGGCGACTCATGTGCTGGAGTCGGCGACTCCCATGTGTATAGATGATTCCTCCGCGCACCGCCCTGCACCTTTGGTCGTGAGCGCGGGAGGACGAATCGTGTCGGGACTGAACCCGAACCAAGGTCCTTCTGTGAAGAGAAAAAGAAGGCGCACCACCGGGAAGGGCAAAGTACACGTGCCCGAAGAAAATGAAGGGGTCCCTCCTCCTCTCAACATAAATATCGAGGAGACACTGTTTGTGGACCGTGGTGCTTCTAATCCACGACGAAGAGCGAGCCGGCGCTCCGAACGAACTCCGCCACCTCCCGTGGATTTAAATGCTAGTTGAGATCCGGACTTCGACTTGAACACGTATATCGGAGCTTTGAACCCCTCTGGGTTCGCTCACTGTGAAATCGCCTTGAATGGCGTGCCAAGGTTGCTCCCTGTTGGCCGTTCTGGAGACGGCTAGTATGAGCAAGTCATGACCCACGCAACCTTGGACGGGTCTGATGGAGTGAATCCCCCCTCCAATCTGAATGCGAGCGATGCTCGAACATTGCTGTCAGGGATTCAGATTTCTGGTCATCTCCGATTCTGGGTGTCGAGATACCAGCCGATTAATTTGCCGCCCCCGGGATTCCAAGCTATCCCGAGGATCTATTTCAAGCACTTCTCCGAGCTTCCCATTCCGGAGATTATAAGCGAAGTGCTTCTGAGGTTCGAGTTGTCGTTGTCGCAGCTCCCAGCGGGATTCTTTGTGATCCTGCGGGGTTTTATGAACATCTGCTGGGGGCTCAATGTTGCTGCGACGGCGAGCTTGTTTATGTACTTTTACAAGCTCACCCGAGAAAAGTCTGGATCCGGTCGCTTTGGGTTCACGCGACGACATTTTGACAAGAACATCGTCGATGAGCTCCCGACGAACTTTGGATCCAACTGGAAGAAAGAGTTCCTTTTTATAACCTCTGAGTTTCTCCCTGGGAGCCGGGAGATGTGGAACGATCCGAATCGAGTGCACATGAACGCCTCGATCGAACTGAGTACGAGGGACATAGAAGCCTCGGATCGTATAGCGCGTACGCTGATAGCCTATTCTGTGCCGCGCGGTGTTCCCTTTGTCCTTTGCCAAAGGGAAGACTTCACTTTTGAAGACGTTGAAGATGCGCATGAGCCACCCACTGAACGAGAGATAGAAGGTGGTCAGAGGCGCTCTATTCTATATCATGATGATGCGCCTTTGTATATGCGCAAGAGGTTCCGCGCGGGCAAGCTGATAAGCTTGCGACAAAAGAAAGATAGATCTCGTAGCGAGCCTCGACGGACCTTTGAGCATGGGTCGAGCTCTCGCTCTGCACCTCCACCTCCCAAGGGCTATGTGCCTTACACTTCTGCTGGAGTGACACTTCCTGATTTTATGGCTAGTGCTGAAACTAGAAAGGAAGCGATGTCACTCCTCTTGGGTCACCCTGGGACTTGGTGCAAGAGTGAATTACTGATGCATTTGAATGCCGTATGTTATATGGCACATGCTTGTTATCACGGAGACTCTATCCATGACGTCGAGAAAATTCAGGAAAGATACAATCAGCTCGACGCAAAGTTTAAGGAGAGCGAGAAGGCTCTCGACAAGCTGAAGAATGTGAGGTCCAGGATGGAGAACCTCCGTGACAATGTTCTGCCGAAGAAGGACAAGACCATCGAGTCCAAGCAGAAGGAGATAGATGAATATGTCACGAAGATCTTGGCGCTTCGCAAAGATTTGAAGACTGCTAGTTCTGGTCGTGCCCAAGAAATTGAGGATCTGAAGAGCCAGCTAGCTAGTGAAAGAGGGCACGTGGCCTCGCTTGAGGCGACGGTGGCTGAACTGAAAAAGAAAGCTGCTCAAAACCAACGCGACAATGCTGATCTGAAGAGCGAGCTTGCAAGTGCGGAAGAAGAAGTGCTGACCCTGAAGAATAACAACACCGCACTTACTGATA
Source organism: Zostera marina (assembly GCA_001185155.1). Classification (NCBI taxonomy): domain Eukaryota; kingdom Viridiplantae; phylum Streptophyta; class Magnoliopsida; order Alismatales; family Zosteraceae; genus Zostera; species Zostera marina. Next base: position 388,621 of record LFYR01001661.1, on the reverse strand, counting down.
GAGCTGCTGGGTTGGATTTGGATGTACGCTACCAATCCGACCAGCTTCAAGAGCTCATCTTTTTTGGACCGACAGTGTTTCCCGCTCTACCTCCGGATTACATCACGGATATCATGGCGTGGGTAGAGGAACACCCTGAAGAGCTTGAGAAGAACAAAGAAGCTCTTAACAAGATGAAGGACGAAGCCGCGCAATGATAGACTCCATTAGTCCTTCTTATTTTGTAATCTTTTATCTTTTTTGTAATTTTGAAATTTTTTAATGAAATTAATCGTTTTCGCTTTTCTATTCTATTGTTCATTTACTTTATTCTTTTGAATTGTAACTAAGACCCGAAACTAGATTCGCGAGTCGTAATTTAGCCGCTCTGGACGTAAATTAGACTAACCCTATCGCTAGCCACTCTGGGCGTAGACTTGGTCGTACGAATCGTAGCTCAGTCTACGGTTAAATTCGCGAAAATAAATTAAACTTCACAACCAATAGTAAGTCGTAAAATCGATTAGCAAAATTAAAGATAACAAATATTTTTGAAAGATAAAAAAGATACGATTAACCCTAAAACTTTAGAGTTGTTGTTTGTCTCCGGCCGAAGCGACGGAGTGATTGTTTTACCTTCATCGAGGCCATAGCGACAAGATGAGGTTGGATCGTTAAGGCCGTAGCGACAAAACGATTTCTAATCTATTGAGGCCATAGCGACAAAATAGATTAGTTTCGAAACCCTACATGTGAATGATCTAGGGTTTTACGTGTTCCTAAGACTTATACCCTTTGAGTTCACCTCTAGCCGAAGCGACAGAGTGATCTATACATCGAGGCCATAGCGACAAGATGTAGTTGAATTGTTAAGGCCATAGCGACAAAACAATCTATTGAGGCCATAGCGACAAAATAGATTAGTTTGGAAACCCTAAGTGTTGATGATCTAGGGTTTTTTGCGTTCCTAAGACTTGTACCCTTTGAATTCATCTCTGGCCAAAGCGACAGAGTGATCTATACATCGAGGCCATAGCGACAAGATGTAGTTGAATTGTTAAGGGCATAGCGACAAAACAATTTCGATTTATCAGGGGTAAAGTCGTAAATATCTAGGAACTTTTAAATTTTAACTTTTTATTACTAAAAAAGCGGAAAAACAAATGTTTGAAAATAAAATCTAACTATTTTATTTTGCTATACACGAAAGGACTAAAGGAAGAGGAGGGTCAATACTAAGCGTAGTATTCTTGCATGTTGTCAGCATGCCAGGTGTTCGGAACCATTGTTCCATCCTGCCATCGTAAGCGATAAGTTCCTGGCCTTATCTCTTTATCGACGATGTATGGACCCTTGAAGTTGGATGACAACTTATTCCTTGGTCTATTCCTTTCGGTGATACTAGCCTTCCGCGTGACGAGGGTTCCCGGCAGAAATACTTTTTTGCGTACTTGGCGATTGTGGTATCGTGATACGCTGGCCTTGTACGATGCGTTCCGCAGGTCTGCCTCGTCGCGGGTTTCATCCCTCAACTCTAACTATGTAGCTAGGTTTTGGTCGTTGTTTAGCTCGTCGTACTTCGAGATCCTGTACGTTGGTACGCTCATCTCGATTGGTACGACAGCCTCTACTTCATATGTCATAGCGAAGGGGGTGTTACCCGTGGGATTTTTACTAGTTGTGCGATATGCCCATAGGATTTCGCACAACTTATCTGCCCAGGCCCCTTTTGCCGATTCGATTTTCTTTTTGAGACCTTGTACGATGGCCTTGTTGGTCATCTCCACTTGCCGTTTGCCTGTGGTCGGTAAACGAAAGCAAAGTGAAGTTTTGTGCCCAGGTCCTCGCACATTCTCGAGAACTTCCCCCCTGTGAATTGGGTACCATTGTCTGTGACAATGTGTTGGGGAACTCCGAATCGACACACTATGGAGCGATATACGAATTTGACTGCCGCATCCTGAGTGATTTTTGCTACAGCCTGAGCCTCGACCCATTTTGTGAAGTAGTCAACTGCCACAAAAATGAATCGAGCTTGGGATGTTGAGGGTGGGAATGGTCCTACGATGTCCAGTCCCCACCTTGCAAATGGTATCGAGCTCAGGATGGGAGTCATGTCCGTGGATGGTTTTTGTTGCATCGGGCTATGCAATTGACATGCTCGGCACTTGTGGACGTAAGTGCGAGCTTCTAACCGTAGTG
>LFYR01001661.1:295759-383487 GCA_001185155.1 Zostera marina | reverse complement strand
GTCCGGCGAAGGAGAGCGTGGACGCTTCCCCTTCGGGTCAGGTTTACAACTGTCTTGTCCTCGGGGTCCCTTGACGAAGTTGCCCAGTTCACCCTTTGAGACCAGCTGCTCGACGTAGATCGAGAACTCCCTGCAGTGGTCGGTGAGATGGCCGTGGTCCTTGTGAAATTTACAGAACCTTCCACCCTTTTTGCGACTACTTTTGGTTGCAGGGTCCAGAGTACGGGCAGGAGGTAGATCTGCCCGATTTTTGCGTTTCTCAAACAGTTCGCCTTTGTTGATTGTCAGAGGGGTCCACTCCTTCCATGGTTGGGATGGACCCTTTGGCGACTGTTTGGTGGTTGTTTGATACACTTTATTGTCATGCTTGGGCTTCCATTCCTTTTTGTAGGAACTAGCCGCATTGTCAGTGTACTTGTTCGAAGAGCCTCGGAAACTGTTTTTTCCGCCGTAGCTCTTTTTCTCGAACTTTGGTTTTTTGAAACTAGTGGTCTCAAGGTCCACTAGCTTGTTCTCATTCTGCTCTTCCACCTCAATGAACGATTGGGCTTGTTGGAAGAGGTCAGGTAGAGTCTCCACCTTATGGAGAGTGAGATGCTGGGCCAGAGGGGAGTAGGGTACCAGCCCATTTGTGTATCCCGCTATGGCCAGACTTGGGATTAAATCGCTCACTTCTGTCATCATTGAAGTGAACTTGATAGTATAATCCCTCAACGACAGCTTGTTCTGCCGTAGTGCCAGCAGTGCGTTGGCACTGTGTTTGATCCTAATCATCCCCACGTGTTGGGCGATGAATTTGGATGAAAGGTCCGTAAAGCTGGAGATTGACCCAGCTGGCAGACCAGAGAACCACCGATAGGCACTGCCCTTGAGAGTGCCAGGGAATGCCCGGCACAACAGTGCGTTATCGGTGGTTTGCGGTTCCAAGACACTAAGGTAGAGGTTGATGTGATCTCTTGGATCACCCGAACCATCGTACGCTTCTATCCTTGGTACCCGCCAGGTTTGTGGAAAGTATACCTTCAAAAGGTCCTCTCGAAAAGGAGCACTTTTGATCCTCAAAATTCCATCGGACCGCTGGCAGCTGGGTTGCTTGCCAACTTCCGACGAAGGTCTTCCACAAACCGAGTTGTAAGAGTCTTTTCAGTGTGACTCTTACTAGGTCCAACCTTTGATTTTGAAGGTTGTGGACCATCCTTCTTTTTCTCCCCAGATGGAGAATTATGAGAGGTCGATTAACCCGCTCCTTCGCGGGCAACGGTCCTCTGACTCCTCGCTTTCTCGAGGTTGTTGACCCTTTGTTCCATGTTATCCATGAACTTGACCAACCTCTCTTCTAAAGCGGGAGGGATGGTTGTTTGAGGGCGCAGACTGGCTTGGGGCTCCTCAGGCCTTTCTTGCCTGTTTTCTTGAGGAGGGTCAGTCTGGGCCCTGTCACCTACCATTGAGGATTTGCCTTTGGTCCTCAGATGGTAGTCGTGCTTTTGCCTTTCAGAAGTCATTGTAGACAAAAGCGTGTTCCAACTAGAGAGCAAGTGCTTGCTAGAACTAACCCGAGAGAAAGAACCAAGTGGAGTTGGCGATTCACTATGGGAGTCGGCGATTCACAAAGGTGGAATCGGCGACTTACACTAGTGGAATCGGTGACTGCTTTAGGTAGCTCTTCTTTCGAGTCTGGCCGTGGACAGCACTCTTAGCTAGCAGAATAACCCGCAATCGGAGACTCACTAGGTGGAGTCGGCGATTGCCTGTGTGAATCGGAGATTCCTTGACACAAAGTTAACGACTCACCCTAAGGGAATCGAGCTAAGCTTTGCGAAGAAAATTTCGCGATTACGACGGGATATCGTGGTTCGATGGTCCCACATACGGCGCCAGCTGATGAAGCACGGAATCTGCTACCAGTGGGCTCGCGGGGTGGCGAGATGGGCCGGAGGCTGTGGAGTCCACGACGCGCGCTCTACATCAAACACCTGCAGAATAGGAGGGGAATCGGCGACTCACTTGGGAGTTGGCGATTCGGGCTCCTGGATGCTCTAGTGTGGAGTGTTGTGTCAAGAGAAGATGTTGTGAATGGAGGACACCCCTAGGGCGTTTCCATTCAATGGAGTGGGGCCCACCCCATTATGGTATCCTATTGAAGGGTGCCATAATGGTGTGGGCCCGCCCGCGTAACGGCTGGGAGTCGGCGACTCAGGTGTGGGAGTCGCCGATCCAGGGGTGGAGTCGCTGATTCCTTGGAGGCCAAGTCCTCGGTCTACTAGACCCGAGATCCCTGGCCGGAATCGACGATACACCCTTGGAGTCGGCGACTTGGTAGTCCCAGTCGGCGACTCTCAAGTGTTGCCTTGGGCTCTTGACGTAGACACGTGCTCCGCACCGTGGAAGCCTTCCGGGGCTCCGGCATATAACGACGGAACCCTATTCCTTATTTGAAGGGCGTTGCTGGGAGTGACTGACGTAATCAGGCATGTCTCACCAGGGGGATCGACTTTTTCTCCCCATAAGGGGGGGTGTAGAAAAAAGAACCCTGATGTATTGGAATATTGTGGAAGTTCACCAAGGCAGGGGGTGTAGAAAAAACACTCCTGAGACCTTGAAAGTCACCAAGGCAGGGGGTGTAGGAAAAACACTCCTGAGACCTTTAAAGTTAAAGGCAGGGGGTGTAGGCGAAATACTCCTAAAATATTGTGGAAGTCCACCAATTAAGGAAGAATAACACCGATGACGGTACGACTGCAGAATGAACTGGGCCACTCTAAGATATTTGAACTCCTACAATTACTGAACGCAGTAACAAAGTAGGACTCCAAATTAACCCTACCTACGGAAGAACGTAGGTGAAGAAAGTCTTAATGGTAACAGGGTCAGGACGCATACCTCATCCGAAAAAACTCACCACATCTACAAAAAAAAACGTTGACGGAAGGGTGAGTAAAAACAAACCCCACCTACGGAAGAACGTAGGTAGACGGGGAACACGACACATGCCCACCTACAAAGAACGTAGGCTAAAAGGGAAGTATCCAAGAGTAGACCTCACCTACGGAAGAACGTAGGTAGACGGGGGATGTGCTCAAAAGTGAACCTCACCTACGGAAGAACGTGGGTAAACGAGGGACACACCGGCGAAGCATTCTCCTCTTCTACAAAGAACGTAGACAGGGGGAGATATACGCAAAAGTGAGCCTCACTTACGGAAGAACGTAAGTAGTCGAGGAACACACCGGCCAAAAGAACTTAACCTAATCTACGGAAGAACATGGATAGAGGAAGTATTCAAATAAACCTCACCTATGGAAGAACATAGGTAGATGAGGGATATAACAAAAGAACATACATCCCATCTATGAAGGGACAAGTGTTCAAAAAATGGACCTCGCCTATGAAAGAACATAGGTAGACGAGGGGCCACACTCAACCTCAGCCGCAGAAGCAGCGAGCAGAAGGAGGGGGCAAGTGTTCAAAAAATGGACCTCACCTATGGAAGAACATAGGTAGACGAGGGGGCACACTCAACCTCAGCCGCGGAAGCAGCGAGCAGAAGGAGGGGCAAGTGTTCAAAAAATGGACCTCACCTATGGAAGAACATAGGTAGACGAGGGGCCACACTCAACCTCAGCCGCGGAAGCAGCGAGCAGAAGGAGGGGGCTAGTGTTCAAAAAATAAAACTCACCTATGGAAGAACATAGATAGACGAGGGGCCACACTCAACCTCAGCCGCAGAAGCAGCGAGCAGAAGGAGGGGGAAAGAGTTCAAAAAAACCTCACCTGTGGAAGTACATAGGTAGACGAGAAACTACACTCAACCTCAGCCGCAGAAGCAGCGAGCAGAAGGAGGGGACAAGAGTTCAAAAAAACCTCACCTATGGAAGTACATAGGCAGACGAGGAAGTACGCTTAACCTCAGCCGCGGAAACAGGGGGCAGAAGGAGGGGGCAAGAGTTCAAAAGAGAACTTCACCTATAAAACAAAATAGGTAGAAGGGACAACACTAAACTCCAGCCATGGAAGCAGCGGGCAGAAGGAGGGGGCAAGAGTTCAAAAGAGAACTTCACCTATAAAACAAAATAGGTAGAAGGGACAACACTCAACCCCAACCACAGAGAAGAGGAGAGGTACTCGAACATTGCTCAGAGACAGCTCAGCAAGGCGTCAAGGTGGGAAAGCAGGGTTCCGCTCAGAAATCAGGCTAGGCAAGCTGCGCAAGGAGTATGCTTCGGCTAGGACAAACCGGACAATAGTTAGCGAATGCATGTGACAACCTCTGTGGAAGCATAGGTATAACCTCGCGGTCATAGAAGGGGGGGAGAACGGGTGAGAGAGGATCTCGCATCCCAGGACATCACCGATAGCCCACACCCCAGCACGCAAAGAGGGGGGGGATACTGATAGTACAAGGTCCAACACACAGACCATAGTACTGAAAGATGTATCCCAAGATATCTAATACGCAGAGGAGGGGGGAGTACTGGTGATACAGTATCCCGAACCCGGTCACAACTTACCAGCAACTAGAAGTCCGGATAGCCTAAGATGAATTGAGATACCTATTCTAGGATTGGGGAGGTCCCAAGTCGAATCCTAAGAAGATCGACTTCCCTGGGATCGACTTCTGAACAAAGTCGAACCCCAGGAAAGTCGGATCCCAAGAAAGTCGATCTCTGGAAAGTCGACCTTGGGCCCCGATCTGATCAGTTAGGCAGTCAGGCGGTTACTGCCCAAATGACCAGCATAAGAATCCCTATAAATAGGAGGCACCCCCCACTCATTTGAGGCAAGTCATTTGGAGTAAAGAATTCTTAGCGAAGCAGAACTCTGCGTACTTGAGTTCCGGTCCGATTTCCCAAAGAGTTCCCCGCTTGGCGCTTGCTGGAGCGTCTTGGAGTACTGATCGGGTTTCACCCTCATCAATGGTCAACAAAAATTTCGGCAAAAATAAAAAAATAGGATATCGGGGATTGGAAAAGCGGCAAATATGGTTAGTACAACCAACGATAGATGAGCTTCTCCAAATTGGAAAAGAAAAGAGCATGTCTCTGAAAACACGTCTGCTAATGACGAACGAAATATGTTGTCGGAAGAAGTCAAACACTTGGAGGTATTTTAAATATATTTCATTCATTTTATTGATTATCGAACTCATTTATGTTTTAATTTTCAGAACAAGTATAACGAGAGTTAAAAAGGTATCTCGAAATACAAGAAGAAGTTTCATTCAATGAAATCGTATTTCAAAGAGATGACTAAGATTTGAAGGCTTCCAGACTCGATTTGACAAACATTATGTCCACTTCGAAGTCCAGCATGATACCGTCTGCTATAGAATCAGATCATTCAAATTCAGGTTCAGACGACTCTATTTCTGAGAGTGTTGATTAATGTTATTTTGTATTTTAGTTTTTAAATTCGAATGTTTAACGATTCTGTATTTAGTTTCTATTTTATGAAAAACATCGATTTCAATTTCAAAATCATCTTTTCAAATCTCGTATTCTAATTCAAAAAAATAACGATTCAAATGCTGTATTTAATAGCATGTTTAAAACAAAAAATTACACACATTATTTGGCGGAAATCCGCCATTGATACTATTTTACTAACGTTTACATGGCGGATGTCCACCATCTCTATGTAGGGTGTCAACCGCCCTCTCCCAGTTATAGATGACGGATGTCCGCCATCTAAATACACGGGCAACCGCCTGACGTACTTATGATGGTGGATTTCCGCCATCTTATGTTACAAAGATAATCGGCGAACATCCACCATCAATATAATTAACCACTATCGATGAATTGGCGTCAACTTTTTTCGCGCCAAATTATACATGGCCGATGTCCGCTATCTTATAATTTTCAGTTTCCGCGAAAAATTTCAGATTCGATGGCGGAAATCCGCCATTGATACTTCTTTGGTGGGAGATGGATAATAGATGACGGTTTTTAGATGGCAGATATGTGGTTATAATGGCGGTGGTCGTTATGACAGTCTTAAGATGAGGGATTTTCGCCATTGATCACTAATACCGGCGGAAATCCGCCATCTTAAGACCGCCATACAAAGTCTTATTTCTTGTAGTGCATTTTCAACAGTAATAACTGAAGAAAAAAAAATTGAAGAATGTGAAGAGCAAGACCAATTACAATCACCATGAGGAAATAGAGTCTGCAATGCATGTAAATAAAATGCAAATGAAGCCAGAATGGCCATTGGATTCTAAAAAATGAAAATTTAGCAGGAAGGGCAAAATATTAAACACCAGCATACGATGTAATTCTTGTCATTGTTATGGGCAGATTGAGAAGGACTACTACCATGAATTAGTAGGATATCCAAAGAAGAATCTAGTAAGAGATGATGAAAAGAAAAAGAAACCAAAACTAGAGGTAGCCAACACTGCAAGCATAGGGCTCACAGAGCAGGATTACAAACTTCTGAAAGAATTCAAATTTAATAAATGAATTATGGATCTGCGATTCTGGAGCTTCTAGCCACATGAGTAGAAACAAATGGTTTTTTATCAATTTAAGACCTACTCCTTATAAAATAAAGGTAGTAATAGCAAATGGAGAAATCCATGAAGTAAAAGAAATAGGAGACATTATACTACATTCCAAGTTGACATTATATTACATTACAAAATGTATACTACATTCCAAGTTTTTCCAGCAATCTAATATCTGTGGGAAAAACTATCAAAAGAAAAACAATTATTTATCATTTTTTATGGTAATAACTATTTTTTAAGGACAGAGAGACGGAGACTGATTGGTCTGGCTAAATCAATAAATGGAATTTATTGGTTCTTAAAGGATGCCATAGCTTGTGGTATTTCAGAGGCCAGAGCAAGACACAACAAATTTGGGCATGTCTTTAAAAAAAATGCATTAGCTAAAAATTCATGTAATAGAATAATGATTGATAATTCAATAAAGTATGATTTTTTTCATTCTATATGTGATATCTGTCCATTAGCTAAACAACAGAAACTCTCATATAAAAAGAGTAGTATTTCTTCTCAAAATATTTTTGACTTAATTCATATTGACATATGGGGTAAATTTCTCCACCCAACATACAACAATAAATTCTATTTTTGAACAATTGTTGAAGACAAAAGTAGATTAGTTTGGATCTACAATATGGAAACAAAAACAGAAATATATGATAAAATAACTTCTCATATAAAAATGATTAAGACTCAATTTAAAGCCCGAATCAAACAAGTAAGAACTAATAATGGGTTAGAGTTTACATTAGAAAAATGAAACATTTTTTTTTAAAGAAAATGGGAATACTACACTAATTTTCTTTCATTACAATCCCCAAAAAAATAGCAGAGTGGAGAGAAAAAATAAGGATATATTTAAAATTGCTAGAGCTTTGAATTGAATTACAAGCATCATTACCCAAATTACAAGCAACAAGGGACCAAATTACAAATACCTAAAAACTTTGGGGTGCCTTTGCTATACAAACAATAACAATAGAGAAAATAATTTCTCAAATAGATCAAATAGATGAGTATTTCAGGGATACATCCAAGGAATTAAAGGATATTTAATTCAAGACATTGCTACTGAAAAATTCATTATCAGTAGAAATGTAATCTTTAATGTATTTCCATATAAATTAATGAAAGAAAATTTAAACATAACTAATACGACAGTGTTTGATAGATTCATCAGTTTTTTAGATACATCAAATTAACGATCTATCTGATATGATAGAAATGAATAAAAATAAGAAAAGAGATTGTGGAAATAACCACAACGCACACATCTCTAAAAAAGAGAAAAAGGCAGAAAACATTTCTAAACAAAATAATTTAGATCTTCATATAAAGGAAGAAGAAAACATTAAATCTAAAAATCCTAAAACATTGGAACCAAGTTCAGAAGATCAAAACAGATCAGTGAACTTGACAACTGATGAATATAAGACAGATTTAGAACAAATCTCTGAAAATGAGACAAATAAGCAAGAAATAACATCTCAAAAACACCGATAAAACAATTGAGGAGATGTCCAAAAAGAAATGAATATGTACAATACATATCACAGATTAAAAATCTTTTATTATTGGAACAGAGTTAGTTATATTCACAATAATGACCATGATAATGACAAAAACAGGGATTCAATAAAAACCTCAGAAAAGGATACAAACTGCAATAGTTTTTCAGAAAATGAAAATAATATAAACATGATGAGTAACTCAAACATGAGTGTTTCATCAAATTCAGAAGACTCGAATACCAAAGAAGAAGTTAATAAAATTCAGAAAGAGAATAAAAAGAAAACTTTTGAGAGAATAAAATTCATAAAGAAAAATAATGATTTCTATTATGATGATGAAGAAGGATATGAAAGTGCAAATTTCAGCAACAAACATCCTCTACAAAAATATGTTTCATACCATAGATTCGAAAATAAACACAAGAAGATCATTAAGAATATAAGCAACAATAATGAGCCTAAAAACTATAAAGAAGCATCAAAGGACCCAAAATGGGTCACGGCAATGAAGAATGAAATGAATGCCTTATTAGACAATGATACTTGGGGGGACTTGAGCCCCTCCCCCCCACACACACAAATAATTTTTTTCTTTCTTATAGGTATAGATAATTATTCCACGTCACCATCTCCACATTTTAATATATTAATATAATAATACAATATAATATCTATTTTATAATATAATAATACAATATAAGATATAATAATATTTTATTTTATTTTTATAATATAATAAGAAGTTTTGTGTGCTTAATATTCCACTCCTCTAATCATCTCTTGTGTGTGTCCACTTTGGTTAAAAGATGTCTCAATATCACCAAAGTGTGAGAGAAGGTTTTTGAGCTCAACCATAAAACTCTAAGTTTGGTTTTATAGAGTTTTCTGAAAAACTCTTAGATTGAATCTAACTTGAAAGATTCTAAGGTTCTAACCTACCCGCAAAGGTTGAGAGATTTTTAAGAGTTTCCTTGATACTCTAAGGTGTGAGTGTATCCGTAAAAGACTGATTCCTAAACGAAGTTAGCTTTAAAGTTTAGAGAGGTTTTTAAGAATTTCCTTGATACTCTAAGGTGTGAGCCTACCCGTAAAAGACTGGTTCCTAAACGAAGTTAGTTTTAAAGCTTAGAGAGGTCTTAAGAGTTTCTTTGATACTCTAAGGTTTTGCCATAACCTTTAGGCTAGTTGGTGAGACATGTCTGATCACGTCAGTCACTACCAGCAACGTCCTTCGACAAGGACTAGGGTTCCGTCGCTTTATGCCGGACCCCCGGAGAGTTCCACGAATTCGGAAGAAGTGTCTACGTCAAGTACTCAAGGCAGCACCTGGGAGTCACCGACTAGGACTACCAAGTCGCCGACTCCAGGGGTGAATCGCTGACTCTAGGCCTCGTGGACAGTTCTGGTAGACTGCCACTTGGCTCATGGGGAGTCGGCGATTGAACCTCTGGATCGGTGATTCCCACACCTGAGTCGCTGACTCCCAGCCGTTACTTGGGTGGGCCCACGTCATTAAGGCACCCTTCAATAGGATACCTTAATGGGGTGGGCCCCACGCTAATGAATGGGGAAACGTCCCCCAGGACCCTATAAAAGGGGTCCTTGGGGGACCTCTACCCTCAAGTCATTCCTACTTGACACACACCAACCAGAGCAACACCAGGAGCCCGAATCGCCTACTCCCAAGTAGAGTCGCCGATTCCCCTTCCCTTCTGCAGGTACATTGACGTAGAGCGTGCGTCGTGGACTCCAAAGCCTCCGGCCCTCCTCGCGACCCCGCGAGCCTACTGGTAGCAGATTTCGTGCTTCATCAGCTGGCGTCGTCTGTGGGACTATCGAACTACGATATCCCGTCGTAATCGCGAAATTTTCTTCGCAAAGTTCAGCTCGATTCCCTTAGGGTGAGTCGCTGATTTTGTGTCAAGGGATCTCCGATTCACACAGGCAATCGCCGACTCCACTAAGTGAGTCTCCGATTGCGGGTTATTCTGCTAGCTAAGAGTGCTGTCCACGACCAGACTCGAAGGAAAAGCTACCTAAAGCAGTCCCCGATTCCACCATCGTGTGTCGCCGATTCCATCTTGTGAATCGCCGACTAACCTTGTGAATCGCCGAATCCACTTGGTTTTATCTCGAGCCTCTACTCAGCTCGAAAGTCAAAAAACCTAAGGCCAGTCGCCGACTCCACCTACTGAGTCGCCGACTCCACTTGGTTTCTTTCGAGTTAGCTCAATCAATACCTACGCTCCGGTTGGAATTCGCTTTTGTCATCTATGACATCTGAAAGGCAAAAGCACGATTACCATCTGAGAAACAAGAGTAAATCCTCAGTGGTACCCGATGGGGCACACACTGAGCATCCTCAGCCAAACATACAAGTTGAAAGGTTTGAGGATGCTCAAACTGATCTGCCCCCTCGGACATCCATCTCTCCTGCTCTAGAAGCAAGGTTGGTTAACTTCATGGATAACATTGAAAGAAGAGTTGGCAACCTTGAGAAAGCAAGGAGTCAGAGAACCATCACCCGCAAGAGAGCGTGTGAATCGGCTTCTCACAATTCTCCAACTACGGAAAAAAAGAAAGGTCCAGAGCCAGAAAAATCAAGAGCTGGACCCAGTAAGAGTCGCACTGATAGGACTCTTACAACACGATTCGTAGAGGACCTCCGTCGGAAGCTGACCGACACTCTAGTCATCAGCAATCCGATCGAGTTCTTAAGAATCAAAAGCACTCCTTTCCAAGAGGACCTTTTGAAGGTGGCCTTTCCACCAACCTGGCAGGTACCCAGAATAGAGTCGTACGATGGTTCAGGTGATCCATAAGATCACGTCAACCTCTACCTCAGTGTTCTGGAACCGCAAACCACTGATAACGCACTGTTGTGTCGAGTATTCCCCGGCACTCTTAAGGGCAATGCCTATCGATGGTTTTCCGGTCTGCCAACTGGATCAGTTTCCAGCTTTGCAGACCTCGCGTCCAAATTCATCGCCCAACATGTGGGGATGATTAGGATCAAACACAACGCCAATGCACTACTGGCGCTACGATAGGACAAACTGTCTCTAAGGGATTACACGATTAAGTTCACTTCAATGATGACAGAAGTGAGCGACTTAATCCCAAATTTGACCATTGCAGGGTACACAAACGGGCTGGTACCCTACTCCCCTCTGGCCCTGAATCTCGCGCTCCATAAAGTGGAGACCTTACCCGACCTCTTCCAATGAGCTCAGTCATTCATTGAGGTGGAAGAGCAGAATGAAAACAAGCTAGTGGAACTTGAGAACACTAGCTTCAAAAAACAAAAGTTCGAGAGAAAGAGCTACAATGACTCATCGAACAGATACACTAGCGATGCGGTTGATTCCTTCAGAAAGGATTGGAAGCCTAAACACGATAACAAGGTGTATCAAACATCCATCAAACAGTCGCCAAGGGGTCCACCTCAACCTTGGAGGAACCAGACCCCACTAACAATCAGCAAAGGCGAGCTGTTTGAAAAACTGAGGAACAGAGCGGATCTGCCCGCTCCTCGCTCTATGGACCCTGCAACCAAGGATCGCCGTCAGAAAAGTGGAAGATTCTGTAAATTCCACAAGGACCACATCCATCTGACAGACTATTGCAGGGAATTCTCGCTTTATGTCGAGCAATTAATTTCCAACGGCGAACTTGACAACCTGGTCAAAGGATCCCGAGATCGAAACGATTGCAAATATGACACGAAAGGGAAGCGCCCACGCTCTCCTTCACCAGACAGCGACAATAGCGAGGACCACCCACGGAAAACCATCCATATGCTATTTGGTGGTAGACCCACAGGAAGGCTAGCATAACTAAGAGGAGTAGGAATAAGCTGTCACCCAAAAGTCCTTGCATCTGGCACACGGACAACGTACAGCAACATCGCGCTTAGTATTAAGCACGTTAGAGCCTCTTAGTCTATATGTTAGTTTAAAAATTACAAATTTTACTGTTGTAATTTACATTTCTTAATAAAATTTAGATTTATCATCTACCTACGACTCTAGCTAGCACCCCACACTATGAATCTATTTTGTCGCTATTGCCTTAATAGATTAAAATCGTCTTTAATACATTACGATTCAACCCAATCTGGTCACTTCAGCCTAGATATGGGTTCAAAAAGTTGCTCTGTCGTCATGGCCAGAGTTCAACCACGCATTAGGGTCTAAAAGCAGAGTCCTAGGTAGTTGATAGGTACAAGTAAACCCAACCACAAGAGGTTCTAAGTACCCACCACACATACCAGAATCTATCATGTCGCTACGGCCTTAATAGATTAGTAATCGTTTTTAAACGATTTCACCCCATCTCATTGTTACAACCTTGATATGGGACAAAAGTTGCTCCGTCGCCTCGGCCGGAGTTGAACTACATAGTAAGGAACCTAGAACACAATTCTAAAGTCTTAAAGTTTATCAATATCCTTTGGTTATCTTTCGATATTTTTTGTTGCTTTTCGAACTTATTAGTTTAATCGATATTACGAGTTTCTATTAGTTGTAAAGTTTAATTTATTTTCACGAATTTAACCGTAGACTGAGCTACGATTCGTACGACTAAGTCTACGCCCAGAGTGGCTAGCGATAGGGTTAGTCTAATTTACGTCCAGAGCGGCTAAATTACGATTCACGAATCCCTGTAGGATCACGAAGAATCCTGCCGGGAGCTGCGACAGGGACACTTCAAATGTCAGAAGCACTTCGCTGATTTTCTCCGGAATCGGCAGCTCGGAGAAGTGCTTGAAGTAGACCCTTGGGATAGCCTGGAATCCTAGGGGTGGTAGATTTACGGGCTGATAATGCGATATCCAGAATCGCAAATGTCCAGATAGCTGAATCCCCAAGAGCAGTTCTCGAGCGTCGCTCGCGTTAAGGGTCGAAGGGGGATTCAGTCCGTCAGACCCATCCAAGGTTGCGTGAGTCATAACTTGTTCGAACTCGCCGTCCCCGGAGCGGCCTATTGGAAGCAACCTTGGCTTGCCATTCACGGCGACTTCACAGTGAGCGAACCCAGATGGGTTCGGAGCTCCAACATAAGTATTCAAGTCGAGGTCCGGATCTCGACTAGAGTCCAAGTCCACGGGAGGTGGCGGAGTTCTTTCAGAGCGCCGGCTCGCTCTACGGCGTGGATTGGAAGCACCACGGTCCACGAATAATGCCTCATCAAAGTTAATGTTGAGAGGCGGAGGGACCCCCTCGTCTTGTTCGGGCACATGTACTTTGCCCTTACCGGTGGTGCGTCTTCTCTTTCTTTTCAGTGAAGGACCATCCGCAGATGGCCCTTGGTGCGGGTTCAGTCCCGACACGATGTGACCTTCCGCGTTCACAACCAACGGAGCGGTGTGACGCGCAGAAGAGTCATCTGTCAACATAGGAGTCGCCGACTCTAGCACATGAGTCGCCGATTCAATGAGAGGAATCGGCGAGTCACGGCCAGCAGTCGCCGACCCAATGGCAGCTGAGCCTTTCCCTCTCCGCTTGAAGGATTTTCCCTTGATGGGCCCAGCATGTGTCGCCGACTCCACGATGGGAATCGCCGATACAGAAGGCTCGGGAATCTCCCCCAGCTCGAGAGGCTCTCGCACGACCACAAGGGCTTTGCACTGTGTCGCCGACTCCGCAAGGGGAGTCGCCGACACTGGCGAAGCGCCAAGCAGCTCGAGCACAGAGGCACTCAGATCCATATTATGAGGTGGAACGACCGGAGTCGCCGACTCAACCTCTCTGTTAGGAGAAGGAATCGGCGACTCGACGGTGTTCAACACCTCATCGAGACCCTCAGCGGTCATCTCCGCAATGAAAGCGGACGTTTCAGCTTCCTTCAAGAGAGACAAGTGGGAATCGGGGGAACTCATTATTGGAATCGTCGATTCAAAGGAAGAGAACTTGGGAATCTGCGACTTAAAAATCTAGGGTTTTAGGCGATTAAGGAGGCAAAAAAGTCTTGTGAGGTTTTGGGGAAAAACTCTCCACTATTTATAGCCCCTGGGAAAATTGCAAAAACCCCCTAGAAAATCCAAAATTTGCAAAATTTGAGATCAGGAATCGATCTCCAAATCCCCCAAATCACGCCACTGTCGCCGACTCCACAGGGCAGTCGCCGACTCCAAACAAAATCTCACAGCACTGTGAGATACATTTCCTTATTTGGAGATTTTACAAATATTCCCCGTATATTCTCCAAATATCCCAAGGATCTCCCAAAAAGATCCGACGGTTACGCTAGGAGTCGCCGACTCACAGGGGTAAAAAATAAAAATGCCCCTTGCAGTTACCCAGACCATAGGTGTCGCCGATTGGTGGCCTCCAGTCGCCGACTCCGGGTAAAATAACAATAAAAATTGCCCTAAGTGCACGTTTTCAAGGGGGAGCATCACAAGCTTTCCCGACACTTCTATCGCTTCAGGCAGAAGTCGTCAAAATTCAAGGGAGGAGTATCACAAACTCTCCCGACACTTCTGACGCTTCGGCTAGAAGTTGTCACACTTCAGGAGGGAGTATCACAAGCTCTCTCCATCATTAGGGTTCCAAATTACAAGGCAACCCTCGAGTGTCGAATATTTCTGATACGTCGTCCGCTCTATCTCTAGTAACTCTACGCTAATCTAGAGGTATAAATTATCCGTAAATTTAACCGTAGACTGAGCTATGATTCGTACGACCAAGTCTACGCCCAGAGTGGCTAGCAATAGGGTTAGCAGAGTCTAATTTACGTCCAGAGCGGCTAAATTACGACTTGTGAATCTAATTTCGGGCTTTAGTTACAATTTAAAGGGTAATTTATATGAAAGATTAGCAAAGGAAAACAATAAATAGCTCGCCGACAGTAGCATACTTCGAAAAACACTCATTGAAAAGTTTGTGTGTCACAAGGGCACAATCTTCGAGGGGGAGCATCAAAAGCTCTCCCGACACTTCTGTCTATTAATTTGGGTAGAAGTCGTCACACTTCGAGGGGGAGTATCATAAGCTATCCCGACACTTCTGTTTATTTGGATAGAAGTCGTCAAATTTCGAGGGGGAGTATCACAAGCTCTCCCGACACTTCTGTCTATTTGGATAGAAGTCGTCACATTTCGAGGGGGAGTATCACAAGCTCTCCCGACACTTCTGTCTATTTGGAAAGAAGTCGTCGAAATTCGAGGGGGAGTATCACAAGCTCTCCCGACACTTCTGTCTATTTGGAAAGAGTCGTCGAAATTCGAGGGGGAGTATCACAAGCTCTCCCGACACTTCTGTCTATTTGGAAAGAAGTCGTCGAAATTCGGGGGGAGCATCACAAGCTCTCCCGACACTTCTGTCGCTCCGGCCAGAAGTCGTCAAAAAATTGAGCACGGTAAAATCTGTCGCTTCAGCCAGATTTACCGAGGACAAATTTGAGCAAAGAAGGGACATCACGAAAGGTAGATCACACGGTAAGTTCAATAATAAATATATGCGTTTTCAGACTGATCTAGTTGTTTTGCAGGATGTTTTCTTTTTTGTAGGAAAGGTTCTAATAGTGAACCAGACTCTGATAGTGAGTCAGCAGGTTCTGTATCCGAGGCGAGAATCGGATTCTGATAGTGGATCTGTAGCCTTGGTCAGAATCAGACTCTGATAGTAAGTCAGACTCTAATAGTGAGTCAGACTCTAATAATGAGTCGGCACTTCTGTCGCTTCGGCCAGAAGCTGTCACATTTTTTAGCATGATAGATCTGTCGCTTCAGACAGATCAATCAAGGATTTATTGAGCATAAGGAGGAGCAACATGAGAGGCAGCTCCACACGGCAAGGTCAGTAAATCAATAAATATATCCTTTAGACTGATATAGTTGTTTTGCAGGTTGTTTTTTGTTTTGCAGACATGATTCTGTCGCTTCGGCCAGAATCAGACCAAGAATTATGTTGTCGCTTTGGCTTCAATAGTTCTTCGAACATTTGGAAATCATTTTGTCGCTTTGACCTTAATGATCTCGACCCATCTTGTGCTTCGGCCTATGGGGTAACCGTCGTTACGGACACCAAGTCGCTCTTGATCAGGGTAGACTATAAACATCAGTTCTGATAGTGAACTAGATTCTCACGCTTCTGCCAGAATCAGATTCTAATAGTGAATCCACGCGATCTGTCGCTTCGGCCAGAACCCGATTCGGATAACGAATCCACGCATTTTGTTGCTTCGGCCAGAATCAGATTCTAATAGTGAATCCACGCATTCTGTCGCTTCGGCCAGAATCCACACAGCAAAAGTCGCTCTTGATCAGAGTAGGACTATAAACATGTAGTTCCATTGGCCTGGAACTAGATTCTGATAGTGAATCAGTCCATCTGATAGTGCATGGACCACGCGGAGCCATTAGTGTCACTGTGAGCGCAATGACTCAATCCCATCTTGTCGCTTCTTTCCTTGAAGCGGATCACCTTGCTTGGGGGGGGGATACTGGCGGTACACGGGTGTTTTGCCATGCTCTCTTCAGGGGGAGTACTAGTGAGACATGCCTGATCACGTCAGTCACTCCCAGCAACGCCCTTCGACAAGGACTAGGGTTCCGTCGCTTTATGCCGGACCCCCGGAGAGTTCCACGAATTCGGAAGAAGTGTCTACGTCAAGTACTCAAGGCAGCACCTGGGAGTCGCCAACTGGGATTACCAAGTCGCCGACTCCAGGGGTGAATCGCTGACTCTAGGCCTCGTGGACAGTTCTGGTAGACTGCCACTTGGCTCATGGGGAGTCGGCGATTGAACCTCTGGATCGGCGATTCCCACACCTGAGTCGCCGACTCCCAGCCGTTACTTGGGTGGGCCCACGTCATTAAGGCACCCTTCAATAGGATACCTTAATGGGGTGGGCCCCACGCTAATGAATGGGGAAACGTCCCCCAGGACCCTAATAAAGGGGTCCTTGGGGGACCCTAATAAAGGGGTCCTTGGGGGACCTCTACCCTCAGGTCATTCCCACTTGACACACACCAACCAGAGCAACACCAGGAGCCCGAATCGCCTACTCCCAAGTAGAGTCGCCGATTCCCCTCCCCTTCTGCAGGTACATTGACGTAGAGCGTGCGTCGTGGACTCCAAAGCCTTCGGCCTTCCTCGCGACCCCGCGAGCCTACTGGTAGCAGATTTCGTGCTTCATCACTAGTGAACTCCATGTTTTATCGGGACTGGATTAGCCCTTGTTTGGGTGAACCAGTATAAATTCTCTTGTGTTGTTCGTTGTTAATTTTAGCTTTATTT
The DNA here is from genome assembly GCA_001185155.1 of Zostera marina. Lineage (NCBI taxonomy): Eukaryota > Viridiplantae > Streptophyta > Magnoliopsida > Alismatales > Zosteraceae > Zostera > Zostera marina. The sequence continues at coordinate 366,220 of LFYR01001661.1, read as the reverse complement.
ATCTTCGAAAAACAACTAAACAAGACTTAACTAAAAAGGATCACTCTTCCAGTTATCTGGTCAAAGAAGTAGGGAAGATAGGAAAAAACTGAGTAAAACAATTACTGGACCATGGATCCTACTCGGCGACTTCAACGAGATCAGAAGTAGGGAAGATAGGATGGGAGAACATGCCACAGTCTCTATGCCAAACATAAGGAGATTGAACCAAGCAATAGACAATGCATGTCTGCAAGAGATCTTCATTCTAGGTAACCCAACAACATGGACAAATAAAAGGGTAGGAGAGCATAGGATCAAAAGTAGGATCGATAAGGGGTTTGGAAATGTTGAACTCTTTAATATATGGCCCGATATGAGGTCGGACAGCCACCCTGGGGGCACGTCCGACCACTGTAGTTTGACCATCGATCTTAGAATCATTCAAGTGAAGAAAAAGCATTTTAGGTTCACCAACTCATGGCTTAAAAAAGAAGAATTACAAGGGATAGTCAGAGATGCTTAGCAGATTCAGGTATAGGGGACTCCGATGTATATATTTACCAAGAAGCTAAACAATGTGAAGAGGGTACTTAAGAGGTGGAAGATATCAGAGGACCATGCAAGGTAGAGGATCGTCCAGGCTGAGAAAGAGATCAAAAAGAATGAATGCTTGTTGGAGAAAAACCCATTTGATGGAACAATACATAAGAGGCTACAAGGGTGTGTCAGAAACTTACAAACCCTAATACTAGAGGTGAGCATGGACGGGGACGGGGATGGGGCGGTGATTGCGTTCCCTGGTCCTAAAAATCGTCCCCATCCCCGTACCCGGTCATTTCGGGGATCCCTGGTCAAAATATTATTATTATTTTAAACAATAATTTACTAAAAATACTATAGTATGTTATATCATTTATCGTATAATAATTTATAAAAATCCTAAAAATAACCAAAGTCAAACAAAGACTATCGTGATACATTGAAATCATCCATCCTTTTATTAATTAATATTTAATAAAAAATATCATAAGAAATTAAGAATAAAGTACGATGGAACAAGCGGCGGAACAAGAATGTCTTGTCTTACCTTAGTTATTTCATTTAAACAAGCGGTTAATACAATAATACCTTAGTTATTTCATTTAAAAAAATTCTGACATGCGACAGCTTACCTTAGGACAGCGGTGGAACAAGATGTCGGCGCTCGGAAGTGAAACAAAGTTACAAGAATAAAAACGACATTAATTTGATTAGGTTTAACTTTTAAGTTTTTAATTAGGAATTTAGGATATACATTTAATTTTACAATTTTAAATATAAATTTATTTATTTAATATATTGTATAAGGTTATTTATATAAATTATACAATATAATTTTTTTTATAGGGTCTATATGCAATTTTCTCCGGGTACGGGGATTATCTGGGGCGGGGATTTCAATCCCCATCCCCGTACCCGGAAATGACCGGGGATTTCGGCCGGGAACGGGGATTTTTCTGCTTCGGGTAGGAAAATCATCCCCGTCCCCATACCCGGACGGGTACGGGGAATCTCACCCCTACCTAATACAGGTTCAAGAGGAGGATGCAAGACAGAGGAGTAGGGCGTATTGGGTTCAACTCGAGGATAAGAACACCAAATTCTTCATAGTCATGACGAAACAAAGAAAAACCCTTAACTCTCTATATAGGATGTTAGGGCCCAATGGGAAGGTGATGGTCTCGAGAAGCGAGATGGAGGAGAAGACACTAGAGCACTTCCAAGCCTTATATGCTGAGGTTAGGGAGAGTTTGAGAAGCACAGTCACAGACCATCAAAACTCAGATCTAGAGGAAGTACCTACATACGAAGAAGTTAAGAAGGTAGTTATGGACTTGAACCCATACAAGAGCCCAGGCCCGGATGACTTCAATGGAGCTTTTTTTAGAGCTTTTTAGAGTATCATGGACAAGGATCTTGTAAAGGCCATACAATTTATTTTCTTAGACGATCCCTTCATAAGACAAACTAAGACCTTTGTGACCCTAATCCCAAAGATCAAAAACCCAGCGATGATGGACCAATTCAGGCCCATATCCTGTATCAATACCACATACAAAATACTGTCTAAGGTCATAACAAACAGATCCGTCTGAGAGGTAGAGAGCTTGGTCGATAACAATCAAATTATGTTCCTCCCAGGCAGATTGATTGGTGACAACTATCTCATAGCAACCGAAATGATAAAAGGGTTTAAGAGGGAAAATGGAGGGGCAAATGCATCTATAGAGTCGACCTTGCAAAAGCTTTCGATACTTGTAGTTGGGATAGAGGGCACCCTACTAGAACTATGATTCAACCAAAAGATCATCAGGATCATAATAATGTCACTACAAAAAACCAGCGCAGTTCTGGCGGCAAATTCTGGCGGCAAGGCCGCCGGCAGATATTTTTTTGAAATAATTTGTCGGCGGCCTGGCCGCTGGTAGTTTAAATTATTAAAAAAATTCCTGGCGGCTAGGCCGCTGGTCAATATTTCCTGGCAGGAAAAAAATTTCTCCGGGAAAAAAGTTCTGGCGGCCAAACCGCTGGTTTACTTTTGAAAAATTTTAATTTTTTTTTTAAGCGCAAGTTCGGATTTTGAGCGAGCATTACGGTGTTGTACTGTTCGAAAAACGTCATTTGACGAGCCATCGTCTCATTCTGACGAGCCATCGCCCTCTCGACAGCCTCATTGACCTTATCTTCAACCTCTGCTTCGGTCATAGAAGCTTTTCCTTTATCCATGCAGAAGTTCCCCACATTCATCCGATGCGTTGTCTTCTTGCTCAATGAGGAACCAGTTGTTCCTAATGTTCTAGATATCTTCGAGTTTCTACCGATAAATTCGGTTATAGCAAACTTGATTAGAGCCTAATTAAAAAGAAAAGATGATAACAATTAATGTAAATTTAACTAATGAATTGTATTGGAAAAAATATGAAATACGTACTGTGTCAGTCATATTTTCTTGTTGAGCCATATTTTGGCTTTTTCACTGTCTATCCATTGAACCGCTTTATCCTTAAAAAACAAATGAAAGTAGTCAAACAAATAGTAATTAACTGTAATTAATTTAAAAGATTACGTACCACTCGTTCGTCTTTTGGATAAGCTGTCTTTATATTGAGTTTTCAAATTTCAATATCAAATTATCCTTTTTGTTCCTGTAATATTAAAATTAGGAAAAAAAGAAAAAAGAACTTGAAAGTATATATGAAATTAAATAATTTACTTACAGGTTCGTAATTTCGTTGTGTTAGACTTTTCGAACCTAAACTCTGTGATGTTTGTTTTGCCTGATTGTCTTTGTTAATTTGAGAAATTTCCTGCATTAAGTTAAAATAAAGTATTTAAGTTAAATTTTTTTAATTTTATTGCATTAAAAAAAAGAAATTAATACGTACTAATCCCATCAGTGATCTTCTCTCGTTCAGCTTTTTTAGAAATTGTTTTTTGATGATGTAGTCGGGTAAAGTTTTCATAACCTCTTCGACTGTTAGATCTTTATTATTATATTGATCTAATAAAGTGTTATAAGCGTTTTTCCATAATTTGTTTAACCTTTCATTGACAAGTCGATAACCAAAGGTTGACCCGCTGTAATCAAATTCTCTCTGTTCGATAAATAATTATAAAATTAATTATTAATTAACTATAAAATTTATAATAATAATTAACAATAAATTAATGAACCTGTATCGTTGCCATCGCCTCATCTATGTTTTTCTGGTCTTGTTCAATCCACGGTACGTCCATTGGTAGTAACTTGAAATCGTTCGCGACCATTGCGTATTTCTTGTTTAGTTTTCTTGCTACGCTATCGTGGACAATTTGATCATTTCTGAATTTTATTACAAACCGTTGTCCTTGTGATGGATGATATTCTGCATGATCTTTGTTTTGTTCTCTTCTTTTTTTCTTCGTTTGACTACCGCACCCAGCCGTGTTCATGTCATGTAGATTAGGATGGTCATAATCTTGTTCATCAGATGAATGATCATAGTCATCACTCTGATCTGGAGTCACGACGATCGTGAAAACCGATAGAACGAATGCGACTAGTAACCAATACATCTAAATAAAATAAGGATAATCTAATTAATTGAAAGATAATATAAAATAAAAATAATATTCAAATTCATTATACATCGTCTATATCAAATATTTGTCTATGAGGTATGTTTAATACAAAACTCCTATTAGATTCAATAGGATCTATTGAATAAAAACATTGTTTAGCTTATTCGGCAAAAATAAACGGTTCTTCCTCGTATTTTGGCATAGACATTTTCACACTAACCAGACCGAACTCGTCTTTTTTATATCCTTCGTACCATTTGCAGTGAAATATGGGATATTTCAACATATCGTATTCGTAACATACTTCGAAAGCTTTGTGAAGAGTTCCATGGTACGAAAGATCATCAATTTTCGGATCGTCATTTGAATTCTTTAAGTATGTGGATGTAGTGGCGGAGACTAAGACACCGTGATTTTGTGTCTTTTTTAAATTTGACACTTCAAACGAAAGAAATTTCACACCGTTTAAGATGTAGTCGTTGTACGATTTTAGAAAGAAATTTGGACTTCTTGATATCGAACAAATATCTCGTGAAATATTCTCGTCCTTGCCCCTATTTTTCTGAACATATGTTTCAAATCAGTCTGCAAATTCTTTGAAATGTAATTTTTGCAAACGCAAGGAAGTAATAGTCGGATACCTAATATGTCAAACGTAAATATTAAATAGATACGAAAAAGATATATCGATGATATGAAAATGATTAATCATGTCATATACATACCATTCTTTTAGGTCGTCGATATGAAGATTTCGGAATATCTCAGTAATATCCAAATTGAAAATGATATATCGATGAACTTGACCATGTTCAAGTTTAGTGAGCGAAGTGTGAGTTGATGCACCATAGTAACCATCGATATATCTTTCCGTTCTATTTGACTTAGTTTCGACGTTATGTAAAAAACGTGAATAGAATGTCATAGATTCGTTGGTCATATATTTTTCTGCAATCGACCCTTCAGGATGACTACGGGTCTGAACGTATTTTTTCAAAGTCAATAGATATCTTTCAATTGGATACATCCATCGATAATGAACTGGACCAGCCACTTTCGCTTCACTTGCAAGATGTACTACTAGATGTATCATTATTGTAAAAAAACTCGGAGGAAATATTTTTTCCAAGTTACACAATGTAATAACGATGCTTTTTCCAATCTTTCCATATGGTCAACTACAATCGCCTTCGAACAAATCGCGTTGAAATACTTGCATATATTAACTAAAACAGATGTTACCTTCGGATGTGTTGATCGACGTAACGCAATTGGACGTAATTGTTGCATTATCATATGACAATCATGACTTTTTCAAACCTGTAAACTTCCTTTCTTTCAATTTCACTTTTGATGAAATGTTGGATGCGTACTCATCCGGAAATTTGAGATCATGAAACACTTTACAGAAAATCGTCTTTTCTTCATTATTGAGATTGAATATCGCCTTTGGAATCTTCCATTCAGAATCACTAATCTTTAGTGGATGTAACTCGGAACGAATTTTCATTTTTTGAAGATCCAAACGGGCACTCAAATTGTCTTTCGATTTGCCATCCATTCCCAATAAATTGTTTATAATATTGTCGCAAACATTTTTTTCGGTGTGCATAACGTCGATATTATGACGTATCAACAGAGTCTTCCAATACGGCAATTGAAAGAAAATACTAACTTTATTCCATCCAGGAGGTAAGGACATGACTTTCATCTTCTTCTTTGATAGTCTCTCATCGTTTTTGCCGAAAATAATAAAATTTCTAAAAAAATTCAAATTCAGAAATACCTCCTCTCCCAAGGGTTGTTTAGACGCTTCTTCAATTTTGATTTTGTTATTGAAATCCTTCTTATTACGTCTATACGGATGGTCTTTTTCCAAGAAACGACGGTCTCAATTTTCCTTTCGTGCTCCAACCAGAAAGATCATCATATCCAGGATAATCGTTAATTGTCAACATCACTGCAGCATGCATTTGAAAGTTATTCTGAGTAACCACGTCATATGTAGTGACACCAGTGGTCCATAAAATTTTTAACTCATTAATCAGTGGTTGTAAGTAGACTACATCTATATCATTTCCAGGTGAGGTAGATCCGGAAATTAGAAGACTCAAAATGAAATTTGGTTGTTTCATACACATCCACGGAGGAAGATTATAAGGCATAAGAACGACTGGCCACGTGTTATGAGAAACTGACATCATACTAAATGGATTAAATCCATCGCTTGCAAGTCCTAATCTGATATTACGTGGTTCAAAAGCAAAATCGGGATATCGATCGTCAAATTGTGTTCATTGCAATGAATCTGCCGGATGACGAAGAATTCCATCTTTTTTCCGATCATTTTTATGCCAAGTCATTCCTTTAGAAATATCTTTCACAAAAACAATCTTTTAAGCGTGGTATCAACGGAAAATGTCTAAAATATTTGACGGGAATCCGTTTTCTTTTTTCATCATCATCAGCTTCGTTTAACCACCTTGAAACACCACATGTAGGACAACGATCTTTATATTTTTTACGATAAATGATACAATCGTTCCGACATGCATCGATCTTCTTATACCGTAACCCCAAATCACGAACAACTGACTTAGCTTGATACATATTCTTCGGGATTATTTCCGTTCCATTGGGATGAGATCGACGTAAAATGGATAACAACGTCTCAAATGATTTATCGGACCACTGATTGATACACTTACATTGAAATAATTCCAAAATAAAAGAGAGTTTTGTAAATTCGGTACAACCGGACCATAATTCTTGTTCAGCGTCTTTCAACTGATTAACAAAAGTCGAATCATAATTTAAATCTGGAAGATCTTCGTTCGGTTCTGGAAGATCTTCATCATTATGATCTGGAATATCTAAAATAATATTTTCAATCTCATCAGGTCTACCCATCGCCACGCAAACCAAATTACGCATTTCATTTGGTCCATCTTCAACTATATTTTCCAAGTTTGATTCTGAATCGTAAGTTCGCTCACCATGTTTCGTCCATATAACATAATGTGTCAACCAACCATTCATGAAGATGTGTTGACGTAAATCGACAATTGGAATCACATTTCTATTAGTACAGTCTCTAAATGGACATGGTAAATATCATTCCTTATCTAAACCATGGCATTTTCGTAAATCATACTGAACAAACGCCGTGAGGCCATCTCTGAATTCTTGACTACAGGGGCTCAAAGTTAACCAAGCCTTATCAGGTTCCCGGATTTCAGACATTCAACTGAAATACATACAATTATAATTGATTAATAAACAATTATTTTAAAACTAACAATCAAACTTATAGAAAATCTGATTGTTACTTTTTTTAATTAATACTTAATTAAATAATTATTTATTTAAATTTAAATAAATAATTATTTAATTATTTATTAATTAAATAAATAAATGATTTTAATTTTTAGATAATTATTTTCAACATTGGATGTTAAATCAAGTTCTTAATATAAAAACTGATTATTGGAATTTCCAATATTTTTTAATTAATTATTAATTATTTATTTAATTAATTAATTATTTAATTAATTATTCAACAATTACTTAAAAATTAACTAACAATCGCACTTATGGAAAATCTGATTGTCACTTCTTTTAATTTTTAGATAATTGTTTTCAACATTGGATTTTAAATTAAGTTCTTAATATAAAAACTGATTATTGGTTTTTTAATTTATAATTAACTAACAATCACACTTATAGAAAATCTGATTATTACTTTTTTAATTTATAATTAATTAAATTTAATTAAATAATTATTTAATTAATTATTAATTAAATAAATGATTTTAATTTTTAAATAATTGTTATAAACATTGGATTTTAAATCAAGTTCTTAATATAAAAACTGATATTTTGAATTTCCAATATTATCTTAATTAATTATTAATTAATTAAGAATTAATAAATAATTATTAAACAATTATTTAAAAAATAACTAACAATCACACTTATAGAAAATCTGATTGTTAATTTTTTTAATTAATAATTAATAATTATTTAATTAATTATTAATTAAATAAATAAATAAATGAATTTAATTTTTAGATAATTGTTTTAAACATTGGATTTCAAGTCAAGTTCTTAATATAAAAACTGATTTTTTGAATTTCCAATATTATTTAATTAATATTAAATAATTATTTAATTAATAAATAATTTTTAAACAATTAATTAAAAAATGTGATTTTAATTTTTAGATAATTTAATTAATAAATAATTACTAAACATTTATTAAAAACTAATTAAAAATCACATTTATAGAAAATAATTACTAAACATTTATTTAAATAATTATTTCATTTATTTAAATTTAAATTTCATTTTAACTCATGAATTCTTTTTAAATCATGCATTTCAATTCATTTCATGACATTTCATAGCATTCATTTCGAAAAATTTGCATTCATTTTAAATTCACACAATTTTAGAACGTGCATTTCATTTTCCTATTACTTAACATGCAAATTAGATTAACTAATTGCTAACTAACATGCAAATTAGATTAACTAATTATTTTAAATAATTTCAAATGAATAAAAATTATTACATTGATCCGCCAAACCGCAAATGAATAATCTCAAATTCCTATAATCCGCAAATACCTACAACAAAATACCAACACATAACATATCACAAACTATATCGATCAACACATACACAATATCAAAAGACATTAAATTTGTAAATCACAAACCTTCAAAACTAACACCGGCCGGGAGATGTCCGGCGTAGAAAACGCGGGGATCGGAGATCGGGAGATGTCCGACTTCAACCTAAAATAAATTTAACATATAAATTAAATTTCACTAAATTAACACTAAATAAACAACAATGAACACTACAAACAGTACATATATCATACTAAAACACTAAATAAATTTAAATCACAACTAAAGTCATATAGTTCAAATCACAACTAAATTAAATTCATATATAACACTAAATCACAACATTACATATATCATAACACTATTATATCATAACACTATTATATATCACAACAGTAAAATAATATAAAACACTAAATAAATTAAAATAGCCAATTACAACACTATTATAAACTAAATATATCATAACACTAAATAAAGTAAATAATTAAAAACAACCAAATTATTAACCAAACCAAACTAAATTCAAATCAGTAAATAATCATAAAATACCTAATTCATATAATCACATAACTATAATTAACTAAAATAAACAAAACTAAATCAAACCACCAATATCAAAACCCCTAAATAAAACCCCCAATATCAAAACCCCTAAAAACAGTAAATCACAATTACTAACTACAAAACAGTAAATTGGCTATTTACTCTAATTTTTAAAATCTAATTTTAATCTAATTTTTAAAATCTAATTTATTAATCCCAATAAAGTAAATCACAATCTAATCCCAATAAAGTAAACACTAAATAAAGTAAATCACAATCTAATCCCAATATTAATTAATCTAATTAATAATTAAAACAGTAAATCATATTATATAATTAATAACAAAAAACTTAACTAAAATCAAACCCCCAAAATTAAAATCCCAAAATCAAAACCCCAAAATCAAAAAAATAAATCAACCTAACATCTAACCCTAAAATCAAACCACTAAATACATATATAAACCCCCAAATAATAAATACATAAACCCTCAATGTCATAAACCCACAAATATATCAACCCCAATGTCATACAATCATAACCCCCTAATTTAATCAAATAACATACATCAAATGATGAACAAAATAGAAAATGTAGAAGAATAGGAAAAGATGATATAAATTATAATAAGATAAGAAGAAAAAGAAGAAGAAGAAGAAGAAGAAGAAGAAGAAAAAGAAGATGGAGAAGAACTAGATGGAGAAGAATAGGAAGATGAAGAAGAAGGGGAGAAAATAACCTTGGGGAGAAATGGGAAGAAGTTTGGAGAACTTGGGAGAAGTTTTGAGAAAATTGGAGAAGTTGGGAGGCGTTTGGAGAAGTGGGGAGACTTTGGAAGAAATGGGAAAAGTCTGGAATTTTTTATATATATAAAAAAAATCCTGGCGGCCTGGCCGATGAGAAATACTTAAGTTTCGTTTGACTATGTTTGACTGTACGGGGGACCACAGCGGCGCAATGGTAAAAATTAGGGTTTCCCAAAAATCCTGACGGCCAAGATGCCGGCTACTGAAAAAAACAAGCGGGAAAAATAGCCAGCGGCCACGTCGCCAGCAATTTTTCTCCTGACCGTTGATGGTTTTAGGATTCCGGCGGCTAGGCTGTCAGCTCACATCTTCCCGACCGTTGGGGAAATTGGAGCTAGTGGCCAGGCCGTCGGCTCACATCTTCCCGACCGTTGGGAAAATTGGAGCTAGCGGCCAGGCCGTCGGCTCACATCTTCCCGACCGTTGGGAAAATTGGAGCTGGCGGCCAGGCCGCCGGCTCACTTCTTCCCGACCGTTGGGGAAATTGGAGCTGACGGTCAGGCCGCTGGCATTTTTTACAAAAAAATATACCGTCGGCCTGGCGCCAGCTCATTTCTCTCATTTACGAGGGAAAATTATGCCGGCGGACAAATGTAACATTCCGGCGGCCTGGCCGCCGGGAGGTGGGCGCCAGAACTGCGCTGGTTTTTTGTAGTGTGTGTATAACTACATCATCCCTATCCTTTTTGGTGAATGGATCACCAACCCCACAGATCTTACCCAAGAGAGGAATAAGGCAAGGGGATCCCCTCTCCCCCTACATCTTCACACTACTGATGTCGAATTTGACAATTCTCATCAACAAGAGGGTGGGGAGAAAACAGATAAGCACCTTTAAGAAACAAAACGCTATGGGGATCTCCCACTTGGTCTACGCAGCTGACCTCCTAATCTTCTGCAAAGCCAAAAAGAAATCCTTCAAATCCATAAATGAGGTGTTTATGATATTTGAGTCAAAGACTGGACTAAGGGTAAGCGAGGCAATGAGTGAGATCTTTTTTTCAAACTCAACCAAGGGCAGAGAAGAACTATTGACCCATCTAATTAAGGTTCAGTAAGGGGACCTTTAATTTCCAACAAAATACCTAGGGTTACCTCTTTTACCAAGGATTCTATATCAAAAGGATTGCACTCCTTTGATAAATCGGGTTAATAGGATTGTAAAAGGGTGGAAGACAAGACTGTTGTCCCATGCAGGGAGGGTGCAACTGTTCCATTGGAGAATAATGTGCATATTCAACAACTGAAATATGTCTAGTAGGCTACATGAAGAAATACTTAAGGACTTGCAATCCATTTCATATAGGTACATATGGAACAGGAAGCAAGACTTTACTTGGGTTCAAATGAGATTGCCCAAGGAGAATGGCCGATGAGATGCTTCTTAAAATCAGCAGAGGCAGCTAGGATAACCAGGTTGGGAAAGATCTGGTCAGCTCAGGACTCTATCTGGGCCTCATGGATGAGAGAGAGGTATGTTAGGGGAAGGGGCCTTAGAGATATAGATAAGTATCGAAGAGTAGATTCCTCCCTATGGGCTGGAATAATAGATAACAAATACAAGATAGATAATGTGATATTCTGGAAAAATTAGGGGTCTTAATAGTAAAAGAAAACCCTAATTATAGGAGCAAAAATTGGAAAATTTTAGCTAAAATAGGGCAAAACTAGAGCAACTCAGCCTAACCGATTGGGTTAAGGTTAATTAGGCTGGGCCTAATTAAATTTAATAAGTAGGTTAGTCAAGTATGGATGAGGCCTAAGATGGGCTGAACTTAAGTAAATAAAATCTAGTGGACCTATTCGAATTGGGCTGAATCTAAATGGTTTAATTAAATAAGAAAATAAATAAGATTTCAATGTAAGGATAAATTAGTCAATTAGATTAAAAAAATGTTTTTTAATATAAGGGCAATAAGGTCAATAAGGTCAAAAGAATATTCTTAATTAATTTCAAATTAAGGTTAAATTAGTCAATTAAATTAAAGGAAGAGACCATTTTTAAAATAGGGGCAAATGGGTCAAAAGAATCAATTAAAGAGAATATTCTTAATTGATTGAGGTAGAAATAAAGGAAAGATTTGGACGAAATTGAGGATAGAGTTAAATCTTTAAATAGGAGGTGTTAAAAATAGAAAAGGGGGGACGGAAATTTGAAAGAAGAGGAAGGGAAGGACTCGGTTAGGGCTTGCAAGTGTTAGGAGAAAACACTAAGAGGAGATCAAGGTACGTGGATATATTCAATCCTTCTACTAGAATATTTTAGCATGTGTATAACTACATCATCCCTATCCTTTTTGGTGAATGGATCACCAACCCCACAGATCTTACCCAAGAGAGGAATAAGGCAAGGGGATCCCCTCTCCCCCTACATCTTCACACTACTGATGTAGAATTTGACAATTCTCATCAACAAGAGGGTGGGGAGAAAACAGATAAGCACCTTTAAGAAACACAACGCTATGGGGATCTCCCACTTGGTCTACGCAGCTGACCTCCTAATCTTCTGCAAAGCCAAAAAGAAATCCTTCAAATCCATAAATGAGGTGTTTATGATATTTGAGTCAAAGACTGGACTAAGGGTAAGCGAGGCAATGAGTGAGATCTTTTTTTCAAACTCAACCAAGGGCAGAGAAGAACTGTTGACCCATCTAATTAAGGTTCAGTGAGGGGACCTTTAATTTCCAACCAAATATCTAGGGTTACATCTTTTACCAAGGATTCTATATCAAAAGGATTGCACTCCTTTGATAAATCGGGTTAATGGGATTGTAAAAGGGTGGAAGACAAGACTGTTGTTCCATGCAGGGAGGGTGCAACTGTTCCATTGGAGAATAATGTGCATATTCAACAACTGAAATATGTCTAGTAGGCTACATGAAGAAATACTTAAGGACTTGCAATCCATTTCATATAGGTACATATGGAACAGGAAGCAAGACTTTACTTGGGTTCAAATGAGATTGCCCAAGGAGAATGGCCGATGAGATGCTTCTTAAAATCAGCAGAGGCAGCTAGGATAACCAGGTTGGGAAAGATCTGGTCAGCTCAGGACTCTATCTGGGCCTCATGGATGAGAGAGAGGAATGTTAGGGGAAGGGGCCTTAGAGATATAGATAAGTATCGAAGAGTAGATTCCGCCCTATGGGCTGGAATAATAGATAACAAATACAAGATAGATAATGTGATATTCTGGAAAAATTAGGGGTCTTAATAGTAAAAGAAAACCCTAATTACAGGAGCAAAAATTGGAAATTTTTAGCTAAAATAGGGAAAAACTAGAGCAACTCAGCCTAATTAGTCTGGGCCTAATTAAATTTAATAAGTAGGTTAGTCAAGTATGGATGAGGCCTAAGATGGGCTGAACTTAAGTAAATAAAATCTAGTGGACCTATTCGAATTGGGCTGAATCTAAATGGTTTAATTAAATAAGAAAATAAATAAGATTTCAATGTAAGGATAAATTAGTCTATTAGATTAAAAAAACGTTTTTTAATATAAGGGCAATAAGGTCAATAAGGTCAAAAGAATATTCTTAATTAATTTCAAATTAAGGTTAAATTAGTCAATTAAATTAAAGGAAGGGACCATTTTTAAAATAGGGGCAAATGGGTCAAAAGAATCAATTAAAGAGAATATTCTTAATTGATTGAGGTAGAAATAAAGGAAAGATTTGGACGAAATTGAGGATAGAGTTAAATCTTTAAATAGGAGGTGTTAAAAATAGAAAAGGGGGGACGGAAATTTGAAGGAAGAGGAAGGGAAGGACTCGGTTAGGGCTTGCAAGTGTTAGGAGAAAACACTAAGAGGAGATCAAGGTACGTGGATATATTCAATCCTTCTACTAGAATATTTTAGTATGAAGTATTGTTATTAAAAATGAAATGAAATGATGTAAGGATATGAATGATTTTTGGTTTACGGATTGTATCTTCATTGGGAGATTAAAGGCCTGGTTTCGTACAACAAAGTTGTTGTTCGATTTTTTATTTTTGGTTCAAGGGAAGTTAAGGTTTTCTTCTTCTTTTTTCTTTTTCTTCTGTTTGTTTTTCTGTTCTGTTTTTCTGTTCTTGTTTTTCTGTTTTCTGGTCTTTTGACTTTTTGTCTTCTGATTTTCTGTTAGATATTTCAGTATTTCTACTGGGTAATAGAAGAAATGAACTTCTTGTCCTTGTGGTTTAAGCGATATTTTAGGTTTTTGCCATCTCTTGAGTTATGGTTTCTGATTTTTGTTCTTTAAATTATTTTATTGGACATCAAAAATCCTTATGAACACGGGATTATAATCGTTGACTGGGCTTCACAAGGTCTCCAAGTTCAAGATTTGCGCTTCCCTAGGACTAGAAGCTCATGCTTAAGCCTTAGACACCCAAATGGGACACCCACATGGTTGATTTTAACCAATAAAATCAAGAGATGGGCCTGAATAGTTGGGTGGGTTGTTTGAGGTTAAGCGTCAACTCTATAGACCTACTGATACGCTTCGTACCAGGGGAAGGGAGACCAGAGCTTCTCGGATCTCTTACAATTGAAAGGAATTATAATACTCAAGATTGATTCCTTTATTCCATACTAATGTGGCTTTATATAGCCTTACAAATACTAACAAATCTGAAAACAAATCATAAATTGCTAAATCAACATGCATGGAAAGAAATAATAAACGTGGATGGAAATCAGGAAATAAATAATTTAATGTTAAATACAATGTAGAGGATCGAACGTATCACCTACCGCCTATTCCAGGGTGGTAGTCGAGTAAATTTAAAGGTTTGCGTTTTCTTTTCAAAGGTTGAGTTAAACGAACGAGAGCTAAATTAAACTCAAACTTAGTCGATTTAAAAGTTTGATTTTTACTAATGCAAACCGTTTTATTTCTCGAGGATTTAAATGACATTTCGGGTTTTATTTTAATTTTGAGTTTTCTTTGCATCTAATAACTAAAAGTATAAAAGAAAAATCAATGAAACCTAAAGAACCCTAACCCTAAATTCGGATGAATTTAGGAATGGACAACGAAAGGGGCGGGTCAAGCCGGTTTTTGGAATGGCACTCGACCTGAACTATTCCCATCCACCATCGGGTTAAATCCTAAAGGAACCCAAACCTTGAAGTTAGGGATTTAGGGGTGAACGACGAAAGGAGAAGATCGAGCAAGTCCTCAGGGTGACACTCAATCTAACCTCCTCTCTATTCACTGAAGATGCACCAAGGTTACGGACCAAGATTTGGATTGAGTGGATCACTCAATCTCTCCTCACTCATGCTCAATCATACGAAATTTACGGATCCTTAGGGATTTGACGACACATGAAATAAAAGGAACATAACGGTCCTGACGAGGCTACATGACCCGACGGGGTCTGACAGCATGGCCAGGGTTTACTCGATGACCCATGTAAAGGAAAAAGGGGTTCATAAGAACCTCTATTGGTAACCAAGGAGGGCTGATATGCCCTAAAAGAAATTCATGAACCATAAGATTTATTATATATTCAAGTACTAAGTTTTTGAAACTTACCCATGTAAATGATATTTTATTGCAGAATAAGGGATGGCTTGGAATGGACTGGACAGAGGGTTTCACACATGAATGGGATCCTAGGATATTAGTTAAACAAAGAGTCTATTTGGTTTCCGCTAGTACTTTGATTTTGTTGTGTACGCCCATTCGGGCATATGGATCTTGGTTGTTTGTTTAATTAAATTTGGGAATAACCCTATTTAAATTAAGAAAATTCAGGTTATTACAGATAAGGTCCTAAAATGTGGGTCAAACTACAATTGTACTTGGACCGGGAGTGGTACCTCACCAACATACAAGAACGCTTGGGAATCCATAAGGAATAGAAAAGAGATCGATCAATTTTGGAAGGGGGTATGGACCACTAGAATTAGGAAATTTAGCATAACATTATGGAGGGCTAGATGGGGTAAGATATCGATGAAGGCTGAATGGGCTAGAAAAATGAGAGGGGGAAATACCGACTGCATCTTATGTGGAGGACCATGGGAATCGCAAGACCATGTGTTCTTCATATGCAAATTTTCTATGGATTTATGGTCTTATATATTAAATGCAAAACCAGAGTTGATTACATGCACATGACTTTCTTTAAAACATGTAATGGCAGAGGCTCACGCCAGAACGAAGAACACGCCATATTGGGGTCTAACATGAGCATACACCGTAGTGGTAGTCTGGGGGATCTGAACTGAAAAAAACATGAGAGTGCATGAAAACAGACGCACGTGGCCGCAAAAGATAGGGAGAAGGATAATAGAAGATATATCAAAGACATTCATGCCAAACAGGTACAAGGCTAGAGGGACAAGCCAAGAGCAACGATTAGCGAAAGTATGGGCTAGAAGCACCCAACCTACACCGACACCAAGCTAATCTTAATTCTTATTATTAGTACGGTTGTGTTGTAATTTATATTCGGTAGGAACTTGTATTAAAAAACTGTAATAATTAGGCTAATGATGTGTTGGAATTCAACTAAAAATAGAATTTTGACTCACCAAAAAACATAGAAGGTAAAAGTGGGATAATGGAATGACCTAAAAAGTCATATCTATAAGAGGATCTATCTCTTAAGAGATGGACTTCCTTTGAAAGTAGAAACGATATGAGTAATCACTTGCATGTAGTGGACCGAAAGGTGATAGCAGGATTTTCCCTTGGAAAAGAAAACGATGCCAGAAGCACACCAGGGTTTTTTCACCCCCTATTGTTCAAGGCCCACTACGCGAGAACGATGAGACATAACTCATTCTAGGAAATATCGAGTCAGTCCCCAAAGGTTATTGAAGGCCTAAACGATCGTAAGATCACCTGGTGGATCAATACGGAGGGTGTGGGGTGGATCGCATGTGATCACATCTCTTTTTTTTTGTTGAAATTTATATATTATCAGATAGTTTTAATTCAAAAAAAACTGGTCAAAGAATATAGGTTGACTACTTTCCGCAAATCCCTCATTCAGTTATATATCTGGTCAATTCCTTGAGGTTAAATTTATTTCTTAAAATTCTATCCAGTCATGTGATCAAGTATTAATTCTAAATCTCATATCCAGTTAACTGGTCATCAGTTTCCATCCGTTAAAATTGATCATCCTCATTGGCCATAAGAAGTATTATATTTAGCATCATGAACAATAGGAAAGCATATATTAAAATTACAATTATCATAATGATAATAGTAGTAGCTGAAAAATAATTATGTTGGTACATAATTATTTTAATAATTTGGATTAATTACGATCATAGCTGTCAAGATACCTTGGGGCTCATCTACTTCTCTTAGCAGGTGGGTTGTTATTCTCTAATGGCGTATCACTTTACTACGGTCACCACTAGTTTTGTGTGTACAATACTTGCATTAGCTGTGATGGAACCATCTGGATTCTCGATCTGTTCTTTCATAATCCTTCCAAACATCGGATATCAAAGATCTCTTCCTTTTAATCTTATTAACTTTAGGATGTTTAGAATCATTGGCTAAAATTGTAGAAGATACTCTGGTAGTAGCAATAGGTACAGTAGGATTAATTTTCTATAGGAGCTAGCATCTTGAGATGTAGGGATATGTGTATCTCCAATACTTTAAAATAAATATACATTATTATTTACATTAAGAATTAAGATTGCTTAAGAACCAGTAATATCAGAACAATTAACTTATAATCATTAACTTAATATCAGAAACATAAATATCAGAATAAGAACATTATTTTATACCAAAAAAATTAATGAGTCTATTAAATAAGTAAACTATTTAGGGAATCAAATCTGAAAAAAGAAAATGAATGAAAATAAATATCAGCATCTAAATTATGAATCAAAGTGTTAGGAGTTAAATATCAGCAGGCACTCCGCCCACACGGCGTGCTGGAGCTTCACCTTGCGACCGAATTCCTCCAGAATGTTTTGAACACTCATCGAGAAGGAGGGGTGGATTGAAGAGAATAAACCACAGAGACCCTATTTATAGAAGAAAAAAAGTGAAGGGGAAAGGAGCTCAAACATCGAAGCGTCATAAAGACGGTTCGGTGAGAAGGTGGGGGTAATCGAACCAAGCGGTGCCCTACGACCCCCAGCCCCCAGCCCCCGGCCCGGGGGGAGGGGGAGTACTGTTGGTACCACAGACCGTCCCGGCCACGTTCGGACCAAACCGCATAAATGGGCCGGACCGGGGAAGGCCCAGGAAGCCTGCAGGCCTCCCAGGGCAACACTATAAATACCTCCCCTGATCCAACAAAGGAGGGGGTTGACAATTGAGAGAGTGAATACTTGAGAAAGTTGTTGTGTGAACATCAACTGAAGAGCCCACACACCATCACCTATTATGACCCTTATATTTTATGTTATTCTCTTATAAAAGTAAAAGATTTAATTCAGAGATCTGCATACCTACCTAGTACTTTACAATATCTATCTGGTTTTACTATTTATTATTTTCTAATTTTATTTAATATTCCGTACTATCTCTCCCTGACACTATATTTTCTCTCGAAGAACAACTCAAGTCATTTGTCCTGTTTGAAATCATCTGATGCGACAGAACAATCCTCTACTACTGCATTTGTGCCAACCAAAGATATCGATCTTGTTTGCCATTCTTTCAAACCATATATATATAGATTGTTGGGATCAAAAGCACACATATAATTTAATTCCTTGAAACATAGGAATACTAATTCCATCAACATTCAAACAAAATACAGAAACACTTCAAGAGTTTAATTAGATCCAGGTTCATCAATAATCACTTTGGCACTTGAAATTCTTTCAAACGATAACAATTGAATCAGAATATCACCCATTTTCCTTTCACCAAATGCTATTGTCTTCCAGTCTATTTTTATGTTAGACACTTTAAGCAACGGTGCCTTCCCAAGAATATATTTAATGAATCTCAATTCTGATTTTGATCCATGAACATTGGTGATATCAAAGACTTTGAGATTATCGAAGCTTGAGGAGGAAAAGTTACGTTGATCGTTCCAAAACTCATTTAATGTAGACAAAGATATTGAATCTTCTTCTTCCAAAGATGTTCCATCTTCTTCTTCTTCTTCTTCCAAAGATGTTCCATCTTCTTCTTCTTCCAAAGATGTTCCATCTTCTTCTTCTTCTTCTTCCAAAGATGTTCCATCTTCTTCTTCTTCCAAAGATGTTCCATCTTCTTCTTCTTCTTCTTCCAAAGATGTTCCATCTTCTCCTTCCAAAGATGTTCCATCTTCTTCTTCTTCCAAAGATGTTCCATCTTCTTCTTCTTCCAAAGATGTTCCATCTTCTTCTTCTTCCAAAGATGTTCCATCTTCTTCTTCTTCAAGATGTTCACACTATAAGAATAAATATTAAAATCAGAAATTGCATAAAAAAGAAGTCAAGTATAAATATAAATATAAAAAAGGTTGAATAAAAGCGAGATTGATTACGTATATTTGAAGATGACTCAATGACGGACAGTTTTTGAGGATGCAAAAAGCGATGGAAGTTTCTTTGGAGCAGTCCAAATTTACACCAAGGAAAAGTTTTTTTAATTGGTTGAATTTAATATTTTCAGTCGTCAATGGAAAAGAAACTACTTCTTTGAACTACAAAAAAGAAATGAAAAGTTAAGTAAATAAAAAGAAAAAAGACAATGGAAATAGAAAATATTAGAAAATAAATTACCAAACTATGTCCCGAACTCCAAAATTTAAGTTGGTGTACCATTGAGAGACTGTTAAGAACATTGGTCAAATCATAGAAAAATTCATTTGGATTCAATATTAATTTAGCATTGGTCACCATTCGAGTTTCCTTAAAACACAAATATGACAAGGAACCATCGATTGTCAATGATTGCAGATTAGGAGCATGTAATATCAGTCTTTGTCGATAACCTAAAAGATTTCGAACATCCAGAATCTCCAGAAGTGGACATAAATTGATCAGAGTCTCAAGTGCATTGTATTTTTCAAATGTGATGGAGCGAAGACGAAGAGTGGTTAAGTTTCTAAACCAATCAAATGTGATCGGAAAGTCATTTCTAAACCCATTAAACGAAACAGGAAGAATTATTTTGCAGGACTTGAGATCTAAAGTGGTCAATTTATCATAACGAAAGACAGAAGAAGGGATCAAATAATACTCCTCGGTAAAAGCCAATTTAAGTTCTTGAACTCCAGCACACACCAAATGATCCAGCCACATATCCACTTTTGAGGAAATGACTTTCCATCTGCTGCTAAATTCAAGCCTTCTAATATAATTACCTTTGTGAAGAAAAAGAAATTGAAGAACTTTACTCAGATAAATTCTAACCAACGAAGATGGTTTCCGATCTTTTGGAGTGGAAAATGAATTACTATGAAATATAAGATCTGGCATCGATCTCCATCTGTATCTCCACCCCCTTGACAAGAAACTGGTGCGAATGGCATCTTTTATGGATAATCTCACAAGAATTTTATTTATGGCCTGTTCAGGCAGAGAACTAATCCTGTCTTTTTCTATTTCCAACTGAATAATCTGCAACTTTTCTTCCATTGCCAAAAGTCTGAAACTGAAAATGAAATGAAACATATATAAAAGATGGATCTGTAAATTATTATAAAGAAAAGGAATCGAACAGTAGAAAAGGAAATAAATACTAAATAAAAAAACTCTGGTTGATCTGATGATCGACTAACCCATGTAATATTAAATAAAAATTAGAAATTCAGAGTGTTAATTGCTGATCATTAAACACTAAACAAAAATAGAAATGCTAAAAATTATAAAAATAAAAAATAACCAGCAAAAACATAATTCAAGAGGAGGATAAAAAAAAAATCAATTCAGCAAAAAAAATGCAAAAATCAGAAATTCAAAGTGTTAATTGCTGATCATTAAACACTAAACAAAAATAAGAATCCTAAAAATATGATGCTTTCTTCCCACCAGCTTCGAGAAGAGCAGAAAACAAAGCCGGTGATGGGAGAAAATAGTGCTATTCAGGTACTTGGAAAAAAAATCCAGTGATCGTCCATGTGATAAGAATGCTGGACTCCGAAATACGGTGACCTTGTCGAAGATTTAGAGCTGGAATCCGGTGAAAGTGTGTTGGAACATGGGGGACAACGGGACAAGGGTTTAATTTAGGGATTTGGTAAATTTATTTAAACTATCCTAAAGTATTTATAAAGTATACAATATATCCCTATTCTAAATATAAAAGTAAACTAATTGATAATTCTTATACAGTTATAGGCTGTAAATGAGCCAAGCCTGGGCTCGCTGGTTTGGACCTGGACCCAGACCCATGAAGTTGGCTCAGGTCCATAAGGAAAATGTCTGTACTCGGACCCAATCCAGACCTATAAAAAAATTCGGGTCTAAGTCGGGTCCGGGTCCCATAAATGATTTTTTTACCTAAAAAAAATCAATAAATATACAAAAATAATAAATTTTTTTTTTGTAAATTCAATAAAAATTTATATTTAACCCTTAAATGATTAATATATTATAAAATATTTATATTTAAACCTTAAGTTACTAATATATTATGAAACATTTATCTTAAACATTTATAATATCCTAGTCCAAATCTTTAATGGGTCAAAAAGTAGTCGCAGACCCGCAGGACCTATCACCCAACATTAGGCAATAATAATTAGTAATGTTCTATCTGTTAAACTTATGAGAGGGAGGCATGCCGGCGATATTGGAGACCGGAGTGGCCGGAGGTACACGAGCACTGGGAGCGAGAATTTGGGGGAATTTCTAGGGTTCCTCGAACTAACGGAACCTAGAAGTTAGTTGGGGGATTAAGAGAGAGGAGATTACACTAATCACTGTTTGCATTCAATTAAATCATATTAATGTTTACAAGGGTTTTATTTATAATACATAGACTCATTAACTCTAACAGAATTTGTATAACTAATATTATCATAATAATATATTACTTATACAAATTATTTTATTTGAGTCCACGGATAGTTGACCCATTAGTTTCTTTATTGAAACTTTTGCAACTTGCTCCCTAAGCTTTCTTGATATGGTGCGTGTGTGTCTTGAGACATTTATCTGCATAATAAAACTTCACGGACAATGACATATAGGTCCTGTTATATAATTACATATTTAAACTGTATTTACAGAGTTTATTTTACAGTGTATTAACACTGTAATTCCTTTACTATCACCCAACATTAGGCAATAATAATTGAATTGTTCCTACATGTATTATTTTTAAAAACTTATCATCCCTAATAATAATTAGTATTGTACCTTCAAAGGACTGAACATCAGTCATCGAATCAATGTTGTTGGTCATATGATATGAAACCCTACTGTCAAGGCACCAACTGTCGTTGAACGTTTCTCCATATATAGACGTTTCTCCATACTATTGCTTCAACCAAATAAGCAAAATTACCTTTTTCATTAAAATTCCGCATCGAATGTCCATCAATACTTGTAGCGGATCTGAAATTGTACGTTATTCCTTAATCGGTTATTCCTTAAAACAAGGCATTACAATAGTTAGGATCTTCAAGCTCAAAAATCTCACCTATTAGGAACTTCCAACCCAAATCTCAAAACGACCGCATCATGCAAATTGAAGATGTCGGTAAAGAAGACTGTACTACTGATTTTACCACTGTAGAGGTTGTCTCGGAGAATGAGTCTCCACCGTTAATTCATTGTGATGATAAGTTGTGTCATGAGATTGAGGACATGATCTCTTCAATGGAAGATTTGTCTGTCTTTGAAATCCAAAAGTTATGCATGTTACTAATTTAGTTAATATCTACTATTTAGTTAATATCTACTGTTTTAATTTTATTACTAATTTAGTTAGTATTGTTTTAAGTGTTTATTTAGTTGTGTACTCAATAATTATGTTACTAATTTAGTTCTATTATTAATTTAAATGTTAAATATCTGAAATTTAATTTATATGTTAAATTTATTTTAGATTGAATTGCTGTCGGACTTTTTCCTCCGATATCCGACTTCCGATCCCCACCGAACTGTTTTCTCCACCAGACATGTCCTGGCCGGTGTTTGTTTTGAAGGTTTGTAATTTACAAATTTAAGGTCTTTTGATATTGTATATGTGTTGATCGATATATAGTTTGTGATATATTATTTGTTGGTATTTTGTTGTAGTTTTGCGAATTATTGAAATTTGAGTTTGGCGGTTGTGTTCGATCTAATTGATCATCAATGTAATAATTTTTATTCATTTAAAATTATTTAATTATTATGTTAGTTATCAATTAGTTAATCTAATTTGCATGTTAAATAATTGGAAAATGAAACGCATGTTTTTAAATTGTGTGAATTTAAAATGAATGTAAATTTTTTGAAATGAATGCTATGAAATGAAATGCATGAGTTAAAATGAATGTATAAAATGAAATCAAAATTTAAATAAATTAAATAATTATTTATTAAAGAAAAAGTAACAATCACATTTGCATGAGTTAATTAGTTTTTAATAAATGTTTAGTAATTATTTATTTATTAATTGAATTAATTAATTGAATTAATTAATTAATTAATAATTTAATTAATAATTATTTATTTAATTAATTAAATTTAAAAAAAAAATTAATTAATTATTAATTAAAAAAGTAACAATCAGATTTTGTATAAGTGTGATTATTAGTTAGTTTTTAAATAATTGTTTAGTAATTAATTTTTAATTAATTAAAAAATAATAATTAATGAAGATAATATTGAAAATTCTAATAATCAGTTTTTATATGAAAAAATTGATTTAAAATCCAATGTTTGAAACAATTATCTAAAAATTAAACTCCGCCTCTTTAACAAATGATGCCACCAGAGGAGCACACTACTCCACAACCTCGCAGAGGAAGACCGATTATCTTCTCAACATCGCAATTACAAAAGGCGGTCGCGTCTAAAAAAAGAAGAAGACCTCAAAATAGAAAATAGAATAATAATTACCGACTTCTAATAATAACTTTCAATTTCATTTTTGTCGTACTTTCATTATCGAATATCAATTTCATTTTCATTTATTCATTTCATACAATTTCAATTATATAAATATATTTTTATTAAATTTTATTATTTAAAAAAATAATAATTTCAAAAAAAAAAATTTAAAAGCACAAAATCAATAAAATTATTATTTTT
This sequence comes from Zostera marina, assembly GCA_001185155.1. Classification (NCBI taxonomy): domain Eukaryota; kingdom Viridiplantae; phylum Streptophyta; class Magnoliopsida; order Alismatales; family Zosteraceae; genus Zostera; species Zostera marina. Next base: position 341,996 of record LFYR01001661.1, on the reverse strand, counting down.
TTTTTTAAAATCCTGGGGGCTAGGCCGCCAGCATTTTTTTCGTGGGGAATTTTTTTTCTGCCGCGAAATAATGACCAGCGGTTTGGTCTCCAGGTATTTTTTTTCCAAATTTAAACTACTAGCGGCCAGGCCGCCGGGAGATAATTTCAAAAAAATATCTTCCAGCAATCAAGTCGTCGGGATATAATTTTAAAAAAATATCTTCAGTAGCCTAGCCGCCAGACTCATTTCCGTTTAAATCGAAATCCACAATTTATTGTCAGCGGCCTGGCCGCCAGGATATTACCAAGCTGGCGACATTACTTCCGGCGATGGCATACCGTCGGCCTGGCCGCTGGCATTTGCCGCCAAAACAATGTTGGTTTTTTGTAGTGTCATTAGAGTTAAAAGTGTTATATAATTTTTTTTGTTGAACAATATTAGAAATATCCTTTGGTTGAGGTGTCAATTTAAAAGTATTTTCTTCTTTCCAATAATTTCTCAATAAAGGAATAATTTGGTTCATCTCAGATGAAGGAACAAACCAAGGTTGTTAGGTTTAGCCTTATAAAACGTATTTTTTTCATGTTTCAAACCAAGGTTTTTCAATTTTTGTTTAACCTTATAAAACATATCTGGAAGCTTGTTAGGTTTTGAATAGTTTTCATCAAGGTATCGGATAGTCCATAGGTTGATTTAAGATACATTAATTTTGTCAAGATCTCCAAAACAGATGCATCGCAACCCTCATATACTTTCACATAACCAGAATTTAGCAAATCGTAAAACTTTTGTGCTTCATCATTCGATTCTTCATCATGTAAATCAAATGTTCTCACTACAAAAAAAAGGACCTTGTATGGCGGCCTTTAGATGGCGGATTTCCGCCATCAATACTTCAGATGGCGGATTTCCGCCATCTAAAGCCCGCCATACAAGGTCGGATTTCTTGTAGTGTCTACTTGTATCGTGGACCATGTCGACAAATGGATTAGTGTTAATACGTTCGTCATCGACCATTTCAACATCATTTATAGTGATTGATAGAGCCTTGTTGGAGGAAGAGACCATGCCGAAGGATATTTATCACCAACTGGAGTAGGACCATTCCGATGTTGCTGAGGAGGAGGTCGAGGTCGACGTTGGCCGGAGTGCAGCCGCTGACCATCCTGTGAGGAAGAGGTTCCCGTCGACAAGGCTGAAAGGTTTTGAATTGGATTAGCGGGAGTTGGAATTGGGCTAATTGCAATTCCATTATTTATATTATGTGTATGTTATTTCTTTAGACCTATTTAATTATCTAGTTCCTGCAAACGTGTATCCCTATAAAAGGGTAACTCAAATACTTTATTAATTAATCAATATTATTTTTAAGTTTCTAAAAACAAAACTGGGTTGAAGCAACCCTAGTTTAGCATTGTTGATCCATTGCTCCAGCTGCCAGACATTTTCTTCCAATCTCCAACCAGCCAAGTTCACTCCATCATTGGTGCTTTCAACCCCTCCTTCCGACCGGGTCTAGCTCAAAGTCTGACGATCATTTGAAGATCTTTAGAAGACAAAGAAAAAAATCTGCAAATACATAAAAAAAGCAAATCAAAAGCATGCTCTCTGCTTAAGAGATCCCAACTAGGAACGTATACAACTATTTGATTCAATATTAATTCTACTATTGAACACACACAAAATTTCAGGTCATTGATCTTATTAAGGAACATCTGAAGAAGGTTTTATAAACCTATAAAACTACAAAAAAAAATCTCCAAAAGCGTGTTCTCTGCTTAAGAGATCCGGATCAGGGACGTATTTATTAATCTCTATCTTTAAAACTGTTCTTCTATTCAGTGACAAAATTATATTTCAGATATCCAATCATCATCGGGGGAAATGACAGAAAATATGGATGTCCAATTAAAAAGACTCCAAATAAATCAAGATACCGAAGCTGAGAGATTAAGAAGCATGGAACAAACACTAGCATAGATGAGTGAAACTCTACTACTCATCAGTAATATAGAACCCCAGGGACAGCAGAAACAAGAGATGAAATATAAGTCAATTAGGAGAGAAATGCATAAATTTGATGGTGACAATGTCTAAGGCTGGATTTATAAGGCAAAAAAATATCTGAGGTATCATAACATACCAGATGAAGAAAGAATTACAGTGGCTACATTCAACATAGAAGGAGAAGCTCTGGAATGGCTTCTATGGGCAGATAATAATAATGCACTAAAGTCCTGGTATGATTTTCTGGATGATCTTGTTAAAAGATTTGGTACTTCAGCCTATGAAATACCTGCGGGAAGGTTGAGCAAACTGGTGCAAACAGGCTCTGTGAAGGAATACCAACATCAATTTGAAGCTCTATCTAATAAAGTTACTGATGTTAATCCCAGAGTGATGAAAGAGATGTTTATGTCAGGATTAAAGAATGAAATTCAAAAAGATGTTATTAAAGCTAGACCTGAAAATTTGGCGGAAGCATTTGCTCTGGCCCAATTGTATGAAAGAAGTGACATGAGTACTGATATTGTAAGGTACTGCCCAACAGCAAACTCTATAGCTAGTGAGGTATATTCTAAACCATCTAGCTCATTACAACCCAACATACCACCACATAGAAAAGTATTAGCACTACCACCCACTGAAAACAAAAAAGGACCTATGTTGAGACAGAAACTCACCCCTGCTGAAATGAGAATAAAAAGGTCTAAGAACGAGTGTTTTAATCGCACTGAGAAGTGGAAAAGAGATCACAAGTGCAAAGGAAGGCTATTTATCCTATCAGTTGATGGAGAGTGCTTTGCTGAATATACAGAGCCTAATGAAGATGAAGAACAATTTGTTGATGCTGTTGAGGAAATCAGGGCTGAATATACTCATATAAGTGATCACTCACTACAAGGCCAACTCAGTCCAAGAACTTTGAAATTATCAGCTAATATTAATAATTTAAAAGTATCTGTTTTACTAGATTCTGGCTCTACTCACAATTTTCTTCAGGAGGAGGTGGCAAGGTATTTAAGACTACCAATCACTCCTATTCCTTCATTCCTAGTGTCTACAGGAAGTGGGGTTTCATTAAGGTGCGATAAGATGTGTAAACAAGTAAAAATGACTGTTCACGATGTAACAATGGTAATTTATATGTTTGTTATGAACATGGAAGGGGCCAACCTTGTATTAGGAATCCAATGGTTCAAGATTGTAGGATCAGTCCTATCTAATTATACCGTGGTGATACAGTATCCCCAACCCGGTCACAACTTACCAGCAACTAGAAGTCCGGATAGCCTGAGATGAGTTGAGGCACCTATTCTGGGATTGGGAGGTCCCAAGTCGAATCCTAGGAAGATCGACTTTCCCAAGGATCAACTTCCAAGAAATTCGATCCCAGGAAAGTCAATCCCAAGAAAGTCAATCTCTGGAAAGTCGACCTTGGGACCCGATCTGATCAGTTAGACGGTTACTGCCCAAATGACCAGATTACCCCCATAAGAATCCCTATAAATAGAAGGCACCCCCCACTCATTAAAGGCAGGTCATTTGGAGTGGAGAAGTCCTAGCGAAGCGAAGCTCTGCGCACTTGAGTTCCGGTCCGATTTCCCACGGAGTTCCCTGCCTGGCGCTTGCTGGAGCGTCTTGGAGCACTGGTCGAGTTTCACCCTCATCAGTTAGCGCCGTTTGTGATAAGATACTCACGACAAAAGCTTCTCGACTTTTGCAAAAAAAGGGTTCGACTTTTTTCCAAGTCGCCAGCCAGGGAGTCTTGCGAGGAAATCATCTCGGCAAAGGATCGACTTTTTAGAAGAAAGAAGATCGACTTTTTCTCTCTCCAGGATAAAAGTCGATCCCTCAAGGAGCTTAATCCCAAGAATTGGGATAGACTTTTAAAAAAAAATTGAATTCCAAGAATTAGGATAGACTTTTTTAAACTTAATCCCAAGAATTGAGATAGACTTTTTAAAAATTGGATCCCAAGAATCGGGATAGATTTTTTTAAAAAAATTGGATCCCAAGAATCGGGATAGACTTTTTAAAAAAAATGGAATCCCAAGAATTGGGATAGACTTTTTAAAACTAAATCCCAAGAATTGGGATAGACTTTTTAATAAAATTGAATCCCAAGAATTGGGATAGACTTTTTTAAACTAAATCCCAAAAATTGGGATAGACTTTTTAAAAAAATTGAATCCCAAGAATTGGGATAGACTTTTTTAAAAAAAAAAAAAAATTGAATCCCAATAATTGGGATAGACTTTTTCAAACGTAATCCCAATAATTGGGATAGACTTTTTAAAAAAATTGAATCCCAAGAATTAGGATAGACTTTTTTAAACTTAATCCCAAGAATTGGAATAGACTTTTTTTAAAAAATTGAATCCCTAGAATTGGGATAGACTTTTTTAAACTTGATCCCAAGAATTGGGATAGACTTTTTTTTAAAAAAATTGGATCCCAAGAATCGGGATAGACTTTTTTTAAAAAATTGAATCCCAAGAATTGGGATAGACATTTTTAAACTTAATCCCAAGAATTGTGATAGACTTTTTAATTGGATCCCAAGAATTGGGATAGACTTTTTGAAGTCGACTTTTTCCCAGGAATTGGGTTAGACATTTTGAAGTCGACTTTTTCCCAAGAATTGGGTTAGACATTTTGAAGTCGACTTTTTTCCAAGAATTTGGATGGACATTTTCAAGTCGACTTTTTCCAAGAATTGGGATAGACTTTTTGAAATCGACTTTTTCCCAGGAATTGGGTTAGACATTTTCAAGTCGACTTTTTCTCAAGAATTGGGATACACTTTTTGAAATCGACTTTTTCCCAGGAATTGGGTTAGACATTTTCAAGTCGACTTTTTCCCAAGAATTGGGATAGACTTTTTGAAATCGACTTTTTCCCATAAATTGGGTTAGACATTTTGAAGTCAACTTTTCCCAAGAGAGGGATAGACATTTTGAAATCAACTTTTTCCTAGGAGGGGGATAGACTTTTGAAGTCGACTTTTCCCAGGAAGGGGGTTAGAGTCGCCAAAAACCAAAGGTACGTGGCTCAATTTTCATAGGGGGGGTGAGAATGGGACAGAGATAATGTCAGATTCTTCATAATCCTCAGCAAGCACCCACTACCATATTAATAGTACCACATAACAAGGATGATAGTATGGACAAACGTTTCATACAAAGATAAGCATCTAGGACTATATATCTCATTCCTCAGGATAGTGGTACTAATAACTTGATAGTGCTATGTAGCACGGGCTATGTAGCAGCTTCAGAAGAAGCCAGCAGCACAGTTTTAATATATCCAAGGGATAACGAACAAATCCCAATATATTATCACTCCAAAAGGCTACAGGGAGTAGAAAGACGATACCCCCAGTGGAAAAAATAGTCCTGGCAATAACCAATGCAGCACGCAGATTTCGAGCATACTTCCTGAATCACACAATCAAAGTCTTGACAAAACATCAGCTATGCAGAATACTCCACAGACCAGACACTTTCGGAAGGCTGACGAAGTGGGCTCTGGAGTTAAGCAAGTTTGATTTAGATTTTATCCCCGCCACTGCCATTGAAAGGCAGACTGTAGAAGACTTTATTGTGGATTTGTCTCAGGAAAGTAATAAGAAACCTTGGATGATAAAGGTTGATTGCTCAAGCTGCAGTACTGGTGCAGGGGTAGGAATAAAAATAATCACCCTGAACCAAAGGATATACGAACACTCTATCAGATTACAATTCTCAGCTACAAACAATATAGCAGAATACGAGGCTGTAATCCAGGGCATGAAAATACTCAAAAGATGAGGGGCTTGTTCAGTAATCATCAGAACAGACTCTCAACTAGTAGCTTGGCAGCTCACAGGGAAGTTTACAGTCAAAGAACCCCTAATCATGCAGTAAGCAGCTACAATAGAAAAAATAAAGTTGCAATTTAACAGGGTAGAAATAGAACAAATACCAAGGAGTCAAAACAACTCAGCTAATGCACTGGCAAAGCTAGCATCCGCTTTCGAAGGGGGGCAGAGAGAGATACTGGTTGACTCAGCATCCACACCTTTATGCAATCTGGTCACGATACAGGCAGAAGACTGGGGAAAACCCTTAATAGAACATTTTGAGGGACAAAAACTCCCAGAGAACAAAAATGAAAGACGTAAGTTACAAACACGCATTCCAAGGTTCTGCCCAATCAGGGACATCCTGTACAAAAAATCCTACGATGGGCCTCTAATGAAGAGTGTCTCATCAGATGAAGGACAATTCATTGTAGAGAAGATCCATCGGGGGTATGCGGAATACACCAGGGAGGAAGGTCTCTGACCCAAATGGGTTGAAACCTTAACGGTACCCAAGATAACACAAGATGTAGCAATGAAATTTGTCTTCAAATGCATAACGTGCAGATCCGGCATTCCCATACACATAGTGACAGATAACGGAACACAGTTTACCGGTGGGGAGTTCACGAGATTGTGCGAGAACATGAGCACCAAAATCCATTTTTCATCAGTGTATAGACCACAGGGTAATGTACAAGTAGAAGTCACAAACAGGGTCATTGTTCAGGGACTGAAGAAAAATGTCGAACAAGCCAAAGGTACGTAGGCAGATTTACTACCAGAGATCCTTTGGGCATACAAAACTACTAAAAAAATACCCACTGGGAAACTCCGTTCTCACTAGCATGCGGAATGGAAGCACTAATCCCAACAGAGCTTAGCATCCCAACAGTCAGAGTATTGACCTATGATACGCAGGAGAACGTAAGTTCATATGCGACAGCTCTGGACTTAGCGGATGAGCTACGGGATAATGCACAGGCAAAGAATGCGGCATACAAACAGAATATCGTCAAATATCACGACAAGAGCGTCACGGATAAAGCGATAAGAAAAGGAAGTCTAATATTAAGAAGAGCAAGCATCAATCGAAAGAGCTGCTCCAAAGGCAAATTAAGCACAAGTTGGGAAGGACCATATATGGTAGGAAAAGAACTCCAACCAGGATCCCGCTGCTTCCACGTTAATCCAAGTAACGTTATAGCAGTTAATCCAAGTAACGTTGGAACCATACACCTATATAGAAATATGACCACCACCGATAGCAGGAATGATCTGAACAAAGTTCTTTTTGGAGGACATGGTAGCAAGAAGCTGCGAGAAACAAAGAAGTAGAAGTTAAAAAAGCAATTTTAAGAAAGCTCCTAAAAGAAGTCCATAAAACACTTCAAAAAGAAGTTAACTAAAGAAGTTGACAATAAGAAGTCAAACCCATCCTCCGAAAGGGAGGACTCGACATGTTCTCAGAAGTCAGAGATCGACATCCCTATGAAAGGAGGGCATATCTCAACATTTTTTCAAAAATTAGAGATCGACATCCCTAGGAAAGGAGGGCAGATCTTGATATTTTTCGAAAGTTAGAGATCAACATCCCTATGAAAAAAGGGGCAACTATCGACATCCTCAGAGAAGGATAGAGTCGACATTCCATAAGTGATCAAATCGACATCCTCAGAAAAGGATAGAGTCAAATTGTATAGGACATCGACATCCTCAGAGAAGGAAAGAGTCGACCTTCATATAAACTTCGACATCCTCAAAAAAGGATAGAGTCAACTTGTATAGGACATCGACATCCTCAGAGAAGGAAAGAGTCGATCTTCATATAAACTTTGACATCCTCAAAAAAGGATAGAGTCGACTTTTACACAGCATCGACATCCTCAGAAAAGGATAGAGTCGACCTTTACACAGCATCGACATCCTCAGAAAAAAGGTGAGATCGACATTTATAAGATATCGACACAGCATCGACATCCTCAGAAAAAAGGTGAGATCGACATTTATAAGATATCGACATCCTCAGAGAAGGATGGGATCGACTTTCTGTATAAACTTCAACATCCTCAAAAAAGGATAGAGTGAACTTGTATAGGACATCGACATCCTCAGAGAAGGAAAGAGTCGATTTTCATATAAACTTCAACATCCTCAAAAAAGGATAGAGTCGACTTTTACACAGCATCGACATCCTCAAAAAAGGATAGAGTCGACCTTTACACAGCATCGACATCCTCAGAAAAAAGGTGAGATCGACTTTTATAAGATATCGACATCCTCAGAGAAGGATGAGATCGATTTTCTGTATAAACTTCGACATCTTCAGAAAAGGATAGAATCGATCAACAGACAGCATCGACTTTAAGGAATCAACATCCTAGAAAAAGTCGATCTCCATGAGTGAAATCCTTAGAAAAAGGACGAAGTATACCTGCAGAGTACACCGACGTGCTTCAGAGCAAAGGTGTAAAACAGATACAAAGAAGGGAAAATATCTTTATTCAGAGTTACAAGTAAAAGAATGAAAAGATTACAAGTCAATTAGCATTACGGGGGATCAACTTTTTCTCCCCATTCACCAACACAAGGGGGGGTGTAGAAAAAAGAACCCTGACATGTTGAAATTCACCAAGGCAGGGGGTGTTGGAAAACTATTCCTGAAATATTGTGGAAGTTCACCAAGGCAGGGGGTGTAGAAAAAACACTCCTGACATCTTGAAATTCACCAAGGCGAGGGGTGTAGGAAAAATACCCCTGAAATATTGTGGAAGTTCACCAAGACAGGGGATATAGGAAAAATACCCCGGAAATCCGCATAACAACAGAAAGGACCCGAAAGATACAGAAGCTTTACGGTCACACCACTAAGGAAGAATAATATCGATGACGGTACGACAACAGAAAGAACTGTGTCACTCTAAGATATTTGAACTCCTACAATTGCTGGACGCAGTAATAAAATAGGACGCCATGTTAACTCTACCCATAGAAGAACGTAGGTGGAGAAAGTTTTAGTAGTAACAGGGTCGGGACACGTACCCCATCCAGAAACACTCACCACATCTACACAAAAAACGTAGACAGAAGGGCGAGTATCCAAAAGCAAACCCCACCCACGGAAGAACGCGGGTAGACGGGGAACACGACACACACCACATCTACACAAAAAACGTAGACAGAAAGGCGAATATCCAAAAGTAAACCCTACCCACGGAAGAACGCGGGTAGACGGGGAACACGACACACACCCACCTACTAAGAACATAGGCTAAAAGGGGAAGTGTTCAAAAGTGAACCTCAACTGCGGAAGAACGCAGGTAGTCGAGGGACACACCGAAAAAACTTAACCCAATCTACGGAAGAACGTGGACAGAGGGGAAAGTATTCAAAAGTAAACCTCACCTACGGAAGAACGTAGGTAGACAAGGGACATACCGACAAAGCATTAGCCCCATCTATGGAAGGGTATATGCTAAAAAAAAAGTGAACCTCACCTACGGAAGAACGTAGGTAGACGGGGGACACATCGGCAAAACACGCATCCCATCTACAAAAGAACGTAGACAGAGGGGTAAGTGTTCAAAAGTGAACCTCACCTACGGAAGAACGTACGTAGACGGGGGACACATCAGCAAAACATGCGCTCCATCTACAAAAGAACGTAGACAGAGGGGTAAGTGTTCAAAAGTGAACCTCACCTACGGAAGAACGTAGGTAGACGGGGGACACATCGGCAAAACACACGTCCTATCTACAAAAAGAACGTAGACAGAGGGGTAAGTGTTCAAAAGTGAACCTCACCTACGGAAGAACGTAGGTAGACGGGGGACACAATGGCAAAACACACGCCCTATCGACAAAAGAACGTAGACAGAGGGGTAAATGTTCAAAAGTGAACCTCACCTACGGAAGAATGTAGGTAGACGGGGGCACATCGGAAAAACACACGCCCCACCTAGAAAGGGGTAAGTATTCAAAAGTGAACCTCACCTACGGAAGAACGTAGGTAGACGGGGGACACATTGACAAAACATGCGCCCCACCTACGGAAGAACGTAGATAGAAGGGTAAGTATTCGAAAGTAAACCTCACTTATGGAAGAGCATAAGTAGATGAGGGATACAGCAATAAAACACACATCCCGCCTACGAAGGGATAAGTGTTCAAAAATAAACCCCACCTACGAAAGAACGTAGATAGACGGGGGGGGGACACACTAACAAGGCACTGACCCCTTCTACAAAAGAACGTAGACAGAGGGATATGTGTTAAAGAATGAAACTCACCTATGGAAGAACATAGGTAGACAAGAAACAAGTCTACAAATGACAACCCCAGCCGCGGAAACAGCGGGCAGAAGGAGGGGGCAAAAGTTCAAAAGAGAACCTCACCTATGGAAGTACATAGGTAGACGAGGGACTACGCTCAACCTCAGGCACGAAAGCAGCGGGCAGAAGGAGGGGGCAAGAGTTCAAAAGAGAACCTCACCTATGGAAGTACATAGGTAGACAAGGGACTACGCTCAACCTCAGCCACGAAAACAGCGGGCAGAAGGAGGAGGCAAAAGTTCAAAAAAGAACTTCACCTATAAAACAAAATAGGTAGAAGGGACAACACCCAACCTCAGCCGGGGAAGCAGCGGGCAGAAGGAGGGTTCAAGAGTGTTGGATCGTGATCCGAGGCTATAAGGGGGGATAATAGCCTCTTTTCGATTTATACAGGTTGATTATGGAATTTCTATTAACCCTAACACTAACCTTAACCCTAACCCTAATTATTTACATTTACTCTAACCCTAACCCTAATTATTTACATTTGCCCTAACCCTAATTATGAAAATTATTAAATAATTGTTATTTTTAACGGAATATCCGTTAAAAATAGTTAAAAAATCTGTTACAATATATAAGTCCATCTTGATATCTAGTATTTGTAACGGAAATAGCAAAGTTAACGGAAATTCCGTTACAAATTCCGTTAACCTTGATAATAAGTATTTGTAACGGAAATTCCGTTAAGTTTGTTTCTTTCGAACTGCCTACTTTTTTTTGTAGTGCTTGTGAGCTGTTTCCAAGCATCGAATTCTGCTATACTCAGATTCATTGAGGGCACCATATAGTGCATTCAGTGCTCTTGAGTTGTTGTTTTCCTTGAGGATATCCATTGCTCCCCAAGTCTCTTCTTTGCTTGTTGGAATCTCATAATCTTCCAATATGATTTTCCAGACTCCATTGTTGATTGACTTTAAGTATAACTTCATCTTGTTCTTCCAGAAGTCATATTTTACTCCATCGAACCTGGGAGGTTTGTTCGATGCAAGACCAGTACTGTTTTCCCCATTTGAAGACATAGTTGTTGTTGTAAGATGTTAGTCCGACTTCAACGGAACTTGGCTCTGATACCACTTGTTGGATCGTGATCCGAGGCTATAAGGGGGGATAATAGCGTCTTTTCGATTTATACAGGTTGATTGCGGAATTACCTGTAAACACTTAATAAACAAATGGTTGAACAATAATGATATAAAGAAATTATAACTTTGATTGATATAATACCGTAATTATTACTCTTCGAAGCTTACCACAGTATATGAATACTGAGTCAACTTGCTTGATAGTGTTTTACATACAACTATAGTATATGAGTACTAAGTTATATTGTAAACACAAATTGTATTGTAGAGTAAATGACCAGATAACTGGATATATTGATAAGCAAGTAAATGACCAGATAATTGGATATATATTATAAGTAAATGCTTGAACAAATATATCAATAAGGATTTAAAGCAATGAATATAACCTCAGATAGTTGACCAGATAACTGGATGAGGGATCTGCGTAAAGTAGTCAACCTCTGTATTTGACCAGATAACTGGAAGAGGGATCCTTTTCAATTAAGTGTTGTTTTAGTTGTTTTTAGATGAAAGATAAAAACTAGAGTTAACAAAGAACAACACAAGAGATTTATACTGGTTCACCCAAACAAGGGCTAGTCCAGTCCCTACCAACTGCCGGAATTCACTCGCCTAAAGGTTATGGCAAAACCTTAGAGTATCAAGGAAACTTTTAAGAACCTCTCTAAGCTTTAGGGCTACTTCGCTTAGGAACCAGTCTTTTACGGGTAGACTCACACCTTAGAGTATCAAGGGCACTCTTAAGAATCTCTAACTTTTGCGGGTAAGTTAGTACCTTAGAGTATCAAGGAACTCTTAAAAACCTCTCTAAGCTTTAAGGCTACTTCGCTTAGGAACCAGTCTTTTACGGGTAGACTCACACCTTAGAGTATCAAGGGCACTCTTAAGAACCTCTAACTTTTACGGGTAAGTTAGTACCTTAGAGTATCAAGGAACTCTTAAAAACCTAGAAATCTTTCAAGGTAGATTCGACCTAAGAGTTTTCCCGGAAACTCTATAAAACCAAACTAGAGCTTTATGGTTGAGCTCGAAAACCTTCTCTCACACTTTGGTACTATTGAGACAACCCTCTCAACCAAGGTGGACACACACAAGAGGTGATTAGAGGAGTGAAATATTAAAGCAAACAATACTTTTTACTTGTAAAGATGAACAAGAAGATTAGAAGAAGAAGTTGGAGAGCTTTTGAAGATTTGGAAAGCTAGGACACTTGAGCACTTGAAAGCTTGGAAGCTTGGAGGCAAAAACGTGTGGGCAAGTGTGGAGTGAAAGCTCTTGAGTTTGCTTGTAGTGTTGTGAGTGAAAATGAGGGGATTACCCTTCTATTTATAGCCTTGGCCACTCAATGTCCACCCTTGGATCTTCAATGGATGGCTCCTTGATTTCTCACAAAAATCCAAGCTTTGTCTTTGATCTTATCTTGAATAGTGCTTTTCTTGGATAGAGTTTGTTGGAGAATCTTATTGATGAAGCACGAAATCTGCTACCAGTAGGCTCGCGGGGTCGCGAGGAGGGCCGGAGGCTTTGGAGTCCACGACGCACGCTCTACGTCAATGTACCTGCAGAAGGGGAGGGGAATCGGCGACTCTCTTGGGAGTAGGCGATTCGGGCTCCAAGTATTGCTCTGGTTGGTGTGTGTCAAGTGGGAATGACCTGAGGGTAGAGGTCCCCCAAGGACCCCTTTTATAGGGTCCTGGGGGACGTTTCCCCATTCATTAGTGTGGGACCCACCCCATTAAGGTATCCTATTAAGGAGTGCCTTAATGACGTGGGCCCACTCAAGTAACGGCTGGGAGTCGACGATTCAGGTGTGGGAATCGCCGATCCAGAGGTTCAATCGCCGACTCCCCATGAGCCCAGTGGCAGCCTACCAGAACTGTCCACGAGGCCTAGAGTCAGCAATTCACCCCTGGAGTCGGTGACTTGGTAGTCCCAATCGGCGACTCCCAAGTGCTGCCTTGAGTACTTGACGTAGACACTCCTTCCGAATTCGTGGAACTCTCCGGGGGTCCGACATAAAGTGACGGAACCCTAGTCCTTGTCGAAGGGCGTTGCTGGGAGTGATTGACGTGATCAGGCATGTCTCACCAGTACTCCCCCCTGAAGAGAGCATGGCAAAACACCCGTGTAGCCTCAGTCTCCCCCCCCGAGCAAGGTAGTCCGCATCAAGGCAGGAAGCGACAAGATGGGATTGAGTCATTGTGCTCACAACGACATTAATGACTCCGCGTGGTCCATGCACTATCAGATGGACTGATTCACTATCAGAATCTAGTCATTGTGCTCACAGCGACACTAATGACTCCGCGTGGTCCATGCACTATCAGATGGACTGTGTGGATTCTGGCCGAAGCGACAGAATGCGTGGATTCACTATTAGAATCTGATTCTGGCCGAAGCAACAGAATGCGTGGATTCGTTATCCGAATCGGGTTCTGGCCGAAGCGACAGAATCATGCCTGCAAAACAACTATATCAGTCTAAAGGATATATTTATTGATTTACTGACCTTGCCGTGCGGAGCTGCCTCTCATGCTGCTCCTCCTTATGCTCAATAAATCCTTTATCAGAACTGATGTTTATAGTCTACCCTGATCAAGAGCGACTTGGTGTCCGCAACGACGGTTACCCCATAGGCCGAAGCGCAAGATGGGTCGAGATCATTAAGGTCAAAGCGACAAAATGATCTCCAAATGTTTGAAGAACTATTGAAGCCAAAGCGACAACATAATTCTTGGTTTGATTCTGGCCGAAGCAACAGAATGTGTGGATTCGTTATCCGAATCGGGTTCTGGCCGAAGCGACAGAATCATGCCTGCAAAACAACTATATCAGTCTAAAGGATATATTTATTGATTTACTGACCTTGCCGTGCGGAGCTGCCTCTCATGCTGCTCCTCCTTATGCTCAATAAATCCTTTATTGATCTGTCCGAAGCGACAGATCTATCATGCTCAAAAAATGTGACAGCTTCTGGCCGAAGCGACAGAAGTGCCGACTCACTATTAGAGTCTGATTCTGGCCGATGAAACAGAATGCGTGGATTCGTTATCCGAATCGGGTTTTGGCCGAAGCGACAGATCGCGTGGATTCACTATTAGAATCTGACTCACTATCAGAGTCTGGTTCACTATTAGAACCTGATTCTGTTCAAGGCTACAGATCCACTATCAGAATCCGATTCTCGCTCTGGATACAGAACTTGCTGACTCACTATCAGAGTCTGACTCACTATCAGAGTCTGGTTCACTATTAGAACCTGGTTCACTATTAGAACCTTTCCTGCAAAAAAGAAAACATCCTGCAAAACAACTAGATCAGTTCGAAAACGCATATATTTATTATTGAACTTACCGTGTGATCTACCTTTCGTGATGTCCCTCCTTTGCTCAAATTTGTCCTCAGTAAATCTGACCGAAGCGACAGATTTTACCGTGCTCAATTTCTTTGACGACTTCTGACCGGAGCAACAGAAGTGTCGGGAGAGCTTGTGACACTCCCCCTCGAAATGTGACGACTTCCATCCTATAGACAGAAGTGTCGGGAGAGCTTGTGACACTCCCCCTTGCGAATTGTGCCCTTGTGACACACAAACATTTGCGACGAGTGTTTTTCGAAGTATGTGACTGTCGATGAACTATCTATTGTTTTTCCTTTGCTAATCTTTCATATAAATTACCCTTCAAATTGTAACTAAGGCCCGAAACTAGATTCACAAGTCGTAATTTAGCCACTCTGGACGTAAATTAGACTCTGCTAACCCTATTGCTAGCCACTCTGGGCGTAGACTTGGTCGTACGAATCGTAGCTCAGCCTACGGTTAAATTTATGGACAATTTATATCTCTAGACTAGCGTCAGGTTACAAGAGGTAGAGTAAATGATGAATCAGAGATATTCGACACTCGAAGGTTGCCTTGAAATTCGGAACCTTAACGATGGAGAGAGCTTGTGATACTCCCTCCTGAAATATGATGACTTCTGGCCGAAGCGACAGAAGTGTCGGGAGAGTTTGTGATACTCTCCCTCGAAATTTGACAGCTTCTGGTCAAAGTAACGGAAGTGTCGGGAGAGTTTGTGATACTCCCCCCTTGAAATTTGACATCTTCTGGTCGAAGTGACAGAAGTGTCGGGAGAGCTTGTGATACTCCCCCCTGAAAACTTGCACTTGAGGCAGTTTTAGTGTTATTTTACCCGGAATCGGCGACTAGAGTTTGTGATACTCCTATAGTCGGCGATACCTATGGTTTGGGTAACTGTAGGGGGTATACTTGTTTTTTACCCTTGTGAGTCGGCGACTCCCTCTGTGAGTCGGCGACTCCTAGTGTAACCGTCGGATCTTTTCGGGAGTTCCTTGGAATATTTGGGAGATATACGGGGAATATTTGTAAAATCTCCAAATAAGGAAAGTTTCTCACAATGCTGTGAGTTTTTGCCCGGAGTCGGCGATTGCTCGGAGTCGGCGACTTGGCGTGATTTGGGGGATTTGGAGATCGAATCTTGATCTCAAATTTCGTAAATTTTGGGTTTTCTGGGGGGTTTTTGCAATTTTTCCAAGGCCTATAAATAGTGGAGAGGTTTTCCCCAAAACCTCACAACACGCTTTTGCCTCTCTCAATCGCCCGAAACCCTCATATTTTCAATCGCCGACTCCCCAGTTCTCAAACTTAAAGTCGTCGATTGCCCTCATGTCTTCCCCCGATTCCCCATTGAAGGAAAGCGAAACGTCAGCTTTTATAGCTGAGCTGATAACTGACAACCTGGATGAGGCGTTGAACACCGTTGAGTCGCCTATTCCCTCTCCTGACAGAGAGGATGAGTCGGCGACTCCGGTCGTTTCGCCTCATGGATTGGAGCTGAGTGCCATCGTGCACGAGCTACTTGGCGCCTCGCCAGTGTCGGCGACTCCCCTTGTGGAGTCGGCGACTAAGAGCCGGGCCCTTGTAGTCGTACGGGAGCCTCCTAAGCTGGGGGAAATTCCCGTGGCCTCTGTGTCGGCGACTCCCATCGTGGAGTCGGCGACTCATGCAGGCCCTGTTAAAGGGAAAGCCTTCAAGCGAAGGGGGCAGGGCTCAGCTGCCATTGGGTCGGCGACTGCTGGCCACGCCTCACCGATTCCTGTCACAGGATCGGTGACTTGTGTGCTGGAGTCGGCGACTCCTATGAGTATTGATGACTCTTCCGCGTACTGCACCGCACCATTGGTCGTGAGCGCGGAAGGCCGAATCGTGTCGGGACTGAACCCGAACCAAGGTCCTTCTCTGAAGAGAAAGAGAAGGCGTACCACTGGGAAGGGCAAAGTACGCGTGCCCGAAGAAGATGAAGGGGTCCCTATTCCCTTGAACATAAATTTCGAGGAGACCCTAACTGTGGACCGTGGCGCACCCAATCCACGACGACGAGCGGGCCGGCGCTCCGAAAGAACTCCGCCACCTCCCGTGGACCTGAATGCTAGTCGAGACCCGGACCTCGACTTAAACACATATGTTGGAGCTTTGAACCCCTCTGGGTTCGCTCATTGTGAAATCGCCTTGAATGGCGTGACAAGGTTGCTCCCTGTCGGCCGTTCTGGGGACGGCGAATATGAAGAAGTTATGACTCATGCAACCTTGGATGGGTCTGATGGAGTGAATCCCCCCTCCAATTTGAATGCGAGCGACGCTCGATCATTACTATCGGGGATTCAATTGTCTGGTCACATGCGATTCTGGGTGTCGCGGTACCAGCCAATCAATCTGCCACCCCCGGGGTTCCAGGCCATCCCGAGGGTCTACTTCAAGCACTTCTCCGAGCTACCAATTCCGGAGATCATTAGCGAAGTGCTTTTGACATTCGAAGTGTCCCTGTCGTAGCTCCCGGCGGGATTCTTTGTGATCCTGCGGGGCTTTATGAACATCTGCTGGGGGCTGAATATTGCTGCGACGGCGAGCTTGTTCTTGTACTTCTACAAGCTCACCAAAGAGAAGTCTGCATCCGGTCGTTTTGGGTTCACGCGACGACATTTCGACAAGAACATCGTCGATGAGCTCCCGACGAACTTCGGATCCAACTGGAGAAAAGAGTTCATATTCATCACTTCTGAATTTCTTCCCGGGAGTCGGGAAATGTGGAATGACCCCAATCGAGTGCATATGAACGCCTCGATTGAGCTGAGTACGAGGGATATAGAAGCCTCGGATTGTATAGCGCGTACGCTGACAGCCTATTCTGTGCCGCGCGGTGTTCCCTTTGTCCTTTGCCAAAGGGAAGACTTCACTTTTGATGATGTTGAAGATGCACATGAACCACCCACTGAGAGAGAGTTGGAAGGTGGTCAGAGGCGATCCATTCTATATCATGACGCTGCACCTCTGTATATGCGCAAGAGGTTCCGCGCGGGCAAGCTGATAAGATTGCGACAGAAGAAGACTTCTCGCAGCGAGCCTCGCCGGACCTTTGAGCATGGGTCAAGCTCTCGCTCTGCACCACCTCCTCCCAGGGGCTATGAGCCTTATACTTCTGCTGGAGTGACACTTCCTGACTTCATGGCTAGTACTGAAACTAGAAGGGAAGCGATGTCACTCCTCTTGGGGCATCCTGGGACTTGGTGTCGGAGTGAGTTGTTGAAGCATATGAATGCCGCATGTTACATGGCACATGCTTGTTATCATGGAGACTCTATCCATGACGTCGAGAAGATACAAGAAAAATACAATCAACTCGACGCAAAGTTCAGAGAAAGCGAGAAGGCTCTCGATAAGCTGAAGAACGTGAAATCGAGAATGGAGAACCTTCGCGACAACATTCTGCCCAAGAAGGATAAAACTATTGAGTCCAAGCAGAAAGAGATTGATGACTATGTCGCAAAGATCTTGGCACTCCGAAAAGATCTGAAAGCTGCTAGTTCTGACCGTGTTAAGGACACTGAAGATCTGAAGAGCCAGCTAGCTAGTGAAAGAGGGCACGTAGCCTCTCTTGAGGCTACGATAGTGGAGTTAAAGAAGCAAGCTGCTCAGAGCCAACGAGAAACTACTGAGCTAAAAAGCGAGCTCGCGAGTGCGGAAGAAGAGGTTCTGACTCTGAAAGATGACAATGCCGCACTTGCTGGGAGAGCTGCTGGGTTGGATTTGGATGTACGTTACCAATCCGACCAGCTTCAAGAGCTCATATTCTTTGGTCCTTCCGTGTATCCCGCTCTACCCCCCGACTACATCACGAACATAATGGCGTGGATAGAGCAACATCCTGAGGAGCTCGAGAAGAATAAAGAGGCTCTCGACAAGATGAAGGACGAAGCTGCACAAGATTAGATCTAAGTCCTTATTTTGTAAACTTTTTGTTATCTTTTTTTGTAATCTGAAAATTTTAATGAAATTAACCTTTTTGACTTTCTATTGAGTTGTTCATTTATTTTATTCCTTTGAATTGTAACTAAGACCCGAAACTAGATTCGCGAGTCGTAATTTAGCCGCTCTGGACGTAAATTAGACTAACCCTATTGCTAGCCACTCTAGGCGTAGACTTGGTCGTACGAATCATAGCTCAGTCCGTGTTGCTGTACGTGATGTTGCTGTACGTTGTCCGTGTGCCAGATGCAAGGACTTTTGGGTGACAGCTTATTCCTATTCCTCTTGGTTATGCTAGCCCTCTTGTTGGTCTACCATCAAATAGCATATGGATGGTTTTCCGTGGGTGGTCCTCGCTATTGTCACTGTCTGGTGAGGGAGAGCGTGGGCGCTTCCCATTCACGTCAGACTTGCAATTGTTTCGATCCCGGGATACTTTGACCAGGCTGTCAAGTTCGCCGTTCGAAATTAATTGCTCGACATAAAGCGAGAATTCCCTGCAATAGTCTGTCAGATGGCCGTGGTCCTTGTGGAATTCACAGAATTTTCCACTTTTCTGGCGGCGATCCTTGGTTGCAGGGTCCATAGAGCGAGGAGCGGGCAGATCCGCTATGTTCCTCAGTTTTTCAAACAGCTCGCCTTTGCTGATTGTTAGTGGGGTCCGGTTCCTCCAAGGTTGAGGTGGACCCCTTGGCGATCGTTTGACGGATGTTTGATACACTTTGTTATCATGTTTAGGCTTCCAATCCTTTCTGAAGGAATCAGCCGCATTGCTAGTGTATCTGTTCGAGGAGTCTTTGTAGCTCTTTCTCTCGAACTTTTGTTTTTTGAAGCTAGTGTTCTCGAGTTCCACTAGCTTGTTTTCATTCTGCTCTTTCACCTCAATGAATAACTGCGCTCGTTGGAAGAGGTCGGGTAAGGTCTCCACTTTGTGGAGTGTGAGATTCAGGGCCAGAGGGGAGTAGGGTACCAGCCCGTTTGTGTACCCCGCGATGGCCAAACTTGGGATTAAGTCGCTCACTTCTGTCATCATTAAAGTGAACTTAATCGTGTAATCCCTTAAAGACAGTTTGTCCTGTCGTAGCGCCAGTAGTGCATTGGCGCTGTGTTTGATCCTGATCATCCCCACGTGTTGGGCGATGAATTTGGATGCGAGGTCTGCAAAGCTGGAAACTGATCCGGCTGGCAGACCAGAAAACCATCGATAGGCATTGCCCTTAAGAGTGCCAGGGAATGCTCGACACAGCAGTGCGTTATCAGTGGTTTGACGTGATCTTGCGGATCACTCGAACCATCGTACGACTCTATTCTGGGTACCCGCCAGGTTGGTGGAAAGGCCACCTTCAAAAGGTCCTCTTGGAAAGGAGCGCTTTTGACTCTTAAGAACTCGATCGGATTGCTGATGACTAGAGTGTCATCCAGCTTCCGACATAGGTCCTCTATGAATCGTAGTGTAAGAGTCCTATCAGTGCGACTCTTACTGGGTCCAGCTCTTGATTTTTCTGGCTCTGGACCTTTCTTTTTCTCCGTAGTTGGAGAATTGTGAGAAGCCGATTCACACGCTCTCTTGCGGGTGATGGCTCTCTGACTCCTTGCTTTTTCAAGGTTGCTAACTCTTCTTTCAATGTTATCCATGAAGTTAACCAACCTTGCTTCTAGATTAGGAGAGATGGATGTCCGAGGGGGCAGATCAGTTTGGGCATCCTCGAACCTTTCAACTTGTATGTTTGGTTGTGGATGCTCAGCTTGTGCCTCATCGGGTACCACTGAGGATTTACCCTTGTTTCTCAGATGGTAATCGTGCTTTTGCCTTTCAGATGTCATAGATGACAAAAGCGAATTCCAACCGGAGCGTAGGTATTAATTGGACTAACTCAAAAGAAACCCAGTGGAGTCGGCGACTCAGCAGGTGGAGTCGGCGACTGGCCTTAGGTTTTCTTGACTTTCGAGCTGAGCAGAGGTTCGAGAAAAAACCAAGTGGAGTCGGTGATTCACTATGGTAGTCGGCGATTCACAAAGGTGGAATCGGCGACAGACACTAGTGGAATCGGTGACTGCTTTAGGTAGTTTTTCCTTCGAGTCTGGCCGTCGTGGGTTCGAGTCGGCCACTAGTGGAATCGGTGACTGCTTTAGGTAGTTTTTCACTATGGCTTTTAACCATGTGGTCGTGGGTTCGAGTCCCACAGACGGCGCCAGCTGATGAAGCACGAAATCTGCTACCAGTAGGCTCGCGGGGTTGCGAGGAGGGCCGGAGGCTTTGGAGTCCACGACGCACGCTTTACGTCAATGTACCTGCAGAAGAGGAGGGGAATCGGCGACTCTCTTGGGAGTAGGCGATTCGGGCTCCAAGTATTGCTCTGGTTGGTGTGTGTCAAGTGGGAATGACCTGAGGGTAGAGGTCCCCCAAGGACCCCTTTTATAGGGTCCTGGGGGACGTTTCCCCATTCATTAGCGTGGGACCCACCCCATTAAGGTATCCTATTAAGGAGTGCCTTAATGACGTGGGCCCACTCAAGTAACGGCTGGGAGTCGGCGATTCAGGTGTGGGAATCGCCGATCCAGAGGTTTAATCGCCGACTCCCCATGAGCCCAGTGGCAGCCTACCAGAACTGTCCACGAGGCCTAGAGTCAGCGATTCACCCCTGGAGTCGGCGACTTGGTAGTCCCAATCGGCGACTCCCAGGTGCTGCCTTGAGTACTTGACATAGACACTCCTTCCGAATTCGTGGAACTCTCCGGGGGTCCGACATAAAGCGACGGAACCCTAGTCCTTGTCGAAGGGCGTTGCTGGAAGTGACTGACGTGATCAGGCATGTCTCACCACTTATCTTTGTATAAATTCAAACTTGAATAGTGTTTTGTCCCCTTGGAATATTATACTTTGAATAAAGTGTCAAAAAATAATAATAATAATATTCAAGGTAAAAATGCAATTATTCCAAATAATAATATTCAAGCTAAAAATACAATTCTCCCAATTTGACTTTTAACTTTGACTTAAACCCTTAACTCAAATGATTAATTAATTAACTGGAGTTAGGTTTAATATCGATTGACTTATTTAACCCCTATTGATTAATAGTGTAATTAGGGTTTAAATTGACATAATTAAAATATAATCCTATGTCGACAATTTTGATTCTACATTCTCCCCCTTTGTCGATGTCATATATGTTTTAATTCATGTCTAGTCAATATTCTATTTTTCCTTTATGAGCATGCTCCCCCTGAATTATTGACCCATAATATTCAATTTAAAAACCGTGGATCATGCATGATTTCTCCCCCTTAAAATAATAAGGTATCGACAAAGTTAAAAATAGATACCTGTGAAGTATCTCCCCCTTAATGATAGGACATATCTAATTTATGGTGAAAATAAAACTTCATACCTTATTGAGTCTTGATCACAAATTTGATTTGTGTGGTTGACCAAATGTGACTTCTTGCTTATAAGAGTGTTAGTCAATCATAAAGGAGAAATAACATGTAATTTATGCTCATGGATAAAATATTGGATTGAAGCCAATTTTGATATACATTATAAGGCAAGTATGATATGATAATTTAAATTGTCTTGTGTTAAGATCATGCAATGAATAATAATCCATGTGTGTGTTATGGATGAAGATGATCTTAATATGTATGAATTAAAGATTTTATAATGTTATAATCCATAAGATATTAGTGAATGATATGTATAAATCCATAATATTCACTAATTGCTTTAAGAAGAAATTGAGCATTTAAAATTTTAAAATCTATGTGACAAATATAATCATGTAAATATTCACTAAGTTTTAAAAGATTTAAAATGTTCATTTCAGTCCTTAAAGCCTAGTAGTAAAACTTCACTTAAAACAAACTTTCATTTAAGCCCTTTGAAGTTATGATAAATACTTAGATTAATACTTGAAATATTTCATTTAAACCTTGGAGTATTAACTATTTCTAAGCACTTTTTGGTGAGAGAGGATCTCGCATCCTGGGACATCACCAAAAACCCACATCCCAGGACGCAAAGAGGGGGGGAATACTAATAGTTAAAGGTCCAGCACACAGACCATAGTACTAAAAGACGTATCCCAAAGTATCTAATACGCAGAGGAGGGGGGAGTACTGGTGATACAGTATCCCGAACCCGGTCACAACCTACCAGCAACTAGAAGTCCGGATAGCCTAAGATGAGTTAAGGTACCTATTCTAGGGTTGGGGAGGTCCCAAGTCGAATCCTAGGAAGATCGACTTTCCTGAGGATCGACTTCCCTGGGATCGACTTCTGAATAAAGTCGATCACCAGGAAAGTCGATCCCCAGAAAGTCGATCTTGGGCCCCGATCTGATCAGTTAGGCAGTTAGGCGGTTACTGCCCAAATGACTAGATTACCCCCATAAGAACCCCTATAAATAGGAGGCATCCCCCACTCATTGAAGGCAGGTCATTTGGAGCGAAAGGATTCCTAGCGAAGCAGAGCTCTGCGCACTTGAGTTCCGGTCCGGTTTCCCGCGGAGTTCCCCGCTTGGCGCTTGCTTGCGCGTCTTGGAGTACTGGTCGGGTTTCACCCCCATCAGTTGACGCCGTCTGTGATTCAAAGATACTCACGACAAAAGCTCCTCGACTTTTTCGAAAAAAGTGATCGACTTTTTTCCAAGTCGCCAGCTAGGGAGTCCTGCGAGGAAATCAGCCAGCAAGGGATCGACTTTTTCAGAAGATCGACTTTTTTCTTCCAAGGGAAAAGTCGATTCCTCAAGAAGCTACGCTTTCAGGATACGACTTCCAAGGAATCCTCCAAGTGCACATGGGATCGACTTTTCTGAAGATCGACTTTATCCAAGCAAAAAGTCGAACACTTTTTTCTAAGAAAAGTCGAACACTCCAGGATGGTGGTAACACGGAGCACTTCCCAAGGAGGAGCAAATTCTCAGGAGGCGCCAGAGCAACAGCCTGGCAACTCAAAAACTAAAAGGCCAGTGGGTCGACCGCCCAAAGGCAACAAAAATAAAAGGACTCCCACAGGACCTGAGGCTGAACCCGAGGGTGAGCCTGAGCAAACTCCCCAAGCATCAGCAGGAGGGGAGAATCTGAACATCACAGTTCAAGAAATAGCTGAGGCCATCCGACTCCTTGCTGAAAAGGAGAAACCTTCGGAAGAACAGCCTCAGAAGGAGAAACCTGCGAGCAGCAAGGAACCAAGGGCTGCAGCATCAGAAACCACTCACGGGTTCGTAAAAATGCCCATAGAGGAACTGGAGAAGATAAAGGAGA
This sequence comes from Zostera marina, assembly GCA_001185155.1. Lineage (NCBI taxonomy): Eukaryota > Viridiplantae > Streptophyta > Magnoliopsida > Alismatales > Zosteraceae > Zostera > Zostera marina. The sequence goes on along the minus strand of LFYR01001661.1, from coordinate 318,161 downwards.
CCATAGCGAAAATGAGCGAGAAAATAAAGAATATTGAAAAATCCAAAACATCAATATTCCAGTCAAAAGCTCAGACCTCAAAGCAGGCCAAGGCGCAACAGGAGGTGTCAAGTCATAGGGCAGCACACTCCAACGCACCATCACCTCGCAGACCAGAGGAGCAACCTAAACCTCCTCCTAAAAAACCCGTATATGAAGAAAGCACGGGAGACACAGAAGGAGGAGGCGAGGTCCCAAACTGGCTAGTGGGCATGGATGCCCTGCATAAATCGCTGATGGTAAAACCAGCACCTCTGAAGTTCAGGCTACCCAGGCTACAGATCTATGATGGGAAGATGGACCCAGTAGACCACATAAATATGTTCGTAGGGGCAATGCAATGGGCTACATCAAGGGATGACATCCTATGTAGAGCATTCCCAGGAACACTGAAAGGACCTACATACAGATGGTTTGTCGAACTGCAGCCAGGGAGCATAACAAGTTTCGAGGACTTAAAAAAGAAGTTCATTGCCCAACATTGTGGAAACACAAGGGTCAGAAAGGGCACAGAATCACTGTTTGCAATCAAACAGAATGGAGATACGCTCCGGAATTACACAACCAAATTCACGGAAGCCATGCAAAAAATCTCCGACCTAAACACAACAATCGCAATATGCGCATACTCAAAGGGGCTAGACATGAACACACCGTTAGCAATAAAGCTAAATGTTAGTAATGTAAAATGCATGGAAGATCTGCTAAAAAAGACCCAGAAATATATAAATTCTGAAGAGTATGAGAAAGAAAAAGAAAAAGAAAGAGGTGTCATCAGCAACAAAAAGGCATATGAAGCACCAAAAAAGAAATTCCAGAAATTTGAGAAAGGAGAATCATCCTGGAGACCAAAACACGATGGAAAGGTCTACCAGACATCTGAGGAGTTTGGGAAACCAAGGTATCCTAAGTATAAAGACTTAGGATTCACGGTTTTCAGCACTCCAAAAGAGGAAATCTACAATAGAGAAAAAGGAAGAATAAGGTTTCCTCAACCAGAAGAGTTAAACCCTGCAACAAAAGAAGCTCGAACAAGAAGGAACAGGTATTGCAAGTTCCACAAGGATTACGGGCACAACACAGAAAACTGCAGGGAGCTAAGCACCTTCCTAGACACACAAGTGAAGGAAGGAAAGCTGAAACAATACATAAACAAAATAGAGAGGGGGCGACAAGGCTGCAAGGACCCAAAGAACAAGGGTAAGCGTCAACGCTCAAGAAGTCCCGATTCAGACACTGACCACAAAAGAAGGGTGATAAATTTAATCTTCGGTGGAGGATCAGTAGGAGAAAGCAGAAGTTACTCGCGCAAGGTGATGCAGACTACCACGGTACCAAAATCTAAGAAAAGATCGTACCCAAGCGAGGAAATAAGCTTCTCTGAGGAAGATCTGGACAACGTGGTCAGCCCACACGAAGATCCACTAGTAATACAAGTGGACATCGGGGATGATTTAAGTATGAATAAGGTAATGGTGGACAATGGAAGCTCAGTAGAAATATTGTACCTAGCTACATTCGAAAAAGTGGGCTACAAGGTGGACCAACTAACCCCGGCCAAGGAAGCCATTTATGGGTTCACAAACACAAAGGCCCCAGTAGTAGGTGCCATCGATCTACAGATATCCCTGGGAAAAAGAAACGTGAGAGTATCACGCACAACACACTTCATCGTGGTCAATATAGACTCACCGTTCAATGGGATCTTGGGCAGACCAAGCATTCACGGTTTCAAGGCAATACCGTCATCTTACCACCAATGCTTCAGGTACCCAGGAAAAGATGGCAAAATGGCAACAATTTTCAGAGCACAGAAAGACTCCAGAAACTCATATAGGAAGGCAACTAAAATGGCCAAACCAATCACCCTGTACATCCAAGAAAGAGAGGAGGAAGAAGATACAACCTCAGCCAATCAAGTTGAGGAAGTCAAACTCTCAAAGGGAGGAGTCCTGATAGGCACATCTTTATCCTCCGAGTTGAAAAAATCACTACTGCAGCTGTTAGAAACTCATGTGCACACATTTGTATGGGAAGGGGAAGCACCCTCACAGGTACAACGTACTATAACATGCCATGAACTCAACATAGACAACAGCTTTACTCCTATTTGGCAAAAGCGAAGAATACTCGCAGCTGAAAGAAAGGAAACAGCACAGACTGAAATTGAAAAATTAATCAAGGCTGGGCACATTCGGGAAGTTAAATATCCAAAGTGGTTAGCAAACCCAGTCATGGTTAAAAAATCTAATGGGAAGTGGAGGATGTGTGTAGACTTCACAGACCTCAACAAAGCATGTCCAAAAGACAGCTATCCACTCCTATCCATCGACAGATTAGTAGATGCAGCATCAGGAAATGAATTGCTATCTATGATGGATGCACATTCAGGATACAACCAGATCCTAATGAAAGAAGATGATGAAGAGGCCACGTTATTCATCACAGAATGGGGAACATACTGCTATAAAGTCATGCCCTTCGGCCTACGAAATGCAGGAGCAACTTTCCAAAGGCTGATGGACAAGGTTTTCAAAAAGCAGGAAGGGAGAAATGTCCTGGCATACGTAGATGACATTCTGGTAAAATCCAAGAAAGCAGATGAACACCCAAGTGACCTGAAAGAAACCCTGGAAAATCTGCAGAGTTATGGGATGAGGTTAAACCCTGCCAAATGCAGTTTCGGAGTACAAGAAGGAAAATTTCTTGGATTCTATGTAGGGCAGAAAGGGATAAAACCAAATCCAGATAAAATAACAGCGATACTAGAAACAGCACCACCTCGAACAATAAAGAAGGTACAGAAGCTAAATGGAAAAATCAACGCCTTAAGTCGGTTTATTTCCAAAACAGCAGACAAGTGCAAACCCTTTTTCCAGTTACTAAAAATTAGTCAAAAAGGGGCAATAACATGGACCTCAGAGTGTGATGAGGCATTTCAACAACTCAAAGCACATCTGACTTCTCTACCACACCTAACTTCACCAAAGATAGGGGAGGAATTATATGTCTATGTAGCAGCTTCAGAGGAGGCTATCAGTGCAGTTCTAATATGTCAAAGGGACAGCGAACAAATCCCAATATATTATCACTCTAAAAGGCTACAGGGGGCAGAAACAAGATATCCTCCAGTGGAAAAGATAGTCCTGGCAGTAGTACATGCAGTACGTAGATTCAGAGCATACTTTCTGGCTCATGAAATTAAAGTCTTAACAGAACATCCACTGCGCAGAATTCTCCACAGGCCAGATACTTCCGGAAGATTGACGAAGTGGGCACTGGAGTTAAGCGAGTTCGATGTAGATTTTGTTCCTGCCACAACCATCAAGGGGCAAGCAGTAGCAGACTTCATTGTAGACATGACCCAAGAAAGCAAAGAAAAACCTTGGATAGTGGAGGTTGATGGCTCAAGCTGCAGTACAGGTGCAGGAGTGGGAATAAAGATAATCACTCCAGACCAAAGGATATATGAACATTCTATCAGATTACAGTTCTCAGCTACAAATAACATAGCAGAATACGAAGCTGTAATCCAAGGCATGAGATTCCTCAAAAGGTTGGGAGCCTGTTCAGTAATCATTAGAACAGATTCTCAACTAGTGGCTCGACAATTCACAAGAGAGTTCACAGTTAAAGAACCTCGATCGTACAATACGCAGCTACACTAGAAAAAATCAAAGAGCAGTTCACCAAGGTGGAGGTAGAACAGATTCCAAGGAGTCAGAATAACTCAGCTGATGCCCTGGCAAAGCTAGCATCTGCTTTCGAGGGGGGGCAGAGAGAGATACTAGTTGACTCAGCATCTACACCTTCATGTAACTTGGTCACAATACAGGCAGAAGACTGGAGGAAACCCTTGACAGAATACTTCGAAGGGCAGAAACTTCCTGAAAACAAGAATGAAAGGCGTAAGTTACAAACACGCATTTCAAGATTCTGCCTGATCGGTGACATTCTGTATAAGAAATCCTACGATGGACCTCTAATGAAATGTGTCTCGACAAAAGAAGGACAATTCATTGTAGAGGAGATTCATCAGGGGGTATGCGGAATACATCAAGGGGGGAGGTCTCTAGCCTAAAGAATAATAAGGCAGGGATACTTCTGGCCCACATTGAAAAAAGATGCAGTCCTATTCGCAAGAAAATGCAAGGCCTGCCAAATACACAAAAACATACAGAGAAATCCCGCAACTCATCTAACAGGGGTAGAAAGCCCCATCCCCTTCGCAATGTGGGGATTAGACATTGTGGGACCATTTCCAGTATCGACAGGCCAGGCTAAATTCTTATTTGTGGCTGTCGATTACTTCACCAAATGGGTCGAAGCACTAGCTGTACCCAAAATAACTCAAGGAGCAGCAACAAAAAGTTTGTCTTCAAGTGCATAGTATGCAGATTCGGTGTTCCAATGCACATAGTGACAGATAATGGGACACAGTTTACCGGTGGGGAGTTTACGAGATTGTGCGAGAACATGGGCACTAGAATCCATTTTTCATCGGTATACAGACCACAGGGTAATGGGCAAGTAGAGGTCACAAACAGAGCCATTTTTCAGGGACTGAAGAAAAAGATCGAACAGGCCAAAGGTTCGTGGGCAGATCTACTACCATAGATCCTGTGGGCGTATAGAACCACTGAAAAGACACCCACCGGAGAAACCCCGTTCTCACTAGCATACGGAATGGAAGCACTAATCCCGACAGAGCTAAGCATACCGACAGTCAGAGTGTTATCCTATGACATGAAAGAAAACATGAGATCATGCGCGACGACTCTAGACTTGGTAGATGAGCTAAGGGATAATGCACAGGCAAAGAATGCAGCTTACAAACAAAGTATCGCTAGATATCACGACAAAAATGTCAAGGATAAAGCGATAAGGAAAGGAAGCCTAGTATGGGGAAGAGCAAGTGTTGGCAGAAAAGACTGCTCTAAAGGCAAACTAGACGCAAACTGGGAAGGACCATATGTGGTGGAGGAGGAACTCCGACCAGGCACGTACAAGTTAAAACGGGAAGATGGAACATGCATTCCCAATACTTGACACGCAGATAACCTACAGTTGTATTTTTAACAATCAAGTAGGACTATGTGTTACTCGTTGTAATAGTTTAAACTAATATGTTACTTAGTTAACTATTAGTAATCAAACATTCCAAAAATAAAAGTATATTCCATATATTGATTTAATAAGAATTACAGAGGAATATACAAATTACAGAGGATCTACTTAGTACTAAGAGGAAGGGAGGAGTCTTTAGAACCCGCTGCACCATTGTTATCCTGATCTTCAACGGAAAAGTCTTTATCAATGGTGGCAGTAGTATTATCTCCCGAAGCCTCCTCTTCTTCATCTTCATCCTCATCTTCCGCAAGTACCCGATCCCGGATCTCAGTGGCCTCTTTTGGGTACTTGCGGGCCCAGCGATGGACATCTTCAGCTTCAAAACCAGGAAACACGTGAGGGCCCAGGTCCACCAGATCATTGTAGTCTCGCACGTTAGCGAGGAACTCAGTCCGGATCTGCTCCATATGCTCATTCATGTGTTGGAGCGCCTCAGTATTCTTCTGGTCTTTTTCTGCCAGTTGCTTCATCTCAGCTTGGCAGTCACTCAACAACTGGGAGATCTTCTGCCTTTCCGTTTCCCCTTCGTTCAATCGTCGAGTGAAAACATCGTTTTGGTCCATGATAGAATGAAGGGTCGCCTCAGTAGCCTCAGCTTGCTTGGTAATCCCGTCGATTAAGGATTCTTTGATCGAAACTCTGGCCCGCTGAGCATCACACTCTAACTGCACTGCTCCCAACTCCCCGTTAACTTTGGAGAGTTTCTGCTCCTTATCTCTCAAATGGTGTTGTAGAGCAGCCCAATCCTCAGCCAACTTCTTGTTGGTGGCAGAAAGAGTGGAGGCATCGGAAGCTCTCTGCGCAACCTCGCCTTCTAGATCTTGGCATCGGCGCTTCACTCTCTTCAACTCGTCTTCCAAGGATTGGTAGTCACGAAGACGAGACAAGGAAGAGAGGCGGCCCTGAAACAAATAAGCGAGCTGCAAAAAGAGAAAATAAGTAAGAACAGGCTCATAAAAAATGATAAAAACAAAAAGCACTCACGTTGCTTAAATTCTGTCCGACTTCTTCGACAAGTCGGTCCATCGGATACCCAGATATGGTCCGTAACGTAGTTCGGGCGGCATCCGTGTCAGCAACTATCGGAAACTTGGTCCCATAATTCCGAGGATGGGAACCTTGATAACCCGGCATTTGAGTCTCCCGGGTGGAAGCATACGAGTACCGACCCCGGGAGGACTCCCCAGCATAGTATTTCCCACGAGGAGGAGTTCGCCGCCTAGGGAAGTGTCTCCTCGCTTTCTTCGGAGGAGAGGAGTCGGTCCTTGGTGGAGGGGTCTTCCTCTTATCAGTTCTGTTTCTCCTCCCCTCCGATCTTTCCGGCTGGACCTCCTTTCCAGCAGATCTTTCCCGCTCCTCTTCCGACGTACGAAAAAAGGAGGCAAGACGGGCAGCAGCAGAAGACTGCGCAGGAGGAGTCTCCACGGGTACCTCCTCTTCATCAGCTTGGCCTTCATCGGGAGGAGTAGGGGTAGGCGCCCTCGTATAGGCATTCTCGTGGGCACGATGCCTCAGATGTCGGGCGTCGGAAGGCTTCGAGGCAGGCTCATAAACCTTTGTACCCGTCTCATTTTGTCCCATGCGTTCAGGGACACCTCCAGGATTATGCATATAAAAATCTGCGAGAAATAAAAACAGAGTTAGTAAAAATGCATATAACTAAAAAAGAAAGAGAAAACAAACAAAGGAAGACCTTGTTGGTTGAAAGTATCATCAATCGTGTGACCGACAGGCACAGCGATAGGGTGTAAGATGGCCAGCCTTTGTACAAAAGCTCCCTCATCCTCAGTCAAAACAGGACGGGGAGTGGGCCTACGGTCACTACTGGATGCAGGAAGAAGTCGGCTACCAGGACATAACCTGCAATCCACAAAAATGAACTCGCTTTTGTTCCGCCTGGTCGGAGGATCTTTCAAGAGAGCGGAGTGACTGACAGAAGAGGCACGGCTGGCACATGCAATGAAAGGGCTGCCCTTCTTCGGATTTTGAAAGGAGAAGAAGTGGAAGAATAGCTGAGCAGTTGGAGTTATGCCAGCATCCCTAAGGACATTCATGAAGCCCCTGACATAACAGAAAAAGGCGGCACCCATCTGAGAGATGCACAACCCGGAATACAAGAGGATTTCGCTAACTAAGGAAGGGATCGGAAGGATCGGAAAGTTAGTGAAATAGATTCGGTGAAGTGCCAGCATGAAATAGGGGGGTACATCACCGGTATTATCAGATGGATAGGCCCAGTACACTCTCTCTCTAAGCTCTAACCCCTTCAAAATTCTTTGGGCGGCATCTAAAGAAAGGGTATTAGAGCTTCTACCCGCATTAGAAGAGAGAGGATAGCCTGGAATATCAGTCAGGGAGACTGCACAGAAAGAACCGTACCCAGTCCCGTACTCGCCCCGGTCGAGGATGGGGACAACATGGAAACCGTTGTGAAGAAGAACGGACCACTGGCGCCAAGAGCCATCCATCTCCCGATAGAAGGACGGGGCGCTCTTCTCCTCAAGGGGAGAAGGAAAGGGGTACTTCTCCTCTGTCTCAGTAGGGTAACCTAAAGGAGAGTCTTCTAGAATATGAATGTTCTGACTACAGACTTCGGGAGGAAGTTGAGCAGAACTGTCTGTAGTCAGGGATGGCGCCTCGACAACAGGAACCTCCTCAGGAATAGAAGCCAAAATGATGGCAGTTGGAGGAGAAGTCCTAGTGGTAGAAGGAGGAGTGCCCCCAACTTCTACATCCCGCTCAGAAGAAGAGGAGCTGCAAGAGGAAGAACTCGAGCTCCCCGAGCTGGATGTAGAAGACCCTGAGCTAGAACTCAAACTCGAGGAAGAAGAATGGGGAGAACCTACAAACAAAAACAAATGAAAGGTAAGTTACAAAAAAAAAAAACTTACTAGGTACAGACTTGCGCGTACGACGAGCAGAAAGAGCTTTTCGCTTACTTCCAACAGTGGAGGACGAAGGCGACTCAATTCAAGGTTCGACCACTGCAGTAGCAGTCTGAACCTGAGGGCTAACGATAATAGCCCGCTCCTCGTTAGGAGGAAGGTCTTGCTGAGTGTTTTTGTCAGAAGACATGATCACAACCTGCACGAAAAACATAACAGTTAGCTTAATTATTTTAAGTTTACAAAAGTTGATCCCAAGGAAAAGTCGATCCAGACTTCAGGGAATCGCACTAATACAAGGGAAGTCGACTTCAGAAGTCGATCTTCAGAAGACAAAAGTCTCAGGAAGTCGATCCCAGCAGATTTGACCAAGGAAGTCGACGACAAAAGTCAGACTCCAGGAGGTCGAACCAAGGGGGCCACTTCGGGAAAAGCAAGGGCTAAACCCACGGAAGTCGATCCCATCGAAAATGGATCCAACTTTGGAAAGTCGATGACAGGAAGTCAAACTTTACAAAGTCGGACCACGGTCCATAGGGGAACAACTTCGAGGAAGGACCGACTTTAAGAAAAGTCGGACCTCAAGGAAGTCGAACCCAGTGCAACCTCAGAAGAGCCCGACGACAAAAGTCGGACCCCAGAAAGTTGCACCTCCAAGGCTCAAGTCGAAGCCTTACGCGCGCTGGAAGTCGAAGCGGAGAAACTGGAAGTCGAAGCGGAGAAACTGGAAGTCGATGCGCAGAAAGTCGATCACTCAGAGCGAAGGAAGTAGGTGGGAAACAAGTGAACCCCCCTCCGCTATTTATACGAACCGTCGCGGGCACTGTTCATCCGGGTTCACCCATTGGGCCGCAAAGCCCACGGGGACGACCCAGTCCGCGAAAAACCCTAAAATCCGACCAAATGACATCGACATTTCAGGATAAAGGCATCGACATTTACCAAGGAATTTGAAGCCTTCAAAAGAGAAGGACAGGATCGACATTCCACAGAAAATTCAGTTCGACATTCCCAGAAGGGGGATAGACGTCGACATTTAACAAGGAATTCGAAGCCTTCAAAAGAGAAGGACAGGATCGACATTCCACAGAAAATTCAGTTCGACATTCCCAGAAGGGGGATAGACGTCGACATTTAACAAGGAATTCGAAGCCTTCAAAAGAGAAGGACAGGATCGACATTCCACAGAAAATTCAGTTCGACATTCCAAGAAGGGGGATAGACGTCGACATTTAACAAGGAATTCGAAGCCTTCAAAAGAGATGGACAGGATCGACATTCCACAGAAAATTCAGTTCGACATTCCTAGAAGGGGGATAGACGTCGACATTTACCAAGGAGTTCGAAACCTTCAAAAGAGAAGGACAAGATCGACATTCCAGCACTATTCTGATCGACATCCTCAGGAAAAGATGAGATCGACTTTTGAACAACATCGACATTTCCAGGGAGAAATGAAATCGACTTTTTGTGCAAACTTCGACATCTTCAGAAAAGGATAGAATCAGCAGTCACGCGACATCGACATCCTCAGAAAAAGATGAGATCGACTTTTTACAAACGTCGACATCTCCAGGGAGAGATGAGATCAACTTTCTGTATAAACCTCGACATCTTCAGAAAAGGATGATACTGACCAAAAGAAAACATCGACATGATGAAATAAAAATTCAAAAAGTCGATAATCTCTAACTACACCGACGTACTTCAGGGTAAAGGTGTAAGTCAGGAAAAAGAAAAGGTAAAGTATCTTTATTCAAAATTACGAAAAATGATGAATGAAAAAATATGCTACATATTCCTAATTAAAGTTGATACGGCGACGCAAGTGGCGAGGAACCTAGTCCAGCGGGGAAGCACCGCGACGGGGACGCCTCCGACGTCGACCACGAGGTGGGATAACAGAAGAAGAGGCAGGCGGAAAATCGCCACCAGACCATTCTTCAAAAATGGATTCCCGGGCCGCAACAGCAACACTCTGCCGCTATAATTTGGCGCAGAGAAGGAAGATCCAAGGCCAAGGATCGAGGATCCAAAATGTTCAAAATTCGATCCAGCTCCTCAATCTCTCCCTGAATAAAATCAGCAAAGAGACTCATAAGAAGAGCCATGGATGAAGGAGAAGGAGGACCTAAGGGCTCTATTTATAGACCCAAGGACAGCACAAAAGGACAAAAAAGGGTAAAACCGACTTTTTGACACAAGGACTCGACTTTTGGGCCAAAGCATCAGGAATCGACTTTTTCGCAAAGGAAGCGATGCAAGGACCCAAGGAATCGACTTTTTGACAAAAATCGACGAGCAGGACTGAGATCGACATTCCACAAAAGTCAATCAAACTCAACAAAGGGATTGACATTTCACAAAAGTCGATCAAATTAAACAAGGGGATCGACTTTTTCTTCCCACACAGAAGGGGTGTAGAAAAAAGAACCCTAACAAGTTGGAATTGCGAAAGTACGCCAAGATAGGAGGAAATCAACTTTTTCTTCCCACACAGGAGGGGTGTAGAAAAAAGGATCCTGACAAGTTAAAGTGGCGGAAGCACACCAAGGCAGGAGGGTGTTGATAGGAGATGAATTTTGGGGAAGAATTGAGAAGGGATTGGAATAAGAATGGAGAGAAATTTAGGAAGGTAGATAGAGCTAGAGCTCTTTCATTTTTCATAAGCTGTCTTTGTTTAGGTCATAGTTTGCCTTATATAGGAAAGGCTTAACCCTACTTGACAATTGGGCCTGACTACATGGGCCAAACGAAATTAATTAAAATACTAAGATCCTTATGATTCCATCTCATAGTCAGCATAATGGGCAGGCCTCCTCCTCACACGTTTCCCAGCCTGCACATCCTCTTTAGCTATAGCTTTGATTGTGTCAGATCCCACAGTGGAAGATCTAACCTTAGATCTTGCCCCAATCTTTTGTAGCAGCTCCTTCTCTTCCAGATTTTTCTCAGCAGCAACCTCCTTGTCCGTTGGCTCTATGATAACTTCTTCATCCCGTTCTCTACTTGGAGCTGCCTCCATCTCTCTTCTAAGGATCTCTGTCTTCATGTCACTCTTGCAAGCATGGGTATCCAGTGTGATCGTAACATTGCCATCCTCTAACGGACGAACCTTGCCCTCAAGGTTCATTGACGGAAAGAGCTCCGCAAGTTCACGTGTACCCTCCCATGTTGCTTCTTCTACAGATGTACCCTCCCACTGGACCAGCACCTCCATTACGTTTTTTCCTTGACATAGCCTTGTTCTTTTGCCGACAATCTTCACCGGTATCGGTACATGCTCGTTTCCAACCACCAACTCAGGTAAAATCTTTTCGTCTTCTTCCGTTATCTTTCCTTTGACCTGCTTTAACCTGGATATATGAAACACATCATGAATTTTACTCCCCATCGGTAAATCTAATTTGTATGCTACTTCTCCGATTTTTTTGACGATTTTGTAGGGACCAAAATATCGAGGTGATAGTTTGGGGTGAAGCCTGTGAGCCACTGTCACTTGACGATACGGTTGGAGACGAACCCATACCCAATCTCCTATATTTAATGTAATCTCCTTTCTTCCTTTATCTGCATAGTACTTCATTCTATCCTGAGCTCTTTTCATATTTTTTTGCACAAGACTAATTATTTCTTTCCTTCTACATAGCTCCTTATCGACTGCATCAACTACTGAGCTCCCCGGGCTATACCCTGCCAGTGTTGGAGGATCTCTCCCATATAAGGCCAGAAATGGTGTCATCCCGATTGAAGTGTTGAAAGTTGAGTTAAACCACAGTTCTGCCCACGGCAGTAGTTGTACCCATCTCCTTGGACCATCATGGCAGAGTGATCTCAGGTAATGTTCTATCCCTCTATTTGTAACCTCCGTCTGACCATCTGTTTGTGGGTGGTAGGCAGAAGAGGTCTTGATCGTTGTGCCACTTAACCGGTGGATTTCTTTCCAGAATTTACCCGTAAAAACCTTGTCACGATCTGATACAACGGATCGTGGCATGCCATGTAGCCTTATTATAGAATTAACGAAAAATTCTGCAACGCCCGTTGCTGAATACTCAGTAGGAAGCGCTCCCACATGGCAGTATTTGGTTAATCTATCAACTACTACCACAATCACTGTTTTGTTTCTGACTTTCGGTAGGCCGGTAATAAAATCCATAGAGACGTCCTCCCATACATCTTTAGGAATTGGTAAGGGACTAAGTAATCCTTGGCTTTTCTGATGTGGGACTTTCATTTGTTGACAAGTCCTGCATTCAACTACAAACGTTTTAATATCAGCTGTCATGCCTCTCCACCACAAAACTGATTGAATTCTTTTAAGAGTTCTTTCCACTCCTGAATGTCCACCATAATATGAATTATGAAATTCTTGCAGTATTTCATTCTTATGTTCTGTTTCCTTTAACAACATCAACTTGCCTCTGAAGTATAATAACCCATTGATAATCGAGAAATCAGAATTAGGAATACCTTTACATTCCATGCCTTTCATCTCTTCTTCGATTGATTTCGAATTTCTGCATTCCAACTTAATTTTTTCCAGCAATGCATTAATAGGCCTTGAAATAGCAAATATTGAGCCTTTTTGTTCCACCACTTGCTCTTCAAACATTCTCGATAGACCATCCGCAACCACATTCTCCTTCCCGGGTTTATATTCGATGGAATAATTAAATCCCAGAAGTTTGTAGAGAAACTTTTGTTGCTCTGGTGTTTGAATCACCTGTGAAAGCAGATTTTTTAAACTATAATGATCTGTTTTTACCACAAATTTATTACCAAGTAGGTAGTGGCGCCACTTGCTCACTGCCTGTGTTATTGCATATAATTCTTTAGCGTATGTAGATCCATTTTGTATTCTATCAGATAATTTGCTGCTGTAAAAGGCTATTGGGTGGCCCTCCTGCATTAAAACAGCTCCAATTCCCACCCCACTAGCATCAGTTTCCACCACAAACGGTTTAGTAAAATCAGGATATGATAAAACTGGTGTTGTTGTCATTGCTTTTTTTAATGCTATGAAACTCTCTAATGCTTTCTCCGACCAATTAAATGAGTCTTTCTTTAGGAGGTCGGTCATTGGGCCTGCAATCCTTGCGTAACCATTGATAAACCGCCTATAGTACCCTGTAAGGCCCAAAAATCCCCTTAGTGATTTAATTGATTTAGGTGCTGGCCAACGTACCATAGTGTCAATTTTCTCTTGATCCGGTCTGATCCCATCCCCAGCAATTATATGCCCCAAAAATGGTAAAGAAGCTTCCTGAAATGAACACTTCTCCCTTTTAGCTGTCAAGTTATTTTTTCTCATAATTTCCATAACTGCTTTTAGGTGCTTCACATGATCTTCCAAATTTTGACTGAATATCAGAATATCGTCAAAGAAAACTATGACGAACTTCCTCAAGAAATCTGAAAATATTTCATTCATAGTGGCTTGGAATGTTGCCGGGGCGTTTGTTAGTCCAAACGGCATCACTACGAACTCAAAGTGACCGTGATGTGTTCTAAATGCGGTCTTTTGAATATCTGGTCCCCAAACTCGGATTTGATGATAACCGGATAGTAAATCCAACTTCGAGAATATAGTAGCCCCTTTTAATTCCCCCAACAGCTCATCAATTGTTGGGATCGGGAATCTATCTTTAACCGTAATTGCATTTAGGGATCGGTAATCCACACATAATCTCCATCCACCATTCTTTTTTTTTACCAAAATGACCGGTGACGAAAAAGGACTGTTACTAGCTCTCACAAATCCTTTTTGAAGCAATTCTTTTACTATTATTTCTATCTCAGATTTCTGAAATTGTGGGTAGCGATAGGGTTTAACATTCACAGCCTTCGAATTGGCTTCCAAATGTATTCTGTGATCTCTTTCTCGGACTGGTGGTAATTGATTTGGTTCTTTGAATACATCAGAATATTCTAATAAAATGTTGCCCACTTGTTGGGATAACCGTTCTGACCCAGTTACTTCCAACTGTTTGCCCTTATTATTTTTTAAATTGAATGTGCATAAGAAAGCTTCCTCTGATTCATCTAGCAGTCTTTTAAGTTCTCCTCCCGATAAAGGACTTTCATCTAGCCAATCTTTGCCCTGCCAATTAACCTCTTTTCCTTTGTCAACAAATTTCATTGTTAATTCAGCATAATTTGTTGTTATATCTCCCAATGTCGTCAACCATTGAATACCAAGCACTACGTTTGCTCCTGCCATTGATAGAACAAATAAGTCAACTCTGAATTTGTGATTTTGTACTACCATTTCCACAGCTCTGCAAACTTTGTTGCATCTCAGTTTTTCCCCACTTCCCGTAGCCACGTAAAACTCAGGAATCGGTGAGACTGACAAATTCCATTCAGTGATCAGATTAGATTGCACAAAATTGTGCGTGGATCCTGAATCCACCAGGATTGTCATATTTCTACCTTTCATTATTCCTACTACTCGAATAGTCTTTGGTGCTAATACTCCCTCAAGTGCATGTAGGCTGATTAAGGTGTGTTCTGTAGGCATGATTTCTTCTAATGCATCCTTGAAATCTTCCTCATCATCATACGAATTCTCCATATATTCAGATAAGCAATTACCATTTGCCGATAGAAATAATAATTTCCCATTGCAACGATGACCTCTCTGCCATTTTTCCTCACAATTAAAACATTGTTGTTTCGCTTTTCGAATTACCTTTTCAGCCTTAGAAAGTTCCTTGCGAAACCTTGGTTGTGGGTTGGGTGGTGCTTCAAGTAGCTTCCTCGTAAGTGGTGTTGGAAGTGCTTTTTGGTACTCCACTCTTTTGTGTGGTGGAATATATGCATCTTTACGTGGTCCATATTTGTTGTACTGCCAATACTGATTTGGAATTATTGCCACTGTAGTGTCCTCCCACATTCTGGCCAGATCGAAGGCATCATTTATTGTTTCTGGTCTGGCCCTTAACACCTCTGTCTGAACTTCGGGCTTTAATCCAGATATGTAGACCTCCTTCATTACATTAGTTGACATTCCGTGAACTTTTGTTGCCATTCCTTCGAACTTAGCTTGGTACTCCTTAACAGATTCTGTTTGAACCAGTTTGCTTAATCTGCCCGCTGGTACGGCATAAGATCCTTCCCCGAACCTCCTCTGAATATCTTCCATAAATTCACTCCACGAATTTAATTGTCCTTCTCCATCCATCCATAATAGCCATTTTAATGCTTCCCCTTCCATGTTCATAGTAGCCATCAGAATTCTTTCTCCTTCCGGAACATTATGAAAGCGAAAATACTTCTTAACCTTGTAAAGCCACCCATAAACGTCCTCCCCATCAAATTTGGGCATATCAGTTTTGAGTATTTTTTTGACGTCTAGCATTGGACCTCTGCCCAGAATTGAACCACCCATTGTGCTCATCAAATCCATCCTGTTAACTACCTCCATTAACATTTTGCTCATATTTTCTAGACATGTTGCCGTGTTGTCTTGTTTATTCTGTAAACTCTTTATCGTTTCCTCCATTGAAGATGATGCTTCTGACATTGTAATATATCTTCCGTACCCACACGAAAAATTGAAAATGCAAGATTAAGTTCAAACTTTGAGAAATTACGACGGAATATAAGATTACTTTCCTGTTTGGGATCTAGATTTAAGGATCTAGAACATATCCCGTTACTTTTGTTTGATTGTAAGCAATCACCGTTCTCAAAGAGAATTTCTTCAGATCTTGCTAACTCCTTTCACAGCTCTAGCACGGATGTTTCCAGAAAATAAAATATACTAATTAGATTTAATCCTTGAGAATTTATGAATGAAATGAAGCTTCCCTGATTGGGTTTTAGTTTCAAGGACCTAGAACATATCCTGTTGAGTGTTTTGATTTTACGGAATCACCGATCTCAAGAGATGTCTTTCTTCTTTTAGCTCCAACTTTAGCTCTTCTTGATCTTAACAATCCAGCACCAATTCAGCAGCAACAGGGAGAGTTCAATGTTGAAAGCACCAATGATAGGAGATGAATTTTGGGGAAGAATTGAAAAGGGATTGGAATAAGAATGGAGAGAAATTTAGGAAGGTAGATAGAGCTAGAGCTCTTTCATTTTTCATAAGCTGTCTTTGTTTAGGTCATAGTTTGCCTTATATAGGAAAGGCTTAACCCTACTTGACAATTGGGCCTGACTACATGGGCCAAACGAAATTAATTAAAATACTAAGATCCTTATGATTCCATCTCATAGTCAGCATAATGGGCAGGCCTCCTCCTCACACGTTTCCCAGCCTGCACATCCTCTTTAGCTATAGCTTTGATTGTGTCAGATCCCACAGTGGAAGATCTAACCTTAGATCTTGCCCCAATCTTTTGTAGCAGCTCCTTCTCTTCCAGATTTTTCTCAGCAGCAACCTCCTTGTCCGTTGGCTCTATGATAACTTCTTCATCCCGTTCTCTACTTGGAGCTGCCTCCATCTCTCTTCTAAGGATCTCTGTCTTCATGTCACTCTTGCAAGCATGGGTATCCAGTGTGATCGTAACAAACACTAAAATAATCAAGTAAAAACTCAAGTAAGAAGACATGGTCACCTCACCTCACCTCCTTGAACTTTTCTTTAGTATAATTTTGATTAAATTAATTGCCTCCACACTGACATTAACTGTTTTTTATTCATCCAGTAGAAAAATGAAATCAAAAGACTAGATGACAATCATTGGCCGCATGATGTTTTCTTCATTAAGGCATTCCTATCATGTGCTGTTTTTCATTATTTAGTATACTGCTTTTCACATTGATGATTGTAAACTTGTAATTGGTATTTTAACTTAAGTAATTTCTCTGTAATTAATTATTTGATTTTCAGAATAACTAACAATATGAACCAATTGTTTGGACGTGTCTAGGTCTTTAGGATTGGGATTAGATATATAAGTAATTTAAGGTTTGCAATATCATTAGTTATTACAAAATGATCTATTTTTCTAGATGTTGGTTATATAAGTGATTTATGAAATTAAATGTGGTGTCGGTTTTCTGGTTGCACGATTCGACATGATCTGATTGTATGCTGTCACAAAAGGGCACCAATGGAGTAAGGGGAAACCACTTCCCACTTTGTACATTTGAGCTGTACAAAACCCAGTGGACTAGGCATCTTAATTTCATAATCATTTTCACCTGATAATAAATTACAAAGTAATGTGAGATAGCTGCCTTGCATTGTTTTTTATTACCCTGACCAAACTGTTGGCTGCTTCCTCAGATTGCTGGTGAGGTATTTCACCATAAATATAGCAGGAGAATACCAGAAAAAGGATGGAATGTAACCTTTGAGAAGCTTGGTCCACGAGACAAATGTAGAAGTGGAAGTGCCTTTAGATTTGTGAGCTTGCCTGATGGTTCAAGCCGGGAGTTAACTGAACTGGAGAAAATGTACGCAAAGAGAGAAACACCCCGTCGCAGAAGAAAGATCCTTCCTTGATAATTATATCTCAACTCTGATGACATTTGTATTACTAATGTTGATGTATTGAGATTTGAAAGTGCAAATAACTCCATTATTTGAGTTGATGCTTAGTTTACTTCCCCCTTTCAATCACTCAATATACATATGCTTCATCGTAAAATTTGCTTGCAAATCCTATCTAAACAGTTTGAAAAATCTGAATTAAATCTCACTTAGTCTGAAGGATCAATCCTGAGTTTAAGTATTTTAATCAGTGAGCTGATAACCAAAGTAATTGAAAAACAATCTACATGTACCGAACTGTTAGATCTGAAACAGAATATTTTAAGTGGGAAAGAAAAAATGATACATTCAATATTAAAGAAAGCTTACTCCTTAAAAAGGGCAGATATGTGATTTCTCCTAATTTCATTTTAATCAAAGATATCTTAAGAGAATATCATGATAGTATCATCGGGGGACACTCGGGCATAGAGAGAACCATTAAGAGGATAAGGTTAATATTCTGGTGAAATGGGATTGCAAAAGAAATCAGATCATATGTAGAAAATTGTGTAGTATGCCAAAAAATGAAAACACTTGCAAGGAAGCCTCAAGGCCTTCTAATGCCACTTCCAACACCCGAGGCTGTGTGGGAGGATCTCACCACTGATTTCATAACAAATTTACCAGTGGTAAAAGGGAAGTTAGTAATTGTAGTGGTAGTGGACAGGTTGACAAAATTTTGTTATTTGGGAGCTCTACCCGCTAATTATAATTCTAAGATGGTAGCAAGTTGTTTTGTCGATAACATAATCAAACTTCATGGCATTCCTTAATCTATTATATCTGACAGAGATAAAGTGTTCACTAGTGGGTTCTAGAGAAAATTAAATAAGCTGAGTGGAACAACACTCAAATTATCATCAGTTTACCACCCAGAGAAAGATGGGTAAACTGAAGTTACAAACAAAGGAATAGAGATGTTCTTAAGATGCTTGGTTCATGAGGCTCCAAAGAGATGGTTAGAACTTCTTCCTTGGGCGGAATTATGGTATAATTCTACATTTAATATATCAATTGGAATGACTCCTTTCATGGCATTATATGGTAAAGAGGCAAACTCTTTTGTTGAAGTAATCAAAGAAAATTCCCCTAACTTATAAGCTGAAGAAGAAACCTTGAGAAGACAAGAAATTTTAGAATTGGTGAAGACGAATATGGAGAAGGCTAAGGAGAGGATGAAAATTCAAGCTGATCGTCACAGAGAAAACATCGAATTTACTGAAGGGGAGTGGGTATTTGTGAAGTTGAAACCTTATAGACAGATTTCAATAGCCCACATACTACATCACAAATTGTCAACTAGGTTCTATGGACCATATCAAATAGAAAAAAAAACAGCAAGGTCGCATACAAGGTACAATTACCTAGCAATTCACTAATACATAATGTATTTCATGTGTATATGTTAAAGAAATACAAAGGTAAAATACCTCCTGAAGAGATTGGAGCAATGCCGGAACTAGCTGTGAACAATGAACCGGTGATATATCCAGAAGAGGTGATTGAACGCAGAATACTACTGGGAAAAGGAAGACAAATCGAGGAAGCTCTGGTGCGGTGGACAAGACTGAACAGAGAAGAAACATCCTGGGAAGACATAAATAATTTGAAGAAATTATATTCTTCATCTAACCTTGAGGACAAGGTTGAATCTAAGAAAGAGGGAGATGATAGAGACGATACCTGTAAAGTGAAGATTATTGAAGAAGCTCACCGACAGTTGGAGCTGTTGTCGCCGGAATCGTCGACTGGAGGAAATGGAGATCGAGAAACCCCAAGCGAGGAGAACGTGAGGATGCCGGATCGTCGGCTGGAGCGCAAACGCAAACGGGTCCTGTCAACCCGATTGCATGGATATGATTTAAATTAGATATTTCCGTTTTGTTATTTTAATTTGAGCTGTTAAGTTGTACCGCAAGACTATATTGGTTAAGCTGTAGTAGTAAGTAAATGAAACCTATAAAAGGTAACTGCTGTAATATCGTTTGGCCTAATCAATGAATTTATAGTTTTTTTTGCTAAAAACGGACGTGGATTGTAGTAACCCTAATCCAGCTACTGTTACATTCGTCACCTCCATCTAGGGTGTCAAACGAGCCGAGCTTTTGCTTACAGAGCTCAGACTCGGCTCGTCAGAGATTTTTCAGGCTCGAGAATTAAAACAATTTTTTTTTTAGATACATGAAAAATCAAACCCGAGACCTTTCACATGTTTGACAAACGTTTTACCATCTGTGTTACACCTTCATTTTCTTTAAATTTAATATTTTTTTAGTTTTTTATACTTCCTGAGCTCGAATTAAATGAAATAATTATTTGGAGACAGGGATTGAACCCATGATCTCTCAAATACTAAACAAACATTTTACCAACTATGCTACACATCTATTCTCTATAAATTTAATATTTTTTTAATTATTCATAATTACAAACGAGCCCTCACGAGCTTAACGAGCCGAGCCTGACATGTCCAAGCTTGAGCCTCGGGCTCAGCTCGTTGGGCTCGCGAGCCCGAGCCTAAACGAGCCGAGCCCGAGTCGAGCCCATCAAGCCGAGCTTTATTTGACACCCTATTTCATCCCCGATGCACTCTAATATACATTATAAAGTAATCGTTTAAACTATATATTACCGTTTAAATGTTTAACTAACGTACATATACATGTATGACAATACGAGACAAACTATGGGTGGCTGATCTTGATAAACGGAGCAGATTCAGATGAATTTATGGACATTATCTGAGTAGTGGAATTGGTATTTCTGGTCTTCGATGTCGTCGAGTCTGTTTTTTTTCCGATGTCGAAGAGGTCCGTTATGAGACCTGGTCTGTCAATCTTCAACATGTTAACATCTCTCTGCCCCATCAACATCTTCACAATCGAGGACATCGACGGACGATAATTCAAGGTGCCTTGCGTGCATAGAAGACCCACTCTTAGAAAAGAGCATGCTTCTTCTACGTTAAAATCTGGAAGTCCGATGAGCTCCGTGTCTACAATATTCGCTATCTCGCCAGTTTCATGTAGAACCCATACCTGTAAATTCATAAATAATGGCAATTAATGTAAATTCTCACGATTCCCAATTATTACGAAATTCCCTTACCCTCTCTAAGAGGAAACGATGGCCGGCGGGCAATTTGGGGTTGTTGTTGTGTCTTCCGCAGACGATCTCGAGAAGAAGAACACCGAAACTGTAGACATCTGCTTTCTTAGTCACCTGACCTCTCATTGCGTACTCCGGTGCCAAGTATCCCAGCGTTCCGGCAACGTCTGTGCTTACATGGGTTTTGTCTGCGGAGAGGAGTCTGGCTAGACCGAAATCCGAGATCTTAGGGTTTAGATCGTTGTCTAGAAGAATGTTACTGGCTTTAATGTCACGGTGGATAATAGGTGGTTTTAGTTCTTCGTGAAGATAAGCGAGACCACGAGCAACACCGATGCAGATCTTTCTCCTTGTCTCCCAGTTGAACACCAGCTGTTCGCTTCTAGAATACCCCCTCGGATTGAGCAGGGTTTGAGAAAGGCTGTTATTCTCAAGATAATTGTACAGTAAAATTCTATGGGTTCCTTCCACACAGCAACCATGTAATTTAACAAGGTTTTCGTGGGAGATGTCGGAAACCACTGTTATCTCCGTCAGAAACTCACGGATTCCTTGCTTCGATTCTGTTGATAGAACCTTGATGGCCACGGCGGTTCCATCTCTAAGTCTTCCCTGTATACATCCATCCAACCAACATCAACATCGTAGCTTATCGTATAGACTGATACCATGGTAATTTTGCTTACAACATAGCAAATCAATTCATCAATCAGAGATTTCTATTCACCTTGTAGACGGAACCGAATCCCCCTTCCCCAATCTTGCATTGAAGATTGAAATCGCGAGTTGCCGTTTTCAATTCTTTGTAGCTGTAGAGTTTCACTCTTTGGACGTCTGTTGGGTTTTTACCAATCAAATCCAATCCAATCCAATCCTATTCTATTATTAGAAAATCAAAACATACCTCCATCGATTTCGATAGCTTGTTTCTTCGTAGAACCGCAAAAGGAGAGGCAACCCATAGACAGCTCTATCCGTCTCAGAGAAATATCCAAATCAGAAAACAGGTATTGAATGATTGGCTTCAGCTGCTCTCCATCTTCAGATAAATACCCAAATCAGAAAAACAGATAGATAACGATCAGCTTCAGCCGATTTCTGTCTCTAAGAGGTAACTGGGTAAGACCTTTTCATATTTATTCTGCACCTTTCACGCGGCCGTCACGGTGTGTCACAACTCAAAATCAAAACCACATTTATTGTCAACGACAACAATTACTTGTTACATTTGTCTCCAAATCCATGAAAAGTCAATGTGTCCGAGTAGTTAAGTACAATGTTATCCTGTTATATTTCAAATTTGAATCAATTTTGAAATAACAACATTAGAATTGAGACTTTAGAATTTAAAAAATCAAAATAACAACATATAAATAAGTCCACAAGCATTTCTAGAATGAAAATCTCTCCGTGGCAGCAGGAGCCAGGAAGTCTCTTTTGGAGTCTATCTTACAGAAAATGGGAAAATTCATCGACGTAAGAGTAACTTGTTTGACATCAAATCATCATGAAGTTTAGAGAGGTGAAGCCCGGAGGCTCCACTGTAATTTGTTAGAGTAACCGGCATGGCAACCAGCGGAAATACTGCCATTATCCTTCTTCTGTGGCGAGGAGAAGAGCTGACCGAATCCAAAAGCGTTCTTGGATGAACTCATCAAGGAGCAAACTGGGACGTTGAGAACAGGCGCGACTCTCACATTGGAAGAGTAAGACCTGTCCATCTCGCGCGGATGCAGCTTCACCTTCGATC
>LFYR01001661.1:267161-295659 GCA_001185155.1 Zostera marina | reverse complement strand
GTAAATAATTCTAAACATGCAAATGATTAATGATATTTTATCATACATGTATAAAAGTTGTTTTATAATACAAGTAACATGGCATGAGTCAGCGACCGTTTGAATATTACATGCATAGATTGTATTACGCACATTTTATAATCAGGTGTTAATCTTGCATGCATTGAAGTTTTCATGCATGTATTGTACATCTCATATGTAGGTGGGCTCATTTTACTTTGCATGCATATTATATATGTATTTATCAGATAATTCTAAGCATGCAGATGGTTTGTAATACGTAAAACAGACATGTATAGGATTAATTTCATAAATGGTTGTGAGTCAACGATTTTAGTGAGAAAGGATTTATACTTATGATTGCATGTCATATAGTTCATTAATTTGTATTAAAAAGATAATTCATAGCATTATTCAAAAATAATCAAATGATTGGTGATGTAGGATTAATCTTATAATTTTCTCAGCTATGTATGTGATGACATGGAATATGCATGATTTAAATAGTTATATACGTAAGTCAAAATCAGCTGTTTTGATCATCATGTATTTAAATATTTCATATCATTATGCATGTATATAATTCTTTTATAAATTCATGCATGTCATATAACTAAGTATTATCATGCATTTATAAGATAAGTCATAGTATCATACTAAACTTAAAACATGTGTGTTTATATCTTTAAGGACCATATACGTGTATATGCATAATATTGTAATATTTACTTTGCCAGGCATGTATTTATCAGATAGTCATTTAAATCATGTAGTTTCTAGCAGCATGGTGGACATATAGGCATGTATTATCGTGATTGTTATAAATGCATTTAGATTTTCATTTTACTATGTCTATTCCATAGGATTTTTTCATCACTTGCAGCAAGTATGCAGAAGTCATGAGTTGATTTAGGCTTATCAAAGTTTATAGAATAAGCATTGTTTTTTCTATATTCTTTGGCAATAGTAACTCCCTCAGAGTTAATAATCAAACAATCATATTTTTCAAATTTTACTACACAACCAAATTGACTTATGCTAATTAGGTTGTATTTAAGGCCATTTACTAAATACCCATTTCTTAAGAATGGTTTTTCTATATTTCCTACATTACCCCTACCTACTATTGTACCTTCATTGTTATCGGCGAACTTGACCTTTTTAGTAGTAGGTAAGTCTATCAAGTCTGTTACTAGACTTGATTCCCCAGTCATGTGCCTTGTGCATCCACTGTCGAATGTCCATTTTGACACATGTTTTTCCTGAAAGAGTTGAAAAAACCTTAGGTACCCATACTGAGTTGGGTCCGGATGGATTAGCATACCTTATTTGCGTATAATTTCTTAGCTCATCCTTAGTCATCCATCTTTGTTTTGGATGATTCATCTTAGAGTGATTTTTCTTTTTCTTAAGATGAATGGGTTTTATATATCTAGATTCCCTTACAAAATAATCATTATAAATTGAGGCATGTAAGGGTTTTTTAATAGGTGCATCTGATTCAAATCCTAAGCCAAATTTATTTTGACCCATGCTTGAACCTTGCAACATGTTATTTAACTTGGATGAACTATTTAAGAATTTTTGAAGAACATTATTTTTTTCGTTTATTCTTTCAGTTTGTAATTGCATGCTATGTTTTTCAGATAATTTTTGCAAAGTTTCTTCATGCTCAAGTATGAGTTTATCCTTAGACTCTATTTTAGTTTTAAGCATGATAGTTTCTTTTTCTTTATTCCTAATGATTTCCTCAAAAATTATCTATTTTTAATTCTAATAGTTCAACCTTATCATCTAATTCCTTAGGTTGATTTTCTTCAGATTCTAGAAGATCAAGTAATTCAAAATTTTGACTCTTAAGTTTTTTAATTTTTTCATCTCCCTTTTTAATTTTACTCCAGAGTTTATGATTTTCTTCTTTTAATAACATGCATTCTTTTTGTGATTCTTCTAATTCTATTGAATGATCAATATGTGATTTATTCATGCATTCTAGTCTTAATGTTTTACTTAATTTTTTTTCAGCTTTATATTTATTCATTAATTCTAGATATGCTTCTTCTAATGAATTAAATCTAGTATTTGTAAAATTTACCTCAGAGTCGTTCTCATGAGCCATGAGACAGTCTTCTTGATCTGACTCAGAATCTGACCAGTGTACTTGATGTGCTTTTTCTTCCTTTAGCAGAGGACATTCAGGTTTGATATGTCCAGGTTTGTCGCACAGGTATCAGATAGGCTCTTTTGAGTCTTTGTGGTTTCTAATCATTCTTTTATCGGAATTCTGATAGTTGGACCTTGAATTTCTCTTTTCTTTCCTCTTTATGAGATATCTCTTTAAATGATTTGTGATCATTGCCAAGTCATCATCAGATGCTTCATTATCGGATTGACTTTTGAGAGCAATGTCCTTTTTCTCTTCTTTTGCTCTAGAGATAAATCTTTCTTCTTCATAGGCCATCAGATTTCCGCAAAGTTCTACCACTGTGAGTTTATTCAGATCATGAGATTCTTGGATAGCATTCCTCTTTGAGTAGTATTTGTTTGGAAGGCTTCTTAGAATCTTGCTCACTTGCTTCTTCTCAGTTACTGGATCTCCTAGTCCAGCCAGATCATTGACTATTTGTGATAGTCGAATGTTCATTTCCGCGATAGTCTCATCTTCCCTCATAGAGAATCTTTCGAACTGAGAAGTGGCATGTAGTAGCTTGTTTTCCTTGACGTGGGAGGTTCCTTCATGTAGATCCTCCAAAGCTTTCCATACCTTCACTACAAAAAAAAGTAGGCAGTTAGGACGAGCAAAGTTAACGGAATTTCCGTTACAAATACTATTTTTAACGGAAATTCCGTTAACTTTGGTCCGAGACAAAATTTCCGTTACAAATACCAAAATCCGTTACAAAAATCCGTTACAAATACTCTGAAGTTAAAGTTAACGGAATGAAGAATCCGTTACAAAATTTTTAAGTATTTATAACGGAATTTCCGTTACAAATTTTTTTTTTGTAAAAAAAAAATCCAGAATTCCAGTGCATCTGGAATTCCAGTATTCCTGTAAATTAAATGCAAAATCCTGTAAAATCATTGCAAATTCCTGTAAATTCATTCAATTAATATTAATTTCTGTAAATTTATTCAATTAATATTAATTCCTGTAAATTCATTCAATATTCAACAAATATTCAATACAAAAACAACATTCAACATTCAAGAAAACTAACATTCAACAAAACTAACATTCAAGAAAACTAACATTCAACAAAAATAACATGGAAGATCTATTTGGATGGAGGAGTTTGATATCTTTGATCGCTCTGACCTGCATTAATACTTCTATCTTACAACGATCCATGATCTGAAGGTTATGGAGTTGTATTTGATTGGGATAAAACTGTTTTCTTCAGGTCTTCAAACATATCAAACATTTCATCATATTTTCTTTTTAAAACTTGATTATCCTGTAAAACATTTAAGATTCATTTATATTTATGTATTACTTTAAAATTTTATTAACTTTCATACACATACCTCTATTAACTTTTCCATTTGATCGTTCATTTTTTCTTTTCCTTTTCCTTTTTCTTTCTCAACAGATCTTGCATTCATTTCAATTGAAAATCTGGTAGAAGCAGTGCTCGACTCAGCAAATGATCCTCCACCAAGTCCAATGTGCCTCCCTTTTTTGCTTTGAATAAATTTTGAAATGCATTTTTGTTGAATCACTTAAATGCGAAAAATAATATATAAGAAAATAAAACATTTGAATAATTTGAAATAGTAAAATAATTTAAAACATACATCTTCATCCGTTGTTGGACGTAATTCTTGAATTTCATCACTTTTGTAATATTCAGACACGTTTCTCTATAAAATAAGTAATAAGCTATGAGTAGATCAATAAACTACTAATTATGAACATTATAAAATAAACTAAGACTTACAACGACTTCGTTGTCAGTACCAGAAGAACGAATCAATACATTGATTCGTGATGCCTCAATGCCTTCGCGTTGCAGATTTTCTCTTATTGCACTGAAAGGAATTGACCCTGTTTTATGATTTAGTATCTTTTTAGTCCGGTTTGTTTTGTTTATTTTGGATTTTCTCTGCGAATTCATATACAATGTTAAACAACTTACAATATAAAATAGTAAATAATTGAAGTATGGATGTATAAAAAACAATACCTTAAATTCTTCTGTAGTCCATAATTCTTCCACACACTTTTCGAAAGTGAATCGATCAATGTATGGAGGAAGACTAGCATACATCCTTTCAGTTGATTCATCATCAACAAATAGATCAAAGTATTTTTCCTTTATATAGTTTCGATAACGCCTCCAAGTATTATTGAGTTTGAATTTGATGTATTGATGAGCATTTGGGTAACCGTCTAAATCAAAATCAACCTATATAATAAAAATTGAAAAATTATTCGACTAAAAAAAATCTAAATCAGAAAATAAAAAAAAACATACCTCAATGTACTCGAATGCTTGTCGAAAGCTCTGAGATGTTTGTTTCGGCCAGTTCACATTCAATGGAAAAATTGTATGCATTTTTGCGACTCTATTGATCATAGCATTAAATTTCTTACGTAGATGTCCAGTTGGTTGCATGTGCGTTGGCTCCCATTCTATTTTAAATCTTTCACCTTGTTTGGGGTGATCTTCCGGATGATCTAAGTTTCTACCTCTTCTATTTGGTAGATTCAATTCTGAAATAAAAAATAATGAGTCAATAAATACACATACATCAATCAATTATATAATATACACATCGATTATAATTAGTTAGTTACCATCATTATCTTCGAGGTCGGAGTCGGAGTCGGAATTAGATTCACCCATTGTTGTTGGTACTTGAGTAGTTGGAGTACTCGAACCTTTTGGAGTTGGAGTTGGAATTTGATTTGGAGTTGGAGTTGGAGTACTCGAACCTTGAGGAGTTGGAGTTGGAATTTGAGTTGGAGTTGGATTCGAAATTGGAGTTGGAATTTGAGGAGTTGAAGTTGGAGTCGAAGTTTGCAGTTGGAACATGAGTACTTGAAGAAGGTTCTTCATGGTCGACAGAACTTCGTGTAAGTCGTCGTTTTTTACTAACCAATGTTTTTTTGGGTGTCATTTATAATCTGTGAATACAACAAAATATTCAGCACTTAAAATCAATAAAAACAGAAAAATAAATAAAATAAAAAAATTACTCACAATTTCGAATGATTTAAATACCAGTAAACCAGTAAATGATTTAAATAAAACATCTATTTTATAAAATAGGAATCGAAACCTCTTAAAGTAGGAATCGAGTAGAAATCGAGAAATTTTTAGGATGTCTCCGTGGATGATTTATTAACATGATCAGATTAGTCCCAATTCAATCCATATTCATCTACAAGTTTCTTGGCAGAATCTCTCGGTTACTCTCTAATAATTTTGCTATGTTTTTTAATCCAAAATATATCACAATAATAATAAAAACGAACAGATCTTAACACTATGCCTTCATCCCATGCTCCATTCACAGAAAAAAGGACCGTCTAGAAGTACAAACGGAATGAAATCTTCAGAAATTGTAAATTAGTTAGATCCATCACTTATTCCCCAACCACATAGACTATTATGCAAGAGGCTATTATGCAAGAGGCTATTATGCAAGAGGATTCTTCGGAATTTGAGGAGAACATTATATTGCAAGAGTTCCGTAAAGGATTTAAACTTGGGGACAGACTTCTTCAGAGATGCAACATGAGAAAATTCTGTATTCGAAAGTCTATTGAGAGGATATATGGTGGAGAGTGGAGGTCGATCACTAAGAGGAGGATTTTCGGAAAACGTGGTGAGATTATCACAAACTGGGTAAATCTTCTGACAGAATAATTTAAATGAATTTAGAGCATGAGAGGGTTAGGATTTAAGGATTGATTGTGTCGTCGTCAGGAATACATGATTTTGGAAGAGAGGAAGACACGGGAATAATATCCATTGATCTATTTTACATGGTGGTCAGAGAGGGAACGAACAAGGTCAGGATTATTTATTGTAAAAAACACTTAAATTACAACATTGAAAAACGAAATGAAGAACAAAAAACTCCAAGAACGATTGAAAAAAAAAACTAAAAATAAAATAAACCAACACCCAAAAGCTGGATGAGGAAAAACGATGACCTTGTTACTCACTGGATACGAGCTAAGAAAACAGTTTGAAGAAGGCGACCAGTCGAATGTTGGAGGATGAAGATGGGTTCTTGGAGTCAGAGAGAGATATCGGAATATGAAGATGGGTTCTTGGAGTTGTAGAGCCGTAGAGGGATGTCGGAAGATGAAGATGGGTTCTTGGAGTCGTAGAGGGATGTCGATCGGAAGATGAATTCTTGAGTATTTGGAGGAGTGGGGTTTTGGGATTTTTGATTTGGGGAAACTCGATTTGGGGAAATAACTTTAAAATGACCTAATTTAACATAATTTGGGAAAACATTTAAAAGGACTAAAATGACTTAACTTAGTTTATATACTTTTGGGGATATTACAATTTAACATAGTTTAAAATTTAAAAGTTGATATTACAATTTATTAAAATCACTAGTTGTAATTAATTTTTAATAATTTTTTAAAAAATCACTAGTTGTTAATTTTTTATTTTTTAGGATTTATAATTTAAAATAACTTTAATTTATAACTTCTATTTTTTTTAATGTAAAATAAACTTATTTTGTAAGTTTTAAAATATTTAATTTATTAAATTGATTTTTTAATTTTTAGGATTTATAATTTAAAATAACTTTTATAATTGAAATTTTAACTTTAAAAATTAAAATACCTTCTTTCAATTTATTTTTTAACTTTAAAATTAAAAATATCTAAAATAACTTCAATTTATAATTTTTATAATTTAAATTTTTATAATTATCTAACTATAATCTAACTTTAAATTTTTATAATTTATAATATCTAAAACAATATAATCTAACTTCTTTTAACCCTAACTTCTAACTTCTAACTCTTACTTTTAACCCTAACTTCTAACCCTAACACCATCTAAATATGTATATATCACTACAAAAAACCAGCGCAGTTCTGGCGCCCATCTCCCGACGGCCTGGCCGCCGGTAGATACTTTCGTCGGCCTGGCCGCCGGAATCTTACACTTGTCCGCCTGCATAATTTTCCCTCGTAAATGAGAGAAAATTTCTGGCGGCCAGGCCGACGGAATATTTTTTGGTAAAAAATTCCAGCGGCCTGGCCGCCAGCTCCAATTCACCAACGGTCGGGAAGAAGTGATCCGGCGGCCTGGCCGCCGGCATACTAAAACCCTCAACGGTCGGGAGAAAAATTCCCGGCGGATCCTTTTCAATTAAGTGTTGTTTTAGTTGTTTTTAGATGAAAGATAAAAACTAGAGTTAACAAAGAACAACACAAGAGATTTATACTGGTTCACCCAAACAAGGGCTAGTCCAGTCCCTACCAACTGCCGGAATTCACTCGCCTAAAGGTTATGGCAAAACCTTAGAGTATCAAGGAAACTTTTAAGAACCTCTCTAAGCTTTAAGGCTACTTCGCTTAGGAACCAGTCTTTTACGGGTAGACTCACACCTTAGAGTATCAAGGGCACTCTTAAGAATCTCTAACTTTTGCGGGTAAGTTAGTACCTTAGAGTATCAAGGAACTCTTAAAAACCTCTCTAAGCTTTAAGGCTACTTCGCTTAGGAACCAGTCTTTTACGGGTAGACTCACACCTTAGAGTATCAAGGGCACTCTTAAGAACCTCTAACTTTTACGGGTAAGTTAGTACCTTAGAGTATCAAGGAACTCTTAAAAACCTAGAAATCTTTCAAGGTAGATTCGACCTAAGAGTTTTCCCGGAAACTCTATAAAACCAAACTAGAGCTTTATGGTTGAGCTTGAAAACCTTCTCTCACACTTTGGTACTATTGAGACAACCCTCTCAACCAAGGTGGACACACACAAGAGGTGATTAGAGGAGTGGAATATTAAAGCAAACAACACTTCTTACTTGTAAAGATGAACAAAAAGATTAGAAGAAGAAGTTGGAGAGCTTTTGAAGCTTTGGAAAGCTAGAACACTTGAGCACTTGAAAGCTTGGAAGCTTGGAGGCAAAAACGTGTGGGCAAGTGTGGAGTGAAAGCTTTTGAGTTTGCTTGTAGTATGGTGAGTGAAAATGAGTGGATTACGCTTCTATTTATAGCCTTGGCCACTCAATGTCCACCCTTGGATCTTCAATGGATGGCTCCTTGATTTCTCACAAAAATCCAAGCTTTGTCTTTGATCTTATCTTGAATATATAGTGATTTTCTTGGATAGAGTTTGTTGGAGAATCTTATCTTTGTATAAATTCAAACTTGAATAGTGTTTTGTCCCCTTGGAATATTATACCTTGAATAAAGTGTCAAATAATAATAATAATAATAATAATAATAATATTCAAGGTAAAAATGCAATTATTCCAAATAATAATATTCAAGGTAAAAATATAATTCTCCCAATTTGACTTTTAACTTTGACTTAAACCCTTAACTCAAATGATTAATTAATTAACTGAAGTTAGGTTTAATATCGATTGACTTATTTAACCCCTATTGATTAATAGTGTAATTAGGGTTTAAATTGATATGATTAAAATATAATCCTATGTCGACAATTTTGATTCTACAAAGAGTTCAAAAGAGAACTTCACATATAAAAACAAATAGGTAGAAGGGACAACACTCAACTCCAACCACAAAAGAGGGGAGAGGTACTCGAACATTTCTCGGAGACAGCTCAGCAAGGCGTCAAGGTGGGCAAGCAGGGTTCCGCTCGGAAATCGGGTTAGGCAAGCTGCGCAAGGAGAATGCTTCGGTTAGGACAAACCGGACAGTAGTTAGCAAAAGTATGGGACAACCTCCAAGGAAGCATAGGTATAACCTCACGGTCGTAGAAAGGGGGGGGGAGAACTGGTGAGAGAGGATTTCGCATCCTAGGACATCACCGATAGCCCACACCCCAGCACGCAAAGAGGGGGGAATACTGATAGTACAGGGTCCAACACATAGACCATAGTACTAAAAGACGTATCCCAAGATATCTAATACGCAGAGGGGGGGGAGTACTGGTGATACAGTATCCCGAACCCGGTCACAACTTACCAGCAACTAGAAGTCTGGATAGCCTGAGATGAGTTGAGGTACCTATTTTGGGATTGGAAGGTCCCAAGTCGAATCCTAGAAATATCGACTTTCCCAAGGATCGACTTTCCTGGGATCGACTTTTCTCAAAAGTCGATCCCAGGAAAGTCGATCCCAAGAAAGTCGACCTTGGGACCTGATTACCCTCATAAGAATCCCTATAAATAAGAGGCAACCCCCACTCATTAAAGGCAGGTCATTTGGAGTGGAGAAGTCCTAGCGAAGCGAAACTCTGCGCACTTGAGTTCCGGTCCGATTTCCCGCGCAGTTCCCCTCCTGGCGCTTGCTGGAGCGTCTTGGAGCACTGGTCGGGTTTCACCCTCATCATATACCGATATGAACATTGAGTTCAATTGGAAAGGAGAAAGGATTAAATGGGTTGGGGAACCAATCCTATCTGATGATGAGCTATCTAAAAATGAAATGAATTCCCTAGAAGCAACTACTGTTGGAGCATTTTTCTGCAGATTTGAATATATTGGGGAAGTGAACTCTGAAAAACAGAATATGAAGGAAAATACTGAAAATAAAGAAGAAATTCTGACATCTATTATTACTGAATTTTCTGATGTATTTGATGAACCTGTTGGGCTGCCACCTCTGAGATCACAATTCCATAATATCACCCTGGAAAAATCAGCAACCCTGTTAGTGTAAGACCATATAGACAAGCCCAATTTCAGAAGGATGAGATTGAGAGAATTGTTCAAGAAATGATGAAACAACAAATTATTAAAGAAAGAAGCAATCCTTATTCTTCTCCAGTTTTATTAGTGAAAAAGAAGGATCGATGGAAGTTGGAGATTGTGTGTTGATTATAGGACCCTAAATAAAATCACAATCAAGGATAAATTCCCTATACCAACAATAGATGAGATCCTTGCAGAATTAAAAGGAGCAATATTATTTTTTCAAAGCTGGATTTAAGGTCTAGATATCATTAGATCTTAATAAATCCTAATGATGTAGAGAAGACTGCCTTTAGAACTCATCAAGGGCATTATGAGTTTCTAGTGATGCCCTTTGGCCTCACTAATGCACCAGCAACCTTTCAGGCTACAATGAACATAATATTTTCACCATTTCTAAGAAGGTTTGTTTTGGTTTTTTTTGATGAAATATTAATTTTCAGTTCTTCCAAGGAGGATCACATTGATAACCTCAAAACAGTATTAAAGGTACTCAGGGATAATCAACTCTATGCCAAACAGTCTAAATGTATTTTTTTTCCAAAATGAGCTACAATTCCTTGGTCATATAATATCAGGTGAGGGAATTAACCCTGACCCAGAGAAAGTAGCAGCAATAGTGAACTGGCCAACACCTAAAAATATCAAAGCATTGAGGGGATTCCTAGGGTTATCAGGATATTACAGGAAATTTGTAAAAAATTATTCTCACCTAGCAGCACCTATGACTGATCTGTTAAAAAAAGACAAATTTATGTGGAATGAATTAGCAGAGAAGAGCTTCATGGTATTGAAAGAAGCTATCAAATGAGCCCCAGTTCTACATCACTCTGATTTTTCTAAACCCTTTGCTATTGAGACTGATGCTTGCCTTAATCGAGTTGGAGCAGTATTGAGCCAGGAGGGCCATCCCATTGCATTTTTCAGTTCAAAAATATCAGGGAGAATGCTCCTAGCTTCAACTTACTCAAAAGAAATTCTAGCAATTACACAAGCTGTTTCTAAGTGGAGACACTATCTATTGGGTCATCATTTTGTTATTCATACAGATCATCAGAGTATTAATTAAGAACATGATAAATCAAATAATCCAAACTCCAGATCAACAAAAATTTCTATGTCAACTATTGGGATTTGATTATTCGATTAAGTACAAGCCTGGAAAAGAGAATAACGCAGCCGATGCCCTTTCTAGACAGTTTGAAGGAACTAATTCAGAAGAAGAAATTCAGAGAGGGTCAATAATGAGCTTATGTGTTGTGGTTAGTAATTTGTTGGCCAAAGTTAAGGAGGAACAAAATTCAAGGGAAGATCTGTTGGCAATAAAGGAGGCAGTTCTTATAGGGACTGAAAAAAAATCAGTATATGAATGTTAGAGAAGGTCTACTTTTCAAGGGAGACAGCTATGAAGTGTCAAATAATTCCAGCCTAATTAGTGATATTTTGAGAGAATACCATGATAGAATAATTGGGGGCCATTCAGGGGTGGAAAGGACCATCAAGAGGATTAAATTAATTTTTTGGTGGAAAGGAATGTCTAAAGTAGTAAGAAAATATGTGGATGATTGTATTGTGTGTCAAAGGATAAAGACTCCTACAAAAAAACCTCAAGGCCTTTTGAGACCTCTACCTACACTTGAGGTAGTGTGGAATGACATCTCCACAGATTTTATAACTAGTCTACCATTAGTAAAAGGAAAATCAGTCATTATAGTAGTGGTAGACAGATTATCTAAATTCTGTCATTTGGGAGCTCTACCAAAAGAATTCAATTCCAAGATGGTGGCTGTCTATTTTGTTAAAGAAATCATAAGGCTACATGGAATTCCAACATCTATTGTATCTGACAGAGATAAATTATTCACTAGTAGTTTTTGGAAAGAGATCAACAAACTGAGTGGAACTACACTAAAACTATCTTCAGCCTACTATCCAAAAACAGATGGACAAACTGAAGTAGTAAACAGGGGTATTAAGATGTATCTGAGGTGTTTAGTTCATGATCAACCAAAGAAATGGGTAGAACTACTTCCTTGGACAGAATTGTGGCATAATTCTACCTTCAATGTATCTATAGGAATGACACTTGGCCTTCATGGCTCTATTTGGAAGGGAAGCAAATTCTTTTATTGAACAGGCTAGAGGAAGCTCATCTAACCTAGAGGCTGAGGAAGAATTGTTAAAAAGGCAAGAAATACTGGAAAATGTAAAAATTAATCTAGACAAAGCAAAGGAGAGAATGAAGAGGCAAGCTGATCTTCATAGAAGGGACATTGAATTTGCAGTGGGAGATTGGGTTTTCATTAAACTAAAACCCTATAGACAGATATCTATAGCACAGAGGCTTCATCACAAATTATCGGCTAGATTTTATGGTCCTTATGAGATTTCAAAAAAAATTAGCGAAGTGGCCTATAAGGTAAAACTACCTGAGTACAGTTCAATTCATGATGTTTTTCATGTAAGTTTACTAAAGAAATACAAGGTAAAAATACCTCCGGAGGAGATTGGAGCTCTGCCCAAAATATCAGTAAGAAATGAGCCCATAATATACCCTGAAACAGTTCTAGGAAGAAGGTCGTTGCTGGGAAAGGGGAAGATGAATGAACAGGTGCAAATCCGCTGGATGGGGCGCGACAGGAGGGAGACATCTTGGGAAGAACCGAAGCAGCTACGGACGGCGTTCCCATCGTTCAACCTTGAGGACAAGGCCGATTCGAAGGGGGAAGGAGATGATAGAGCCCTGTTGGAGGAAGAGATCGACCATGCTGAAGGATATCTATCACCAACTGGAGCAAGACCATTCCGATATTGCTGAGGAGGAGGTCGAGGTCGACGTTGGCTGGAGTGCATTCGCTTACCGTCCTGTGAGGAAGAGGTTCCCATCGACAAGGCTGAAGGGTTTTGAATTGGATTAGCGGGAGTTGGAATTGGGCTAATTGCAATTCCATTATTTATGTTATGTGTATGTTATTTCTTTAGAACTATTTAGTTATCTAGTTCCTGCAAACGTGTATCCCTATAATAGGGTAACTCAAATACTTTATTAATTAATCAATATTGTTTTCAAGTTTCTAAAAACAAAACTGGGTTGAAGCAACCCTAGTTTAGCATTGTTCCATTGCTCCAACCGCCAGCCATTTTCTTCCAATCTCCAACCAGCCAAGTTCACTCCATCAGAGATGTATTCATCTACACGTACTCTTTTCATTGGTTCTCCATGTCTGTCCCAATTAGTGTAATCACTCATAAAATCGAACTTGTAAAGATGAACTGTCATTATATCTCTAACTTATTTAAACAACAACAACTACTAGAAGGGCATTTAATTTTTCGTCTCCACGAGTCATAATTGTCTCTGAGAATGTAAAGTTTAGAAATCGCTCAACACCATTGAGAAATGAATCGGTAATTTGATTTTTCTCATCTACTCGATTGTACACCAATTTCGATCATTGCCGGTCATTCTATAAAATACAAAGAGAAATTCGATCAACTTCTATATCGGATGTACTTAGACGATAAAAATAATTGAAACATGCAAAAATGAGTTGCATGTACGTATAATCTAAAATACTAATTCATGACATCTAAATTTTGTCATGACTTTATTGAGTTTTAGATTACACGTTATATATATCATCGATCTATTGACCCAATAAAAATATATCATGAAAAATAAAAAAATAAATCATAATAAGAAATAAGAAATATAAATAGGTTGTCAAATAAAGCCCCAGCCCGGCTCGACAGGCTCAGCTCGGGCTCAGCTCTTTAAGCTCTGTGGGCTCGTGAGCTTCGAGCCCGAGCCTGGTAATTCTTAAAACGAGCCGACCCCGAGCCTAGATAACTCCTTAACGAGCCGAGCCCGACCCTGGTTCTATAAGAAAAATCTCAGCTCGGATATGCTCGTTTGACACCCTAAATATAAACAAATCAAATAGAAAACATGTATCTTCGGGTTTTTTTACGATCAACATAATCAATTTGTATATTTTATATTTGATAATTTTAAAAGCAAACAAACACCATAAACTAGAGAAGTATCAAATATCAAGTGAAGAAATTAATCAAGTAAATCACATCATAAAAATGATCTGAATATAAGATCAAATAATGAACTAAAAACGTACATATGAAATAAGCTACTCATGAGAAGATCGACGATGCAAAATCTGAAAATAAGAAGACAAAGCAAAATCTGAAAAGAAAAAATTGATTAATACACTAACATAAACAAAATATATATAATATCTGAAATATAAGGAAAATAAGAAAAATAAAGAAAATACATAGTTCAAAAGGCAGTAAATCAGATAAAAAATGAGATAATTAAGCTATCCATAATTCCATTCACTTTATTTTGGAGTTTTGGTCTATCAACATTTTATTTAGTCATAAATATAAGATAAGTTAATCAAAGAGTTTAACAATTCGTAGTATTCCAAATGCGACAAAATCCTTTTATTCGATCTAATAAGGACTTATATCTTCGTAGTATGCATATCTTCGTAATAAGGACTTATATCTAACAATTCGTAGTATATATTCGTAGTATTTTATTATTTATTACCAATATTTTCCATTTAGGCAGAAGAATGTATTGAAGAACTTATTAAAAAAAACTAGACGAATTAAAAGAAAGAATGATCTCTCAATATCTTTTGCCGATAGAAAAGAGTTTGAAGAGAAAAAAAATTCTAAATACTTAGTCCTAGATGTAATTGAAAAAAGAAATTATTAAAAAAATTAAGGGATACATAAAAAAAATTTACTACAAGATCTGATAAATCAAAGCTTAACGGCTCACAAGTATGCAGCAGTGTGTTCTTAATACACTGTGAACAAATCCTTTGCAGGATTTGCGCCTGTCACTCCAATACTTAGATACACATGACTGGTTAATTAAATTAAGTAGTATACAAAAAGACGTCCTAAATTATAGGATAGTCAAATTGTTTTATAACCCCTTTTTACAAATGAGTTGATTAAATCCAAATTTTTGAAAGACGAATAAATGGGTCCATAAAAAAATGCTATGATTATCCCAAAAACCGCTTTACTTATGGAAGGAATTCCATTTGTTAAATATTCATACCACTCGTGAGTATTTTTATTTTCCAACTCCAACGGAGTCACCCATTTTGATAATAAATCTATAGAAATTCCTCCTTGATTAAAAGAAATCCCTCTCCAACAATCAAAGTAAACAATGGAAATAAGATAGTATTATTATATGATTCATGGGGATACATAAAATATTTTTTTTAATCTCGACTTCAAATGTTGAATTTTATTTATAACATTCTCATCAAATTTATTTGGATTTTTAAAAAAGAAAGAAAAATACCAATGAAACTCGCCGATAGTAGATGAGTAGAAGAAGATATGCAGTCTGACGGAAAATAGATGAAGAGATGCTAGAGATCGATGCAGGCCGGCGGAAATTTGGGAATGTAGAGATGAAGAGATGTAGGCCGGCGGAGATGAAGAGATCGATGAAGAACTCGGCGGTGGCAGAGATGTAGAGATGAAATAGTCCAGAGAAATTTGGTGATTTGGAGAGATTTTGAGAGAAATCGTCGGTTTTGGGGAGAAATTTTTAGGGATTTAGAAGTTTTGGTATTTTAGGAATTTTGTGTTTTATAATTAAACTTAATTTTATAAAGGGAATTTTATATAAATAG
The DNA here is from genome assembly GCA_001185155.1 of Zostera marina. NCBI lineage: Eukaryota > Viridiplantae > Streptophyta > Magnoliopsida > Alismatales > Zosteraceae > Zostera > Zostera marina. The sequence continues at coordinate 280,100 of LFYR01001661.1, read as the reverse complement.
ATTATTCTTTTAAATTTTTAAATTGGTCCCAATTATTAACGACAATAAAATTTAAATCGTTGCCAATCGTTAGATATAGCGATGATTATCAAAATATCGTCACTACTTATACAAAAAAAAAAAAATTAACGATGATATATTCATATCGTCGCTAATATCGCGTGTTTTCTTCAAAATCCTTCAAGAAATTTAACGACGATCCAAAATCGTCGCTGAAAACCTTTTTTCTTGTAGTGAATGATGATAGATAGTTCGACATACGATGAACGTCAACTAATAAGAGAGTACATGAAACGAAAACTGAACGAAGTTTTCCTAATTTGGTTAATTCTTCGTAAAATTACCTAGTCCACAACTTACATCTCCCGAATTTTGGGTATTGCCAACCGCTAGTCTGATGCTATAGAGGAAACTCTATCTCAAAGGGAAAAAAATATCTCAAGAGGACTGATGACGCAAGGTCGGAGTGACGGCCATTATCGCCGATCTAGATCTCTCTCTCTAGTAGCTAGTGTAGACTCATTAAAGTTAACCTAATTGTTGATCCCTAGATGAGCAGTATTAATAACAACATTATCCTGCTAATGGGGCTGGGCTTTCCAGATACTTAGGGGTGACAATAACAGACACGATTCGTAAAAAAACACGACACGAATACGACACGTTTATAATAGTGTCGGATTAGTATCGAAAGTTTTGACACGATTAATAATAGTGTTAGTTTAGTGTTTGTCTCTAAAAACACGACACGATTACACGAAACGCAAGTTGACATGACATGAAATAATTATATGACACGAAATAATTATATGACACGATAACACGACACGATTATTATATTTTTTAATTATAAATATATCAAATATCAATATATAGTAACATATTTTACCAATTTTTTTCTCCCTTTTGAGCTTATTTTTATAATTTTTTTAGTTGCCTTGATAGGTGCAATTAGTATGGTGTATGGCTTGTCAATATTATTGATGCCATGAAATGAATGATAATTTAAAGAATTGATAAATTTAGAAATGTTTTTTATATTTTGAAATTAGAGAATGCAATGCATGTTATTTGTTTATTTTAAATGAATGCAATACATTTATACCATGAAATTATTGATGATAAAATGAATGCATGAGTTAAAATGAACTATATTTTTAAATAATTAATAATATTAGTTTAATTATAAATTTTTAAAAAACGTGATTGTTAGTTAGTTCTTTTTAATAATTGTTTTGTAATTATTTATTAATTTATAATTAATAAATTATAAATTTAAATTTAAATTTAAAAAATAAAAAATAAAAATCAATATAATATACTATAATATTGGAAATTCCAATAAACAGTTTTTTTTAAAGAACTGATTTAAAATCTAATGTTTTAAACAATTATTTAAAAATTAAAATTAAAATTAAAATTAAAAAATTATTTAATTAATAATTATTTGATAAAAAAATAACAATCAGATTTTCTAAGTGTGATTATTAGTTAGTTTTTAAATAATTGTTTAGTAATGTTTTTTTAATTTATAATTAATTAATTAATATAATATTGGAAATTCCAATAATCAGTTTTTTTTAAAGAACTGGTTTAAAATCCAATGCTTTAAACAATTATTTAAAAATTAAAATTAAAAATTTATTTATTTTTTATTATATATATTTTTTAATTTAAAAAAGTAACAATAAGATTGTTAGTTATTTTTTAAATAATTGTTTAGTAATAATTTTTTAATTTATATTTAATTAATTAATTATAAATTAATTAAATAAATGATATAATATTGGAAATTCCAATAATCAGTTTTATTTAAAGAACTGGTTTAAAATCCAATGTTTTAAACAATTATTTAAAAATTAAAATTAAAAAATTATTTATTATTATATATATTTTTTAATTTTAAAAAAATAACAATAAGATTGTTAGTTAGTTTTTAAATAATTGTTTAGTAATAATTTTTTAATTTATATTTAATTAATTAATTATAAATTAATTAAATAAATAATATAATATTGGAAATTTCAATAATCAGTTTTTTTTGAAAGAACTGAATTAAAATCCAATGTTTTAAACAATTATTTAAAATTTAAAAATTATTCATTTATTTAATTAATAATTAATAAATTAAATAATTATTTAATATTAATTAAAATAAAATAATTATTAATTATTAATTAAATTTTAAAAAAGCAACAATTAGATTTTTTAAATGTGATTATTAGTTAATTTTTAAATAATTGTTTATCAATCAATTATGAAGTATGTGAATCAAAAATACCTATCAAGTTTATATGAGGATCAAAACAATACATATAATTTAATTCCAACATAGAAATGCTAATTTCATCACCATTCAAACAAAATACAATTCAAGCGTTTAATTATCGAAGAACATCACTAATTAATTAGCTTCAGGTTCATCAATAATCACTTTGGCATTAGAAATTCTTTCAAATGATAACAATTGAATCAGAATATCACTCATTTTCCTTTCACCAAATGCTATTGTGCTCCAGTCTATTTTTATGTTAGACACTTCAAGCAAGGGTGCCTTCCCAAGAATATATTTAACGAATCTCAATTCTGATTTTGATCCATGAACATTGGTGATATCAAAGACTTTGAGATTATCGAACCTTGAGGAGGAGAAGTTACGTTGATAGTTCCAAAACTCATCTGATGTAGACAAAGATGTTCCATCTTCTTCTTCACACTGTAAGAAAAAATGGTGAAATAAGAAATTGAATAAAAAAGAAGTCATTTAAATATAAAAATTGTTGAGTGAGCTAAATTGATTACATATATTTCAAGAAAAGTTAACGATGGACAGTTTTTGAGGATGCAAAAAACGATGGAAGTTTCTTTGGAGAAGTTCAAATTCACACCAAGATGAAGTGTTTTCAATTTGTTGAATGTCATATTTTCAATCATCAATGGAGAAAAAACAACTCCCTTAAACTGCAAATATTAAACAAAACATTAAATGGAAGAAAAAATAAAAAAAAATTATATAAATGAAAATCAAACGGATTAATAAATAAATTACCACAGACTTCATATTTTCAGAACTCCAAAATATAAGATAGTTAACATTTGAAAGACTGCTCAGAATATTAGTGAAATTAAAGAGAAATTCACTAGGTATCAACATAAGTTCGACATCAGTCATCATTTTAGTCTCTTTAAATTCCAAATATGATAAGAAACCATTAATTGTCAATGACCGGAGATTAGGAGCATGCAATATCAGTCTTTGTGGACAACCTAAAAGAATTTGGATTTCCAAAACCTTCAGAAGTGGGCATAGATTGATCAGAGTCTCAAGTGTATTGACGTTTTCAAATGTGATGGAGCGAAGATGAAGATTGGTTAATAATTTAAACCCATCAAATGAAGCAGGAAGTGTTATTTTGCAGAACGTGAGATCCAAAGTGATCAGCTTATCGAAACGAAAGGTAGCAGAATGAATCAAATACTCTTTAGTAAATTTCAGTACAAGTTGTTGAACAGAAGCATCAACCAAATAATCCAGCCATAAATCTACTTCTGAGTTAATAACTTTACTATCACTGCTGTCAAATTTAAACATTTGAATGTCACCTCTGTGAAAAAAAAGAATTCGATGAACTTTACTCAGATATGTTCTTGTGAATGAAGATGGTGGTACCCGTTCACTTCGGGAAAATGAATCGCTGTGAAATATTAGATCTGACATTGATCTCCACTTGTATCTCCATCTCTTTGACAAGAAGCTCGTGCTTATGGCATCTCTTATTGGCAAGCTCCCAAGAATTTTGTTTATGGCTTGTTCAGGCAGAGAACTGATCCTATCTTTTCCTGTTTTCAACTTGGCAATCTTTAACTCTTCTGCCATTGCTCTAAAAATAGTAAAATAAATCAAACAAATATATATACAATTAAATACAGGCCATCGCCAGATGGACGGTATTCATAATCCAACGACGGTGGCGAGTGATTGGATCTCATCAGCGCATCAAACCGCACCGAGCGAGAACCGCATCAAACAGTAAAAGATCGATTTCTAGATTATTAATTATTATAAAGAAAAAAGAATCTAACAGTAAAAAGGAAAGTTCGGTACATACTAAAAATATGATGCTTTCTATCCACCAGTTTCGAGAAGAGCAGAAAACAAAGCCGGTAATGAGAGCTAGAACAGGATGGCGGTGATGGGAGAAAACAGTGCTATTCAGGTACGTGGGAGAAAAATCCGGTGATCGTCGAGAATGCTGGAATCCAAAATACGGTGGCCTTGTCGAAGATTTAGACCTGGAAATCAGTGGAATAAAGTTTATAAGGTTATACATATGGATAGTTGTTATCAAACTAACTAATAATATCTACATATATATAACTAATAATATGTAAATAGTTAGTTAGTAAACTAATGATTAGTTAATATTAGTAAGACTATAAATAGACTCAAGGTGTAAGAACTTATCAATGCAATATCACCTTCAGTTCTCACTTCATTTATAAATTGTGTTGGAACATGGGGGACAAGGGTTTAATTTAGGGATTTAGGAATTTAGTTTGTCTTTATTTCTAAATTTATTTAAACTATCCTAAAGTATTTATAAAGTATATAATATATATATCCTAAGTTAAATTACTCAGTATAAATAAATAAGTATAAGCTTATAATTGTAACCTTAATCGATTGACCAGATAACTGAATGAGGAATCAACAGAAATAATAACCTCAATTAAGTAACTGGATAAGATATCAGTAGAAAACACTATTTATTATTTTTTAATTTTATTTAATATTTCGTACTATCTCACTTTGACACTATATTTTCTCTCGAAGAACTACTCAAGTCATTTATCCGTCGGTGTTTGAAATCATCTGATGCGGCAGAACAGTTCTCTGCTATTGCATTTGTGCCGACCAAAAATATTGATCTTGTTTGCAATTCTATAGATGTTCCTATTCTTGATCTTGGAATCAAGTCATCTATTGCCGTTGCATGAAATACAAAGACATTGTTCTGAAATTATAAAATTCTTATTTATTTATTTAATTGATCGATTGATTTTTTTTTAAAATTGAATTAATAATGATTAATTTGCATGAAATTATAGATCTCTTAATTAATAATTATTAAATTAAATAATTTTAATGATTTTAAATTGAAATAATAATTATCATTATTTTTCCATAAAATTAAATTTGTTAATTATTAAAATTATTATTTGTTTAAAAATGAACGACTATTTAATTATTTGTTTAATTATTAATAATTTTTTTTTTTTTAGATTTTAAAAATGCCACGTAGAGTGAAGCAATTACCTCGTTAGAGGGATCTCGACCACCCAATCCCCAAGATGCTTTCCGGTTTTATCTCCCGGTTCATCCTGCACCGGCACCTGTATGTCCAGCATCGGCACCTATTCGTCCAGCACTGACCCCTCCCGTTCCGCAACAAGCAACTCCGAAGAAAGTTGTTTATGAAACAGATGCAGATTAGTTAATAACTAGACCCTTAGATAGATTATCCGAAAATGTAATTAATATAATTAATTGAACTTGGTGGGACATGCCTGATTACGACAGTCACTCCCAGCAACGCCCTTCAACAAGGACTAGGGTTCCGTAACTTTACGCCGGACCCCGGAAGGCTCCCACGGTGCGGAACAAGTTCATCGTCAAATCGCCGAGTTAACCCGTAAATCGCGATTGGACTACCAAATCGCCGATTTTAGGGTCAAATCGTCGATTTTAGGGTCAAATCGCCGATTTTAGGGTCAAATCGCCGAGTTAGGGCCCAGATCAACATTATGGTAGACTGCATATCTCGCCCCTTGAAACTCGGCGAGTTTGCCCTAAATAGGCGATTTCCATACCTGAATCGCCGATTTACGACCGTTACTCGCCGCCAGCCTACGCCATAAATGCACCTATATATGGCAATAGGCGCGATTTCCGCCTTTGATCGCGCCCTCCAGGACCCTATAAAAAGGGTCCCAAGGGGACACTCAAAGATACAACACAAGTTCCACTCTCACTAGAGCACCACTAAGAGAATCGCCAATTCCCACGAGAATCGCCCATTCTCTCCTTGCAGGTATTTGACGTAGAGCGCGTGCGTCGTGGACTCCAGAGCCTCCAGCAACACCTTGTACCACCGCGAGCCCTGGTAGAAGATTCAGTGCTTCATCAGCTGGGGCCGTTTGTGGGACTATATAATCGCCGATATCCCGTCATAATCGTCGATTTTCATTTGCAAAGTCTAGTTTGAACCCCCTTGAGGGATCGCTAACTTTGTCAAGTGCTAAGTTGCCGATTTACATAGAAACTCGCCGATTCGCCCTGAGAATCGGGGAGTTGGAATATCGTCTGCTAAGTTAAGAGCGTTGTCCACGATTCTGTTCAAGAAAGATCCTAAAAGTCAAAATCGCCGATTTTCTTTAATTTCTTGAGCAAGCTCGGTCAAGTCATCCTTTGCTTTGGAACTTACGTCTTCGCATAGGTTGGTTTTTCCCAAGCAAAAATCGCCTATTTAGGGGCAAACTCGCCTATTTTAAGTGAAAATCACCGATTCTCCTTGGTTAAGCTCTGGTTGAATTTCATATGGAAATTGCGAAGTTAACGTAAGGAATCTTCGAATTCTGAACTTCACTTAGCCAAATCAGCAATTTGGCCCTGGTCTTCATTCATCGTTTTGGCTGAATAAGATAACTCATAGCCCAACTCTTTGACCGAAACGAAAATCCATCGCTTTGGCTGGATTTGCATCGTCGTTTCGGTAAAAAAAAAAGAGTATGGGGCTTTTCGCCTTTTTTCACTTCTAGTGATTCTGTCGGTCTACCTCCGGAATTCCCAGATCCGATTTTGGGATTCTGAGATCACGCATCACGTGAAAAAAGTTTTCTCTACGAGTACCAAAGAGCAGAATTTCTCAAAAGTGCCAGAAATCTTTTCTGGGATAGGTCTAAACAGGCATCTCAAAAACCACCTCCGGCGGCACGATTTTCTTCCGAAAAATTGCAAAAAATTTGTGATATTTTTTGCTAATTTCAAACTTTGGGGACTGGTAGTACTCCTCAAGGGGGTCACAAAACTGCAAAAAAATATCATACAAATTTTTTTTTTGTTTTGTGACACCCGGGGGGGGGGGCAGATACCTACCCATAGCTTCCGACACTTTGGAAGAACTTCTACTCGTCGTCTGTTGCTTCAGCCCGATAGAAGCAACCATCCCGACCATTTATGGATCCTGTTACTAAGGGTCAGAAGAAAGCTCTTGCCACTGCTACTACGGTAAGAGCTTCTAGCAGAAGGTTGGTTCTCGTACTGTACCAACCTCTAATGCACCACTGTCTGCACATGAGGTGTCCTCACCACTCCCACCAAATGGGGGTGTGAACCCAACTCCGACAACACAGGAGAGGCTTGCGCACATGCATGCTCTCATGTTGAAGTTGGGAAAAAGGATAACCAACCTAGAGGCTTCAAGGAGCCGGACCACCATACGATGTACTACAAGCAAGTCTAACCCACCTTTTGAGAAGACAAACTTAAGTACACCTCGGGGATCCAAATCAATGATATCCAAGGAGCTTCGAGAGCTCAAGGGAAAGAGTCCCGCAATCTCGGGACAACCCAAATCCAACTCGCATCACCCTCCTAAGGGAGACAACCACAGTAGAACAAAGAGACACAAGCATCTCGGTTCTCACCACGCGTCCACAATACATCACTCGGGTGTACCTTCGAGTTCCACGACTCGTGCAGATTACGATGCCACACTCATACATAGGATACTTAAGGAAGTGCTTCGTAAAGACAAGCATAACCTAAGGGACCCGCATGATTTTCTCAGAGTAGGAAGGGCACCCTTTCATAGGGACCTCCTGAGAAAACCTTTTCCGTAATCTTGGCGGTGTCCGAAGATAGACTCGTACGATGGAACGACAGATCCAGAGGATCATGTTAACCTCTACGTGAATATCTTGGAGCCGCAAACTACCGATAATGGGTTGTTGTGTCGGGCCTTCCCCGACACTCTGAAAGGCAACGCATATCGATGGTTTTCCGGTCTGTCGGCTGGCTCAGTCTCCAGCTTCGCGGACCTCTCTTCAAAGTTCATCGCCCAACATGTGGGGATGATCAGAATAAAACACAGTGCCAACGCACTACTGACACTACGACAGAACAAGCTGTCTCTGAGGGATTACACGATTAAGTTCACTTCGATGATGACAGAAGTGAATGACCTAATCCCAAGTCTGGCCATAGCAAGATACATGAGAGGGTTGGTGCCTGATGAAGCACTGAATTTACTACCAGGGGCTCGCGGTTGTGCGAGGTGATGCCGGAGGCTCTGGAGTCCACGACGCACGCTCTACGTCAAATACCTGCAAGTAGAAACTAGGCGATTTTAGTGAGAATCGGCGAGTTTCTTAGTGATACTCTGGTGAGAGTGGAACTTATGTTGTGCCTTTGAGTGTCCCCTTGGGACCCTTTTTATAGGGTCTCGGAGCGCGCGATCAAAGGCGGACATCACGCCTATGGCCATATATGGAAGCATTTATGGCGTTGGCTGGCGACGAGTAACGGTCGTAGATCAGCAATTCAGGTATGGAAATCGCCTATTTAGGGTAAGCTCGCCGAGTTTCTAGGGACGAGATGTGCAGTCTACCATACTGCCGATCTGGGCCCTAACTCGGTGACTTATCCCTAAAGTCGGCGATTTGATAGTCCAATCGCGATTTACGGGTTAACTCGGCAATTTGACGATGAACTTGTTCCGCACCGTGGGAGCCTTCTGGGGGTCTGGCGTAAAGCGACGGAACCCTAGTCCTTGTTGAAAGGCGTTGCTGGGAGTGACTGTCGTAATTAGGCATGTATCACCAGTACTCCCCCCTGAAGAGAGCACAAGAAACATCCGTGTATCGCTAGTACCCCCCCCCCAACCAAGGTTCAGTGTGTGATCCGCATCAAGGCTAAAGCGACGAGATGGGATCGAATCATTCCACCCACAGTGACGTACTGATTCCGTATCCATTAAAGCCTAAGCGACAGAATGGATTGATTCTTCCGGGTCGAACCGACAGAATCAAGTTTCAGGCCAATTGAACTACCTGTTTATAGTCTAACCCTGATCGAGGGTGACTGTACTGTGTTTATCAAGGCCGGAGCGACAAGATGGATTCTGGCCGAAGCGACAGAACCTGATTCTGGCTGAAGCGATAGAATTGAGTTCTAGCCAAAGCGATAGAACTAATGTTTATAGTCTACCCTAATCAAGAGTGACTTTATGTCCGCAACGACGGTCAACCTATCAATGCAAATAAACGGAATGATGGGTTGAAACCATTAAGGCTAAAGCGACATAATGATCTTTGGTCTATCAAGACCAAAGTGACAAGATAGACCTGATTCTGGCCGAAGCGACAGAATTATACCTGCAAAAAAGAAAACATCCTGCAAAATAACTAGATCAGTCTAAAACGCATATTATATTGACCAATTGAATTTACCGTGCGATTTTACCTCTCGTGATATTCTCCTTTTGCTCGAACTAATCCTTGGTAAATCTGGCCGAAGCGACAGATTTACCGTGCTTATTTTGACGACTCCCGGCCGGAGCGACAGAAGTGTCGGAAAAACTTGTAATACTCCCCCCCCCCGAAATTTGACGATTTCCGGCCGGAGCGACAGAAATGTCGGGAGAGCTTGTGATACTCCCCCCAGAAATTTGACGATTTTCCGCCGAAGCGACAGAAATGTCGGGAGAGCTTGTGATACCCCCCCCCCCGAAATTTGACGATTTCCGGCCGAAGCGACAGAAGTGTTGGGAGAGTGTGTGACACTCCCCCCTAGAATTTTGACGACTTCTGGCCGAAGCGACAGAAGTGTCGGAGAGAGCTTGTGATACTCCCTCTTGTGATGTTTTGATATTTTTGTAATACTTTTGGAACTTATTTTAACCAATTATTTTGCTTTCTTAATTAATTGTTTATTTAATTTATTTTTTGAATTGTAACTAAGACCCGAAACTAGATTCACAAGTCGTAATTTAGCCACTCTGGACGTAAATTAGACTCTGGTAACCCTATTGCTAGCCACTCTGGGCGTAGACTTGGTCGTACGAATCGTAGCTCAGTCTACGGCTAAATTCGTGAAATAAATTAAACTTCACAACTAACTTAAGACTCGCAAAGTTAATTGACGTAAATAAGTTGGAGATACAAAAATTGTCGGGAATAGGACTTAGAACTTTTATTTTCAGAACCTAAGATTCTAGATTTCATTCCCTAATGTGTAGTTGAGCCCTGGCCGAAGCGACAGAGTAACTTTTGGACCCGCATCAAGGCCAAAGCGACAAGATGGGGTGGGATCGTTAAGTTCATAGCGACAAAACGATTTAAATCTATTAAGGCCATAGCGACAGAATAGATTTTTGTATTGTGGGTACTTAGAACCTCTTGGGGTTAGGTTCATTTGTACTTATCAACTACCTAAGACTCTACACTTATACCCTAATGTAGTTGAATTCTGGCCGAAGCGACAGAGTAACTTTTGGATCCTCATCAAGGCCAAAGCGACAAGATGGGATGAGATCATTAAGGCCAAAGCGACAAAATAATCTCCAAGTCTATCAAGGCCAAAGAGACAAGATAGAAGAATTATTGAGGCCAAAGCGACAAAATAATTATTGGTCCATTAAGGCCAAAGCGACAAAATGGACCTTGATCTATTAAGGCCAAAGCGACAAAATAGATTTCTAATGTAGGGTACTAGTTAGAGTCGTAGGTAGTGATTTCGAAAGAGTGTCACAAAAATAAAATCTAACTATTCTATTTTGTAACTTGTACTAGCATAGAGACTAAGAGACTACAATTTAGGACTACAATTCTAGACTTGAACCCTGGTGTATTAGTCAAGCTCCGGCCATAGCGACAGAGTGACTCTCGATCCTTATCAAGGCCATAGCGACAAGATGGGATAGGATCATTAAAGCCAAGGCGACAAAATGATCCTTGGTCTATTAAGGCCATAGCGACAAAATAGATTAAAAACGAGGGTATCGTTCATTGTAGTCGAAAATTTAGAATATCGAGGCTAGATTCGTAAATGAGAATCCGATTTAGATTCTTAAGTCGCAATTTGGACTCATAAATCGTAAACTAGACTTGTAATCGCAATTTAGTCACTTTGGACGTAAATTGGATTTTGTAACCATCGCTTAGACTCGCGGGTCGTAAGCTAGGTCTGAGCGACGTGTATCATCCAGCCAAAGCGATGGATGATACATAAGGTTGAAGAGACGGATGTCATCTAGCCGGAGCGATGGATGATTGATCCGTCTGAAGCGATGGATGATTATTCTAAACACGATACTGCATATATCTCTATGGATTAAAGAGAGATTTATTTAGAATAATATCGCTATTGAGAATACATGAGAATAGCATGAGCGATGAATAAAACAATCGACATGTTTTGGTCGCTGGTTGCCACTGACAGAAGCATAGCCTGCATGGTTACTCTGGCCAATCCTATCTCTTAACAGGTGATAGTTCCTCACTACTAATGTGATGCATTTGATTGCGAGTGTGAACTGTGGATCTGGTTGCCATCACTGTCATAGGATTGAGAGCGTGGGCTATGGTCATAACTGTTACTGGGCCGAGAGTGTGAGCTATGGCTTTCGTGGCCATAACTGTTACCAGAGTGTGAGCTATGGCTTTCGTGGCCATAACTGTTACCAGACTGAGAGTGTGAGTGATGACTATGGTGGTCATAACTGTTGATGAGAAGCTCCTCTCTGTACCGAGGAGGACTAGTCGAGGTTTCAGACTGGGAACTTGTATCCTCGTATGTATCTTCATAGCGAGGTTTTTTCCGACTGGGCGGTTCGACTCCGTCCAGCTTATTATTGTTCTCCTCTTCTATCTCAATGAACGATTGAGCTCGTTGGAAGAGGTCGGGGAGGGTCTCCACTTTATGGAGCGTAAGATTCTGGGCCAAAGGGGAGTAGGGCACTAGCCCATTCATGTACCCCGCTATGGCCAGACTCGGGATTAGGTCGTTCACTTCTGTCATCATCGAAGTGAACTTAATCGTCTAATCCCTCAGAGACAGTTTGTTCTGTCGTAATGCGAGCAGTGCGTTGGCACTGTGTTTTATTCTGATCATCCCCACATGTTGGGCGATGAACTTCGAAGAGAGGTCCGCGAAGCTGGAGACCGAGCCAGCTGGCAGACCAGAGAACCATCGATAAGCGTTGCCCTTGAGAGTGCCGGGGAATGCCCGACACAACAGTCCGCTATCGGTGGTCTGCGGTTCCAAGACACTAAGGTAGAGGTTGATGTGATCTTTTGGATCACTCGAACCGTCATACACTTCTATCTTGGGTACCCGCCAGGTTGGTGGAAAAGATTCATTCAAAAGGTCCTTGTGAAAAGGAGCGCTTTTGATTCTTAAGAACTCGATCGGACTGCTAGCGACCGGATTGTCGGCCAGCTTCCGACGAAGATCTTCCATGAACTTTGTTGTAAGAGTCCTGTGAGTGCGACTCTTGCTAGGTCCAGCTTTTTCCTTAGGAGGTGCTGGAGATTTCCTCTTTTTCTCCGTAGACGGAGGATAGCAAGACCCAGATTCACCCGCTCTTTCGCGAGTGATGGCCTTCTTGTCCCTTGCTTTCTCGAGGTTGCTAACTCTTTTTTCCATAGAATCCATAAAGTTAATCAGCCTCTCTTGTAGCGCAGGAGTTAGGTTCACCCCCCCATTTGATGGTAGTGATGAGGGCACCTCATGTGTCGAAAGTGGTATATTGGAGGTTGGTATAGTACGGGAACCAACCCTCCTACCAGAAGCTCCTACCTCAGTAGCAATGGCGAGAGCTTTCTTTTTATGATCCTTAGTAAAAGGAGTCATAAATGGGATGGTTGCTTCTATCGGGT
>LFYR01001661.1:252730-267061 GCA_001185155.1 Zostera marina | reverse complement strand
CGGGTGTCACAAAACAGAAAAAATTTCGTATAATATTTCTTTGTAGTTTTGTGACCCCCTTGAGCAGTACTACTAGTCCCCAAAGTTTGGAATTAGCAAAAAATATCGCAAATTTTTTGCAATTTTTCAGCAGAAAATCGTGCCGCCGGAGGTCGTTTTCGGGATGCCTGTTTAGACCTTTCCCAGAAAAGATTCCTTGCACTGTTGGGAAATTCTGCCTTTTTGCACTTGTAGAGAAAACTTTTTTCACGTGATGTGTGATCGTAGAATCCCAAAATCAGATCTGGGTATTCCGGAGGTGGACCGACAGAATCACTGGTAGTGAAAAAAGGTAAAAAGCCCCATACTCTTTTTTTTTTTTTTTACCGAAACGACGATGCGAATCCAACCGTGACGATGGATTTTCGTTTTGGTAAAAGAGATGGGCTATGCGTGGTCTTATTCAGCCGAAGCGATGAATGAAAACGATGACCGAGTCGACAATTAAACTGTGGGAATCGCCTATTCAGTGTGGGAGTCGGCGACTCAACTGTGGGAATCGCCTACTCAGTGTGGTTTTATTCAGCCGAAGCGATGAATGAAGACGATGACCAAATCGACAATTCAACTGTGGGAATCGCCTACTCAGTGTGGGAGTCGGCGACTCAACTGTGGGAATCGCCTACTCAGTGTGGATAGGTGATTTTCTATGAAAAATCCAACCTATATGGAAGTGAAAGTGCCAGAGCAAAAGGCATTGACAACACTTGCTCAAAAAGCTAAAGGAATCGGCGACTCCCTATGTGGAGTCGGCGATTCAACTTATGGCCTTTTTGAACCAAGCCGTGGACAACACTCTTAGCTAGCAGAATAACCCGCAATCGGCGACTCACTAGGTGGAGTCGGCGATTGCCTGTGTGAATCGGAGATTCCTTGACACAAAGTCAGCGACTCACCCTAAGGGAATCGAGCTGAACTTTGCGAAGAAAATTTCGCGATTACGACGGGATATCGTGGTTCGATAGTCCCACAGACGGCGCCAGCTGATGAAGCACAGAATCTGCTACCAGTAGGCTCGCGGGGTTGCGAGGAGGGCCGGAGGCTTTGGAGTCCACGACGCACGCTCTACGTCAATGTACCTGCAGAAGAGGAGGGGAATCGGCGACTCACGTGGGAGTAGGCGATTCGGGCTCCTTGTTTGCTCTGGTGTGGTGTGTGAGTGGTCAAGATGAGTTGAGAGTGGAGGACACCTCTAGGACCCCTTTTATAGGGTCCTAGAGGCGTTTCCACTCAATAGAGTGGGGCCCACCTCATTATGGTGCCCTATTGAAGGGTGCCATAATGGGGTGGGCCCGCCCGCGTAACGTCTGGGAGTCGGCGACTCAGGTGTGGGAGTCGCCGATCCAGGAGTGGAGTCGCCGATTCCTTGGAGGCCAAGTCCTCGGTCTACCAGACCCGAGATCCCTAGCCGGAATCGGCGATTCACCCTTGGAGTCGGCGACTTGGTAGTCCCAGTCGGCGACTCCCAAGTGTTGACTTGGGCTCTTGACGTAGACACGTGCTCCGCACCGTGGAAGCCTTTCCGGGGGTCCGGCATATAGCGACGGAACCCTATTCCTTGTTTGAAGGGCGTTGCTGGGAGTGACTGACGTAATCAGGCATGTATCACCACTCGCCGAGTTAGCCCTTAACTAGGCGACTTCCATACCTGAATCGGCGACTTACGACCGTTACTCGGCGACAGCCAACGTCATAAATGTTACCATATATGACCATAGGCGCGATCTCCGTCGATGAGTGCGCCCTCCGAGACCCTATAAAAGGGGTCTCAAGGGGACACTCAAAGGCACGATTCAAGTTCCACTCTCACACCAGAGCACTACACTACGAAACTCGGCGAGTCTCATTAGAATCGCCTAGTTTCCACTTGCAGGTATTTGACGTAGAGCGTGCGTCGTGGACTCCAAAGCCTCCGGCATCAACCTCGCACCACCGCGAGCCCTGGTAGCAGATTCAGTGCTTCATCACTGAGCAAGGTAGAACTTAATCATGTGAAAAAGATCTCTTCAGCCCTTGCTACTTACAAATGTGGTCAAGGGATTCCTTTCGCTTTGTGTCAGCGTGAGGATTTTACTTTCTCTAATGTGACACACTATCTGCGGTCGGAAGATCCTTCTGGCAAACCTATTAAGAAGAAGAAGGGGGCACATCTCTACCGCGAAGCAGTGCTCCCTCACTTGGCTGCGAAGTTGCGTAGTGCCAAGTTAATTCATATCAGGAAGACTGAGGAATCTGGTCCTCGTGGCACGTTTGAAACTGGATCGTGCTCGAGGTCGGTACCAGAGTTTGCTCCCTTCCGAACCACCTTTGACTATCCGAGCCTGTTTGCGGATGCGGAGGTGCGATCGAGGGCTACCCAGTTATTATTGACGAAGCCTGGAGATTGGATACAAGAGGAGCTCACTTAAGCTCTATCTGCTGTAAGTGACCTATCTTATTTGACTTATGTATTTTTGTGCTAATCTAATTATTTTTTTGTAGTCTGCGTATCTATCGAATGCTGCTGTTGGGATGCAGTCATGTAACGACACGCTTCGATCCCAACAAGAATATGATAAGCTTGATTACAAGTATCAAGCTATCTGTAAAGAAGTGTGGTCGATGAGAAAAGTCTTCCAAAACAACAAGAAATTGGAAGAAAAAGCTGCTAAGCATGAGAAAGCGATGATGGCGAAGAATAAAGAGTGCGCCGCATATAGACTTGAGATTTCTACTCTTCGCCAAGAACGTGACTCTTTGGCAGAATCTGAATCGCGTCTCACTAATGCTCTTAAACAGATTGAAGAACTGAAGATGCAGCTGAGTGCGGAGGTTGGCAATGTGATGGCTTCTGAATCACAAATTCAGAAACTTCAAGTAGAACTTTCTGAGTCCACCTCTGAGCGAAAGGATCTGAATGACCGCTTCTCTCAATCCATGGAGGAGTTGAGAAATATGAGGGAAGAACTAGACGCTTCTTCCGAGAAAGTGAAGGACTTGGAATTTGAGGTTGATGGTCAATCTGACCAACTCCAGGACTTAAACTTTTTTGGTCCTCATGTGTTTCTAAGTTTGCCCGCCAACTTTGTGACTGATATAATGGCGTGGTTAGAAGAACATCCTTAAGTGCAGCTGGAGCACAAAGAAGCTCTTGATAAGATAAAGAGCGATGTTCGGGAAGCGAGGAAAGAAGAAGACTAGACTTAATTTGGTATTGGATTTTTGTAATATCAATCAATGAACTATTTTGCTTTTCTTTGTTAATTTTTTGTATAAATATTTTGAAGTTGTAACCTAAGCTTGAAACTAAATTCACAAATCGTAACTTAGCCGCTCTAGACGTAAGTTAGATTCTGCTAACCCTACTTAGCCGCTCCGGGCGTAAGCTTGGTCGTACGAATCGTAGTTCAGTCGCTAGTTACACTCGAAAATGATTTATACTTCTAAATTAACGTTTAGAGTTGAAAATAATTTGAGTGATAAATTGATGTAAAACCCACTAATTCCTGATTCGCACGTGCGAATTAGGGTTGTAATCGCAATTCTAGGCTTGTATGCCTAAATTGGACTTTTTCGTACTAACCATGGATTTGAACCCTGAGAGTGTAGTCTGACTCCGGTCATAGTGATGGAGTGACTTGTTGATCCGCATCAAGGCCGAAGCGACAAGATAGGATAGGATCATTGGGACCGTAGCGATGGAATGATCCTTGATCTACTGAGGCCGAAGCGACAAAATAGATTTTTTAGGGTATCCTTGCGGGTTGTAACATGAAGAAAGAATTCTACGATTGACTAACATACATACTAGAAAAATTAAAGAAAATAAATGTAATGCGATGAGTACTATGCGTAGTACAGCTGCATGTTGTCCGTGTGCCAAATGTTTGGAACCATTGTTCCATCTTGTCGCCGTAGGCGATAAGTTCCTGGCCTTATCTCCTCTTCGACGATGTAGGGACCTTCGAAGTTGGATGACAGTTTATTTCTTGGTCTATTCCTTTCTATTATGCTAGCTTTCCACGTGATGAGAGTTCCTGACAGGAAGACTTTTTTGCGTACTTGACGATTGTGGTACCTTGATACGCTTACCTTGTATGATTCGTTCTGCAGGTCCGCCTCTTCACGGATTTCATCCCTCAACTCTAGCTCTGTAGCTAGGTTTTGGTCATTTGTTTGTTCGTCGTACTTCGAGACTTGATATGTTAGTATACTCATCTCGATAGGTACGACTGCTTCCACTCCATTGGTCATAGCGAAAGGGGTGCTGCCCGTGGGGTTTTTACTTATTGTGCGATATGCCCATAGGATTTCGCACAACTTGTCTGCCCAAGTCCCTTTAGCTGATTCGATTTTCTTTTTCAATCCTTGTATGATGGCCTTGTTGGTGACCTCCACTTGCCTGTTTGCCTGACGGTCGGTAAATGGAGGCAAAGTGGAGTTTTATGTTTAGGTCCTCGCACATTCTTAAAAATTCCCCCCTGTGAATTGTGTGCCATTATCCGTGACAATGTGTTGGGAAATTCCGAATCGACAGACTATGGAGCGGTAGACGAACTTGATTGTCGCATCCTGAGTGATTTTCGCTACAGCCTGAGCCTCGATCCACTTTGTAAAGTAATCTACTGCTATAAAGATGAACCGAGCCTGGGATGTTGAGGGGGGGGGAATGGTCCTACGATGTCCAGTCCCCACCTTGCGAACGAGATCGAACTCAGAATCGGAGTCATGTCCGCGGATGGTTTCTGCTGCATGGGGTTGTGCAGCTGACATGCTCGCACTTGCAGACGTAAGTGCGAGCTTCCAACCTTAGAGTGGACCAATAATACCCCAACCTTATGATTTTGAAGGCCAGTGTTCTTCCTCCCTCATGGAACCCGCACGAGCCTTCGTGTATTTTCTGAATAACCTTATACGTATCTGGTTTGGCCAAACAGCGTAGCAGCAGGCTATCGAAGGACTTTTTGTAAAGCAACCCTCCGATGTCACAGTACTTTGCCGCTTTATGTTTCAACTTTTTGGCCTCCCCTTTATTGTCAGGAAGTACTCCATTCTGAATGAATGCCAATATCGGTTGCCTCCAATCCTCTTGAGGGTCGGAGGTAACAGTCAATACATAGCATGTAGGCTGGAGTATGGAGTCTACTAATATCTCACGCTGCCCTCCCTCCCAGGCCGACGCTAAACATGCCAAAGCGTCGGCGGGGGAATTTTGAATTCGAGGGATTTGCTCGATTCTGAACTCAGCGAACTGCTTGGTGAGTGCTACCATTGCCTCCACATATTTAGTTATTTGTGGTTACTTGCAAGCGAATTCACCAGTGGTTTTCCGAACTACGAGCTGGGAGTCAGTGCGGAGCGTGACATTCTCAGCGCCGAAAGTTCTTAACAGCTTCAGGCCGTGTATGGTTGCTTCATATTCCGCGACGTTGTTAGAGGTCGGGAAGTGAAGTCGTACCGAGTGTTCGTAGTTTTTTCCATCCAGGCTATGGATTTTCACTCCGATACCTGAGTCTGTGCTACAACTCGAGCCGTCTACTTCTACAACCCAAGGTTGGGTCAAATTGGGTGGTGTGAGTTCGACAATGAAGTCCGCCACAGCTTTCCCCTTGATGGCAGTGGCTGGCCGGAAATCTAAGTTGAACTTACTGAGCTCAATTGCCCATTTAGTTAACCTCCCAGAGATATCTGATTTGTGAAGTAGACGATGTAAAGGACACGATGTTAGTACCACAATCGTGTGCGCTAAGAAGTAGGCTCGAAAACGACGACAAGTATGGATCACTGCATATACAATCTTCTCGATAGGAGAGTATCGTAGTTTAGCACCTTGCAGTCGCCTCGAGTGGTAGTATATAGGAACCTGATCCTTGTCCCTCTGTGCGATGAGGACTGCACTCACGGCTTCTTCTGAGGACACTATGTATAAATACAAATCCTCTCCTTCCTTGGGTGATGTCAACATGGGGAGCGAGGACATATGTGTTTTTAACTTAGCAAATGCCTCCTCGCACTCCGGTGTCCAAGTGATGTTGCCCTTAGCCGTGGTTTTCAGTAATTGGAAGAACGGTTTACACTTGTCAGCCGTTTGTGATATAAAACGACAGAGTGCATTAATCCGACCGTTCAGCCTTTGTACTTCTCTGATTGTGCAGGGGGCTTCCATATCAAGGATAGCTTGGATTTTGTCGGGATTAGGTTTGATCCCGTGCTGACCTACATAGAAACCAAGGAACTTGCCTTCCTTGATTCCGAATGCGCACTTAGCTGGGTTGAGCTTCATTCCATATTTCTTTAGTGTATCAAGGGTTTCTCTCAGATCATCAGGGTATTTTTCCATACTTGATGACATGACTAGGATGTCATCGACGTAAGCAGAAACATTGCACCCGATTTGGTCCGCGAAAACCTTGTCCATTAAGCGTTGGAATGTAGCCCCAGCATTCCTCAAGCCGAATGGCATTACTCTGTAACAGAATATCCCTGAGTCCGTGATGAAGGATGTTTTTTCCTCATTAGGCTCATGCATCAGGATCTGGTTGTATCCTGAGTGGGCATCCATCATAGAGAGGAGCTCGTTACCGGATGCTTCATCGACTAGTTCGTTGATAGATGGCAACGGGTAACTGTTCTTGGGTCATGCTTTATTGAGATCAGTGAAATCAATACACATGCGCCACTTGCCATTGGGCTTCTTGACAAGGACGGGGTTGGTCTACCAAGTCGGATATCGAACCTCCCGAATGTGCCCAGCATTCAGGAGTTTCGATATTTTACCATTGGCTGCTTCCCGCCTGTCAGAAGTGAGTACTCGACGTTTCTGGCGTTGAGCTGGAATGGATGAGTCGACGTTAAGTTTGTGCGTCACGATCTGACACGCAATCTGTGTCGGTGCCTCACCCTCCCAAACGAACCTGTCCTGGTGCTCCTTCAGGACAGTCACAAGCTTGGTTCTTAAGTCAGAGGGTAACCCCTTCCCTAATGCCACTTGTCCCCCCTCCAGCTGAAATACTTCAGTCTCGTCCACAGGTTATAATTTCTCCCTTTCCTCAATGTCGGGCGGGGCATGGACGAGCATGTTGTTAAGCCTGGTCAGCTGAGTTGCCTTTTTATACCCTTGTCTAGAAACCTTTTATGATCCTTTGATGGTTGCAACGAACCTGTTTGCTGGGTACCGTATGCATTGGTGATAAGAAGACGGGACCGCTTGGATTCCGTGGATAAAGGGACGTCCGAAAATGCCATGAAAAGTGGATTCTACTTCCACCACTATGAAATGACATGTTCGGCTAACCCTCCCTCGCTTGGAACCGATGGAGACTTTCAAATCAATAACACCGGCCACTGGGGCGGCGATGTTAGTGAAACCGTAGATGGCTTCCTTACAGGGAGATAGCTCCTCCCTTTTAAGGCCCATCTTGGTAAAAGTGTCCATATAGAGGATGTCCGCAGAGCTGCCGCTGTCGACGATCATCCTCTCGACTCGGGAATTGGGACCGATGTTTGCTTGAATCACGAGTGAGTCCTCGTGAGGTTGCAGGACATCGTTCAGGTCCTCTTCGAAGAAGTATATTGACTTCTTCTCGCGGACCCGTTTTCCGTTGTCTAGAGGTGTTGATTGTGACATCAGCACCTTTCGGGCAAATCCTCTATTCTGGCCAACGGATCCACCACCAAATATCATATTGATGGTCTTCCGTTGGTGATCCTCGCTTTTGTCGCTATCTGACGAAGGAGAGCGTGGACGCTTCCCCTTTGGGTCAGATTTGCAATTGTCCCGTCCTCGGGATTTCTTGACGAAATTGCCAAGTTCTCCCTTTGAGATCAATTGCTCGACAAAAGATGAGAATTCCCTGCAATGGTCTGTCAGGTGGCCGCGGTCCGTCGTGGACAACACTCTTAGCCAACAGACGATATTCTGGATCGGGCGATTCTCAAGGCTAAGTCGGCGATTTAAGAATAAATCGGACCTGAGCCGAGAATCGGCTATTGTTGATCTAAATCGGTGACTTAGTTGACAAGTCAGCGAACCCTCTGGGAGAGCTCAAGCCGGATTTTACAAAAAAAATCGCAATTACGACGGGATACCGGTGGTTCGGTAGTCCCACAGACGGCGCCAGCTGATGAAGTACTGAATCTGCTACCAGGGGCTCGCGGTGGTGCGAGGTGATGCCGGAGGCTCTGGAGTCCACGACGCGCGCTCTACGTCAAATACCTGCAAGTAGTCCCCTGGTAACTTATGTTGAGAGTGGAACTTATGTTGTGCCTTTGAGTGTCCCCTTGGGACCCTTTTTATAGTGTCTCGGAGGGCGCGATCAAAGGCGGATATCGCGCCTATGGCCATATATGGAAGCATTTATGGCGTTGGCTGGCGGCGAGTAACGATCGTAAATCGACGATTCAGGTATGGAAATCGCCTATTTAGGGCAAGCTCGCTGAGTTTCCAGGGGCAAGATGTGCAGTCTACCATACTGCCGATCTGGGCCCTAACTCGACGACTTATCTCTAAAGTCGGCAATTTGGTAGTCCAATCGCGATTTACGGGTTAACTCGGCGATTTGACGATGGAACCCTAGTCCTTATTGAAAAGCGTTGCTAGGAGTGACTGCCGTAATCAGGCTTGTCTCACCAGTACCCTTCTCCCCTTTGGCCCATAATCTGATGCTCCATAAAGTGGAGACCCTGCCCGACCTCTTCCAACGAGCTTAATCGTACATTGAGGTAGAAGAGGAGGACAATTACAAGCTGGACGAACTCGAGCCACCCAGCCGGAAGAAACCTCGCTATGCTAAAGAAGATACATACGAGGATACAAGTTCCCGGTCCGAAAGCTCGACTAGTCTTCCTCGATACAGAGAAGAGTCTCCGGGTAGCAGTTATGACCACCAAAGTCATAGCTCACACCCCCAATCCAGTAGCAGTTATGACCATCAAAGTCATAATTAACACTCTCAGTCTGGTAACAGTTATGGCCACGAAAGTCATAACTCACACTCTCGGTCCGGTAATAGTTATGGCCACCAAAGCCATGACTCATGCTCTCAATCCTATAACAGTGATGGCCACCAGAGCCACAGTTCACACTCACGGACAAGTGTGTCACGCTAATAGTGAGGAACTATCATCTGTCAGAAGAAAGATAGGATTGGCTATGCATCTGTCAGTGGCAGCCAAACATCAAAGGGACTCATCTATTCTTCTGGTTGTCGCTTCTATTATTCTCAACCATGTAATAGCAATATTATTCTAAATAAATCTCTCCTTTAATCCATGGAGGTACTATGCCATATGTATGCCATATCATATTTAGAATAATCATCCATCGCTTCAGACGAATTAATCATCCATCGCTTCGGTTGGACGACATCCATCGCTTCCACCTAATCTATCATCTATTCGAGGCACGAGTCCAAATCGATTCCCAAAACCTAACTTACGACCCACAAGTCTAAGTGATGGTTACAAAATCTAATTTACGACAAAGAGTCTAAATTACGATTATAAGTCTAGTTTACGATTTACGAGTCCAAGGTGCGACTTAGGAATCAAAATTACGACTCTCACGAATATTAGCGAATATAACCCTAAGATTCCAAATATTTACGAATCTAAGTTCTCCTTCAAAATCTAATTTACGACGAATATAAGTCTAAATTACGATTGACTACGCCTAGGATTTTTTGCAATTCTGAGTCGATTTGGAAATTATCTGCGAATCTAACTGGCGGCTGAATTATGACTCTTAATTACAACCAAGCTTACGGCCAGAGTACCTAAGTGGGGGTTACATAACCAAGCTTATGTCCAGAGTGGCTAAGTGGGGGTTACAAAATCTAGTTTACGGCCAGAGTGTCTAAATTACGATTCACGAGTCTAGTTTCGAGCCTAGGTTACGGTTCTAGAATTATTTATACGACAAATCGACGAAGGATAATTTCAAAAATCACAAATCGACAAACCCTAGGATTCCAAATAATATTGTACATCTTATCTTTTGGTTTATTATTTGTACTATTCTTTGCAACTTTGCGTTAATTTGGAGATATAAATTATCCGCAAATTTAACTGACGACTGAACTACGATTCGTACGACCAAACTTACGTCCAGAGTAGCTAAGCAAGGGTTAGCAGAGTCTAACTTACGTCCAGAGTGGCTAAGTTACGGCTTGTGAATCTAGTTTCGAGCCTAGGTTACAATTTAAAGATGATTTATATGGAAAATTAACAAAGAAAAGACAAAAGATAGTTCATTGATAATCAAAATATTTCGAAAAATTATTTCATTCATTCCCAAAGGATATGTCGCATCGACATGATTCTCGGAGGGAGTATCACAAGCTCTCTCCAGTACTTCCGTTACTTCAGACGGAAATATCAATATTTCAAATCTGTCGTGTCGACATGATTCTCGGGGGGAGTATCACAAGCTCTCCTCAATACTTCTGTCGCTTCGTGCAGAAACATCCAAAACATAACTAAAAAATCTGTCACAATGGCACGATTTCAGGGGGGAGTACCACAAACTCTCTCTGACGCTTCTGTCGCTCTAGACGGAAGTCGTCTCGGCCATCTTTGGAGGAGAGTATCATAAACTCTCCTCAACACTTCTGTCTCTTTGACTAGAAGTCGTCACAATTCGGGGGGGGGGTATCACAAACTCTCCTCAACACTTCTGTCGCTTTGGCTAGAAGTCGTCACACTTTGGGGGGAGTATCACAAACTCTATCCGACACTTCTGTCGCTTCGGCCAGAAGTCGTCACACTTCGGGGGGAGTATCACAAACTCTTTCCGACACTCCTACCACTTCAACCAGAATATGGCACATTTTTATGCAGGTATTAAAGGGGGGAGTATCACAAGCTCTCCCGACACTTCTATAGCTTCGGCCAGAAGTCGTCACATTTCGGGGGGGAGTATCACAAGCTTTCCCGACACTTCTATCGCTTCGGCCAGAAGTCGTCACATTTCGGGGGGGAGTATCACAAGCTCTCCCGACACTTCTGTCGCTTCGGCTAGAAGTCGTCACATTTCGGGGGGGAGTATCACAAACTCTCCCGATACTTCTGTCGCTGCGGCCGGAAGTTGTCAAATATGAGCACGGTAAATCTGTCGCATCAGCCAGATTTACCAAGGATTCGTTCGAGCAAAAGGAGAATATCACGAGAGGTAAAATCGCACGGTAAGTTCAATTGGTCAATAATAATATGTGTTTTAGACTGATCTAGTTATTTTGCAGGATATTTTCTTTTTTGCAGGTATGATTCTGTCACTTCGGCCAGAATCAGGTCTATCTTATCGCTTTGGCCTTGATAGACCAAAGATCATTTTGTCGCTTTAGCCTTAATGATCTCAACCCATCATTCCTCTTATTTGCATTGATAGGTTAGCCATCGTTGTGGACATAAAGTCGCTCTTGATCAGGGTTGACTATAAACATTAGTTCTATCGCTTTGGCTAGAACTCGATTCTGTCGCTTTGGCCAAAATCAGATTCTGTCGCTTCGGCCAGAATCGAATCCATTTTGTCGCTTTGGCCTTAATGGACCGAGAATTATTTTGTCGCTTTGGCCTTGATAATTCTCATCTTGACGCTTCGGCCTTGATGACACAGTGGTGAGACATGCCTGATTACGTCAGTCACTCCCAGCAACGCCCTTCAAACAAGGAATAGGGTTCCGTCGCTATATGCCGGACCCCCGGAAAGGCTTCCACGGTGCGGAGCACGTGTCTACGTCAAGAGCCCAAGTTAACACTTGGGAGTCGCCGACTGGGACTACCAAGTCGCCGACTGGGACTACCAAGTCGCCGACTCCAAGGGTGAATCGCCGATTCCGGCCAGGGATCTCGGGTCTGGTAGACCGAGGACTTGGCCTCCAAGGAATCGGCGACTCCACTCCTGGATCGGCGACTCCCACACCTGAGTCACCGACTCCCAGCCGTTACGCGGCCGGGCCCACCCCATTTTGGCACCCTTCAATAGGGCACCATAATGAGGTGGGCCCCACTTGATTGAATGGAAACGCCTCTAGGACCCTATAAAAGGGGTCCTAGGGGTGTCCTCCATCCATAACTTATCTTGACCACTCACACACCACACCAGAGCAATTCAAGGAGCCCGAATCGCCTACTCCCAAGGGAGTCGCTGATTCCCCTCCACTTCTGCAGGTACATTGACGTAGAGCGCGCGTCGTGGACTCCAAAGCCTCCGGCCCTCCTCGCAACCCCGCGAGCCTACTGGTAGCAGATTCCGTGCTTCATCAGCTGGCGCTGTCTGTGGGACTATCGAACCACGATATCCCGTCGTAATCGCGAAATTTTCTTCGCAAAGTTCAGCTCGATTCCCTTAAGGTGAGTCGCTGACTTTGTGTCAAGGAATCTCCGATTCACACAGGCAATCGCCGACTCCACCTAGTGAGTCGCCGATTGTGGGTTATTCTGCTAGCTAAGAGTGCTGTCCACGGCTTGGTTCAAAAAGGCCATAAGTTGAATCGCCGACTCCACATAGGGAGTCGCCGATTCCTTTAGCTTTTTGAGCAAGTGCTGTCAATGCCTTTTGCTCTGGCACTTTCACTTCCATATAGGTTGGATTTTTCATAGGAAATCACCTATCCACACTGAGTAGGCGATTCCCACAGTTGAGTCGCCGACTCCCATACTGAGTAGGCGATTCCCACAGTTGAATTGTCAATTCGGTCATCGTCTTCATTCATCGCTTCGGCTGAATAAGACCACACTGAGTAGGCGATTCCCACAGTTGAGTCGCCGACTCCCACACTGAATAGGCGATTCCCACAGTTGAATTGTCGACTCGGTCATCGTCTTCATTCATCGCTTCGGCTGAATAAGACCACGCATAGCCCATCTCTTTTACCGAAACGAAAATCCATCGTCACGGTTGGATTCGCATCGTCGTTTCGGTAAAAAAAAAAAAAAAGAGTATGGGGCTTTTTACCTTTTTTCACTACCAGTGATTCTGTCGGTCCACCTCCGGAATACCCAGATCTGATTTTGGGATTCTACGACCACACATCACGTGAAAAAAGTTTTCTCTACAAGTGCAAAAAGGCAGAATTTCCCAACAGTGCAAGGAATCTTTTCTGGGAAAGGTCTAAACAGGCATCCCGAAAACGACCTCCGGCGGCACGATTTTCTGCTGAAAAATTGCAAAAAATTTGCGATATTTTTTGCTAATTCCAAACTTTGGGGACTAGTAGTACTGCTCAAGGGGGTCACAAAACTACAAAGAAATATTATACGAAATTTTTTCTGTTTTGTGATACCCGGGGGGGTAGGTACCTACCCATAACTTCCGACATTTCGGAAGAACTTCCAATCGTAGTCTGTTGCTTCGACCCGATAGAAGCAACCATCCCATTTATGGCTCCTTTTACTAAGGATCATAAAAAGAAAGCTTTCGCCATTGCTACTGAGGTAGGAGCTTCTGGTAGGAGGGTTGGTTCCCGTACTATACCAACCTCCAATATACCACTTTCGACACATGAGGTGCCCTCATCACTACCATCAAATGGGGGGGTGAACCCAACTCCTGCGCTACAAGAGAGGTTGATTAACTTTATGGATTCTATGGAAAAAAGAGTTAGCAACCTCGAGAAAGCAAGGGACAAGAAGGCCATCACCCGCGAAAGAGCGGGTGAATATGGGTCTTACTATCCTCCGTCTACGGAGAAAAAGAGGAAATCTCCAGCACCTCCTAAGGAAAAAGTTGGACCTAGCAAGAGTCGCACTCACAGGACTCTTACAACAAAGTTCGTGGAAGATCTTCGTCGGAAGCTGGCCGACAATCCGGTCGCTAGCAGTCCGATCGAGTTCTTGAGAATCAAAAGCGCTCCTTTTCACAAGGACCTTTCGAATGAATCTTTTCCACCAACCTGGCGGGTACCCAAGATAGAAGCGTATAACGGTTCGAGTGATCCAAAAGATCACATCAACCTCTACCTTAGTGTCTTGGAACCACAGACCACCGATAGAGGACTGTTGTGTCGGGCATTCCCCGGCACTCGTAAGGGCAACGCTTATCGGTGGTTCTCTGGTCTGCCAGCTGGCTCGGTCTCCAGCTTCGCGGACCTCTCTTCGAAGTTCATCGCCCAACATGTGGGGATGATCAGAATAAAACCAGTGCCAACGCACTGCTCGCATTACGACAGAACAAACTGTCTCTGAGGGATTACACGATTAAGTTCACTTCGATGATGACAGAAGCGAACGACTTAATCCCGAGTCTGGCCATAGCGGGGTACATGAATGGGCTAGTACCCTACTCCCCTTTGGCCCAGAACCTTACGCTCCATAAAG